>JARQAC010000036.1:3000000-3346924 GCA_036172945.1 Meloidogyne incognita
TTAAAAATGTCAAAAAGTTTAAAGAATTTTATAACAATTAAAGATGCATTACAAAAATATACAGCTAGGCAATTAAGAATTTTGTTTTTAATGCATATATGGTCTGATAATTTGGATTACAGGTTTTTTGAAATTTTTAAATTAATTTTTAATATTTTTAAGTGATGCTACAATGGACCATGTATTACACTTTGAAAAGCTTTGCTGTGAATTCTTTTTGAATATTAAAGATATTATAAGAAAACAGATGAAGGAAAGTGGGGAAATTAATGAGGTTATTTTTCCTTAATTTTTTAAGTGGGAAAAAATTTTAAAAAATTTTCTTCGGTCTTCCAACAAGTATTTTAAAATTTAACGAAAACATATCATTCAAAAAGCTTTATAAAATTATTTTCCACTAAGCGGATTCGAACCCTGGCCACTTTTTGCCTCGAAACATTAATCTTTACCACTAAACCAAGATTATCATAACCTTTCAAATTTATTCAAAATATCTTCCAAATACTAATTTATCTGGAACAAAATATTTTTAGACCCCTTAAATAAGGATTCAAAATTTTAATAAAAAATATATGGTGTTGGAGGCTTTTTAAAATTATTTTTCCCTTTAGCGGATTCGAACCTTCGCAATTTTCTCCTTTAAAAATTGATTTACCCACTAAACCAAAATTTTCATTTTTCCCTAAAATAGTCATTTATAAAAATTCATTTTTAGTGCTTCAAAAAATTCGATCAACGTGATATTGAAGTATTCAACAATTTTACTTTGCTCCAATCAGAAATACATTTAGCTTTTTGTGATTCAATCGATACAAGAACTGTTTTGGAAAAAATTCGTTCAATAATTTCTTTAATAAATTTGTATTTAATTGAAAAACAAGAGGCAAAACCAAATTGTAATTTATTGGCAAATTGTGCAAATTATGTAATTAAATTGATGAAAATACTTGGAGCTGATACTGGATTTAAAGAATTTAATTTTCGACAAGAGTATTTTTGAATCTTTTGGGGGGAAAGAAAAAAATTTTTCTTTTTTAAGAACGTCAGAAAATCATTGTATGGATAAAGAAGCAATATTAATGCCATATTTGGAGGCACTAGCAAATTTCCGTGAAATTGTTAGAAGTGAAGCTAGGACATCGAAAAATATTAATATTTTAAAGGTTTATTTTTTTATTTGGTAAAAAATTTTATTCCTAAATATCCCAAAAAATTCGAGGTCGAGGGATTTAAAGTGATTTTTTGGCTAGTTGGCAGGGTCTGGGTTTTGTGTCTGGTTTTCTAAAAATAATTCCCGGAATATTTTAGAATATTTTTTGTTTTGAAAAAGACCTGACCCAGAACATAGGCATTTCTCCCTTGGGTTTTTTGGGCTCTATGCCCAGGATCTTATCTCTAGTACAGGCCCAAATTTATCTCTTCCAGTAACAAAATATAATCTATTTTTCTTTAAGGAATGTGATCGTCTTCGGGATGAAATATTGCCCAATCTTGGTGTCAGACTTGAAGACCACACAAAAGATACTCGATTAAAATTAGTCGATCGAGAAACTTTAATGCGTGAAAAGGAACAAAAAGAGGCTGAACTGCGTGAAAAAGAAGAAAAGAAAAGACTGTTGGAAAAAGAGAAGGAAGAAAAAAGAAAAATTAAAGAAGAAAAGAAGCAAAAACAAAGGGAAGCAGCTTCTAAAAATAAATCATAATAGAATAAGGTTGACCAGAATTTTTAATATTTTAATTTAGGCCGGACCTCAATTTATAAGATACTCCCACTCTGGGATGAGGAATACTTTAAAAATAACGCTATAAGAGGAAGTCGAAGGGAGTATCACTTCCTACCATATATGGAACTATTCTTTCAGTCTTTCACTTACATCCGTCTTCCTCTTTTAAAAATTCGGAAGAGCCCGCTCCTACTTACGCCCAGAAGCCTACCAAAATTTTAAAAAGGAACGTGTTGTAAACTGAGGTGTCTAATAAAGGGTGTATCTTATAGTGGGGCTTCGACTTATTTTTAGCTATGCGTCTACTATATGTATGTTCATATTGTTAACTTATCACAAAGATATTATTTTGAGTATTTGTTAATGTTGTAATTTATACAATCGGATAGTATTCCAAAAGTATTTCTGAACATCCTAACAAGACAAACGAAATATTCGATTGTATTTTGTGTATTCCAGCTAAATTCCACCTTTTTTGTTTTTTTAATTTAATTGGCAATCCCAGTTTTTATGGAATAAAAGCAGAGAATACTGAAAGGAGCCTTTTTTGTTGAGTAATTTTTCAAAAAATTTTTTAAAATTTATTTTAATTTAATATTAACTTTCCCGAAAAAATTTTTTTTAAAGTCAAAGAAGAAAAACAAAACAATAACAAAACTATCAAAGTGTTGGGAGAGTATAAGCAATTTAGGCACATAGCCAGGACAATTTTTTGGAGGGAAATTTTCCAGGAGAAAATTTTTTCGAAAGAAATTCCCCTTCTTGGCTACATGCCCTAAAGCATTTAAATTTTAATTAAACAAATTTTTAACCTTCACATTTTTTAAAAAATCCAAAATTCCTCTCCTCTTTTCAATTTGAAAGTCTCAACAATTTTAACTGAAAAAAATTTTTAAAAAATTTCAAAAGAATTCAAATTTCCAAAAAAAAAAACCTCCAATTGTGCCCCTTTAATCTGATCACAACTTTCAGCAATAAATCCATCCTTATTTTGAAAATTACACTCTTCTAACTTTAACGGCGTCCCAGTACTTTGCTCAATATTTTTATAATTTTCATTGAGCGATTTTGCCAGCAAAGAATCTTTGGGTGTTACAAAACAATAAACTAGTGCTTTGTCTGTTTCCAATAGCTTTCCCTTAAAAATTGAAAAAAAATTTTTTTCATAACTAAAAGAAAAAAGTAATAACCTTTTTCCGCAACTTTTGTATTCTGTTTGCCACTTCTCTAGAAAGTCCCATTGCCAAAATATTTTCATCTTCACTTGTATTTATCATAACAACACACTGAAAATTAATTGGAAATTTTTTTATAAATTCTCTTCTCGAAAACAAACCTTTCCTTTAGTTGCCGTTTCCCATTGATTATCGTCCTCATTATCCTTCTCCTTATTTGTGGTAAACGAAACGGTCAATTCTTCACAAGACAATTCATGTCCCAAGACAACAATTTTTCCATCGTCCAAAAATGTTTCCAATTCGTCCTCCGATATTTTATTCTACAAAGAAAATTGAAAAATTTTAAGAATTTCACAAAAAAATTTTAAAAATTCCCCCCCCCCCCCCCCCCACCCATCAAAAAAAATTTCGAGAAAAAAAAATTTTCAAAAAAAACCTTCAAATAATCTGTCACAGCTTTTTGATCTCCCTTTAACCGAGCACCAAGTAATCTAAAATTAGGCTCTGCCTTTAAATTAACACCATATTCTTGACGATTACTTGAAGTGGTTAATTTAATTACATTCATTTCGGAAAGTATATAATTCTCCAAAAGTTTTACGTCTTCGAGAAATTGAGAATCTCTTTAAAAAAAATATTTTTAGGAAAAAAAGATTTAAAAAAATTTATGGAAGTAAACTTAAAAAAATCTAGTAAATAATCTTTCTACTCCTCAAAGGATTCGAACTTTTCAGAATTTCAGTAGGTAAACCAAAACCTAACCCACTACACTAAAAGAGCCAACACAGTGGATCTCCAAGAAATTGAGAACCTTTGGCATTATTCTGTTAATTTTTAAGATTTTACAAATTTCTATTTTCCAAGGTAATCATTTAAAAAGTCTATAAGCATTCCCCTATAATAACTCCTTGCCTAAATAATCCCGTAAAAATATTTCCAAATAATACTTATAAAAAACTAAACCTGTTCACAACAATAACTTCCTTCAATGGATACTTAAAAATATTTAAAATATTTTTTAAAAATTAAAAAGAAAAAAACCTTAACAGCAATAGCTTTTCTATCTCTCAACGTTCTTATAATTTCAATTATACTTCTCATTGCAGCCACTTGCCTTTCCAAATTTTCATCAATAAATTGGTCTTCAGGGATGGGTAGTTGAGTAAAATGGACAGAATCCTCATTTTCTGTGTCAGTCTGAAGTAGAAAAATTCTTTAGAAAAATTATCTATTTATTAGATAAAATCTCGCAAAATTTTATTGCTGCAAAGAATATCAAAAAAATTTTGTCCGCAAAATTTTTTTGTCCGCAAATATTTGCCGACTTAACCAAAACAATAATTTAATAAAAAGTTAACCAATTTTCTCAATTTCTGCCACATATATTCAGAGAAAAAAGGAGTAAAAGGCGCCATCAACCGAGTAATTTGTAAAATAACATGAACAACAGTTGACATTGCAAATAATTGATCTTCTTTAGAATTTTCTTTAGTTGTCCCTTTGATTCGACTTCGATTTAGACGAATATAAGTGTTTGTAAGTGTATCAAAATAATTTACAAGAGGAGAAACAACTGTATATAAACGATATTCTTTCATTTCTTTACTAACAAAAGCGACAAGGCTATTGGTAAAAGACAATATCCATTGATCCATTAAATTTGTAAAGCCTTTTTTGTATAAAACAAATTGATTGCCTGATTCCTTTAAATGAGGAAAATTAATTTTAAAAATTTTTATTTAATAGGCAAAGTGGGAATCAGATAAAGAATTTGGAAAAAAAATTCCTCAGATATTTGACTGTCCGCAAATATTTTTGCGGACTGCCCGCAAATAAGTAAAATTCCCAAAAAAAATCCTTCAAAATTTTCTTACCGCTTCATATTTATTAATTGCCAAGCTAACAAATTTGTAAGCATTTAACCACGGACCAAGAACTTGTTTAACTACCTCAGCTACACCTTCTTCTTGAAAACGCAAATTTTCACCTCTTACAACAGGCGAATTAATTAAATAAAGTCGAAGAGCATCTGCCCCGTATTTTTCAACAATTTCCATTGGATCAGGATAATTCTTTTTACTTTTAGACATTTTATTTCCATCTGAAGCTAATACTAAACCATTACAAATTAAATTTTTGAATGGCGGACGATTGAATAAAGCTGTTGAAATGACCAATAAAGTATAGAACCAACCACGGGTTTGGTCAATACCTAAAAAATAATTAGAAGTGAAAATTTATAGTTACTCCCGCTAATACGATGACTCTGGGATCAGATTGATTCGACGTATGAATGGAAGTATCTTGTTATCGGGGAGTCATATTAAAGGAATGATTAGAAAAGAGTGGTGTATTTTATCTCATCCTTATTTTCGTGCGGAACTCAAAAAAGGAACTCAACATCTCGCTTGTTCTAAAGTGTAATATATACGTTAATATATTAGCGGGATTCTACCGAATATTCAATTAGTTACGCAATGATAAAAGCAAAAATAAGCCTAGAAAAAACCTTCAGCAATAAAATCAGCAGGAAAATTATTTTCAAAAACTTCAGAATTTTCAAAAGGATAATGTTGTTGAGCATAAGGCATAGAGCCTGATTCAAACCAACAATCAAAAACTTCGCAAACACGTTTCAAAGGTTGATTCCCCTTTGTTTTTGAAGGAATTGTTAAATCATCAATGCTGAAAAAGTGTAAAAAATTTCAAAAAAATTTTTCAAAAAAAAACTTTTCTCGATGTAAATCCGTTATTTTAGTTCCAGTAAGCTCTTCAAGTTCTGCAATTGAACCAGGACAAACAATTTCTGCATGATCCTCACTGACCCACAAATTGATTGGTGTTCCCCAGAAACGATTTCTACTGACAGCCCAATCTCTTGCATCACGTAACCAATTTGCAAAACGTTTGTCTCGCACAAAGGAGGGGACCCTAAAAAAAATTTTTTTTAATATTAATTTTCAAAAAAATCAACAAATTTCCCGGAAAAATTTTTAAAAAATTTCAAAAAAAATTTTTCAAAAAATTTTTTCTCAAAAAAATTTTTATATTCAAAAACACAAACCATCTAGTCTTCTCATTATTCAACAATAATTGTTCAACAAGTGATTCCACTCTAATAAACCAAGATGGGACGGCCTTGTAAATTAAAGGTGTATGTGATCTATAACAAAATGGATAACCTTAAAAAAATTTTTTTTAAATTTAGACGAAAATCCCAAACAAACTATGCTTGTATTGCTCCTGTTTTAATAATAAACCCTTTTCTTTCAACATTTTAATTATTTGTTTGTCAGCATCTTTTACATATAATCCTTTAAAGTCAACAACTTCATCAGTAAAAATTCCCTTTTCATTAACAGGACAAGTCATCTCTGCATCTTTTGTAATAATTCCGTGTTCTAAACATGTTTTGTGGTCTTCCTAAACAGAAGTTATGTAAGAGATGAAAATAATTTGTGGAGAAAGGAAGTAACAAGAGCTCCATATAAGTACAGGAATAAGTCAAGCTGAGGAAAAGTCTGGGGTTTCGGGTATAGATTCAAGTTTTCTAAATTTTCTTCGGATCGAGGGGTTTCCAAAATTAATTTCAAAACGGGGATGAGCGGGTTGAAGAAAAAATAAGAGTTTCGAATATCGATCAAGCTTTCGAAATTAGTCTACTCGAAAAGAGAGAACCAAAAAATTTTAAATAACCTCTCCAAAATACGGCGACTGATGAACAATTCCCGTCCCCTGATCAGTTTTTACATAAGTATTTGTTACAACAACAAACACTTTCCTTCCAGCTTCTTTTAAATTCAAAAAATAGGGAAAGGGTGGAATATACTCTTTTCCGGCAAGTTCACTTCCTTTGATTGTTTCAACTATTTTATATAAATTTGCCGATTTGTAAAGTTCAGAAAGACGTTCTTTTAACATAATGTATTCTTTTTGGGTTTTAACATCTGAAAAAAAGAAACCATCGGGATTTTAAGTGATACTTTGTGAGGTAATTTAAAGAAAAGTGTGGCTAATTGAGGGTAAAACTTTGGAAGTAATGGCTTAATTAAATTCTAAGAACTTCGTTATAAAGGTGCCACTACATTCCTTTTTTTACATTTGCAAACTAAAAGCCACTAAACTTCTTAGTTTCATATTACTAGCCAAAAAGGTAGAGAATTTTCTATAGCAAATCGATGACGCTCTATCGATTTGTACCAAAAAAGTAGGTAGGGTTTGACTTACAATTAGAATTCGCGAGGTTCCAGTGTTCCAAAATTCCCCTCAAATCGAAAAAAGGCCCAAGAAAAATAAATTAAAACAAACCCAAAATAACAGCATAAACAAGATTCGGATTTACACATAAAGCTAAATTGCTGGGTAAAGTCCAGGGAGTTGTAGTCCAAGCAACAAAAGAACGATTCGAATTTTCAACAAGGGGGAAAGCAACAAAAACTAAAAAATATTTAACAAAGTTGACCAAAAAAAGCTTCAAAGAAACCTGACGGATCAACAACATCCTGATAATTTTGGCCAGCCTCAAAATTGGAAAGAGGAGTTGAACAACCAGTAGAAAATGGCATAACTTTCACTCCACGATAAACAAAATTTTTTTTGAAGAGTTGAGAAAAGACCCACCAAACAGATTCCATAAACCAACTTTTTTAAATGAAAAATTTAGAAAATAAATTTTTTTAATTTTACGGGTAAAGAGTTTTGTAGTCATTATCAAAATCTATCCAACGCCCAGTCCTCTCAACCATATGTTGCCATTCTTCAGCATATCTCATTACAATACCTCTGCCTTAAAATTTTTATTTTTTAATAGATCTATTTATAAGAGGGGAAGTGTTGGTGGATCTATTTCGATTTTAGATACTCTTAAAATAAAGGTACTCATCGATTTAAGATACGTTTAAAAATTTAGTTACCATGTGGGTGGAAGGATCTGCCCAAACGATAATGTTAATCCCAAGCATCGTCCGGATTTCCCTTCCTCAATGGGCTCATAATGGTCAGAATTTTCAAGGTTGTGTTTTATATAGAGATTCGGTATGCGAGGGATAAGTATACGGAAGGGTTAAGTCAGATACTATAAACTCGGTCTTTTCGATCCGAACCCCAGCCTTTTCTTAATCCGACTTATCCATGGCATAGACTAACAAAAAATAAAATTCATACAAACATTTAGCATTGTAAACACCAATTCCCATATCTAAAACATCACTAGGCCCTTTGACGCCCAAAATTTTGTCCACTTCGTACTCCACGGGCAAACCATGCGTATCCCAACCAAAACGTCTTTCAACATAAAAACCACTTTGATGTGCCCAACGAGTAACAATATCTTTTATTGTGCCTGTAAAAAGAACATTTTAAGAGAAATATAAAGCCAAACAAACCTGCTAAAATATGCCCATAGTGTGGAAGTCCAGTAGCAAAAGGAGGGCCGTCATAAAAAGTGTAATGGGGCTTTCCACGATTTCGACTGAAATAATTTAAACTAGAAAACTTAAAAAAACAAACTCTAGAGAGGTTTGAAAGGTGTTTTTGTCTCGCCATTTTTGAAGAATTTTGCGTTCCTCTGCAGCAAAATCAATGTGATCGGGAACAACCTCTAATCTCGGCTCATCTTGTTGTTTCATTAAAGCAAAAAAGCTCTTTGGAATAATAAATAGTCAAATCTTAAATAAAAAATGAACTTTTACTTCGATGCTTTGGTTCCCCGACAAGAAAAAAATTTTTGAGGAAGAAAAAATAAAGAGGAAAACGATGGAACGACAATTGGGTACCAAAACAATAAGAGAACGAGACAAATTGTCTTAGTGGCCAAATAAGACAATTGGGTACTAAGACAATTGGACATCGAGACAAGTGGGCATTTAATGTGTGTCCATTTGTCATTATCCAACGTGATTGCCTACTTGTCTTCTGACCAAAGGTCTTGCTGTCTATTTGTCTTTCTGTCCATTTGTCTTGCTGTCCATTTGTCTTTCTGTCCATTTGTCTTTTGTTTAATTGTCTCACAGGTCAATTGTCATAGCCCAGGAGATCACCAGATTTTTTCCGCTTTAAATGACTCTCGCCTTTTAATAATTTTTTTTGTTGGATGTACTTTGTAACTAAATAAGATAAACTCTGTTTGATTGACTGCTCCCTTTATCGATCCTCTCACTTTATTAAATTTTCATTTACTAATAAAAATTAAAATTTGAAGGATGTTAGTTAGAAATACCCTCAAAATTGCTCAAAATGACAAAAAATTGTGCCTCGAATTTATCAAAAGAAATTTGTCAATTACTTCAAAATTACAAGGAAATGGGTTTAATTTAGGTAAAAAACTGAAGGATTTTGGTTAAAAATTTTATTTTTTTAAGATTTTTCATCAGAACAAAAACAACTTCAACAAGCAGTGAGTAAATTCACTGCAGAAGAAATAATTCCCAAAGCTGCCCATTATGACCAGACAATGAAATTTCCTTGGGAAATAATTAAGAAGGCACATGCTAATGGGTTTATGAATGTTGATATACCTGCTGAATATGGTTTTCTTTTTAATTAGAATTTAGGGTTTTAGAGGGGGGGGGAGTTTGGTTCTTTGGGGACAAAATAATGGTTTGGCTGAGGGGCAGGAATCGAACCTTAGCCTTGCTGGCAGTATTTGCTAGGCTTCTCTCTCACACCTTTGCTCTACCGACTGAGCTAACTAGGCGACAACCTTTGCTTTCCCTTTTCCTTTTTTAAGGCGTTTTAAATGCTGCCGGATGACTCACCCTTACATACAGTTCACCATACGGACGATTCACCGTAAGGTGGTCAAGTGTCGTTTGGGCAAATTGAGCTAGTAATAACTGTCCCGACTAAACTTCAAAAGAATTTTGTTTTTAGGGGGCCTTGACCTAGATTTATTGAGCAACGTTCTTATCAGCGAAGCTATTGGTTATGGATGCACAGGAATTGGAACAGCAATTTTGGGCAATGATTTGGCTGCAACTCCAATTATTCTTGGCGGAAGTGAAGAAATAAAAAAGAAATATTTGGGTCAATTAATTGATGAACCTGTTATGGCTGTATGTTTTTTTTCTTTTTTAAGATTCTCTTTTAAGTCTTATTGTGTGACAGAACCAGGTGCCGGCTCTGATGTTTCCGGACTTAAAACGAAGGCAGTAAAGAAAGGAGATGAGTGGGTGGTTAGTTTTTTGTTGTTTCTCCAAAAATTCTTAAAAATCTTTTTTTAAGATTAATGGATCAAAAATGTGGATAACTAATGGTGGAGTCGCCTCATGGTTTTTTATACTAGCTCGAACTGATCCAGACCCTAAGGCACCGAGTGGAAAGGCTTTTACTGCTTTTGTTGTGGATGGTGATGCTAAGGGACTTTCTCGAGGGAAAAAGGTTTTTTAATTAATTTTTTGGAATTTTTCAAATTTTTCTTTTAAAGGAAATAAATTTGGGTCAGCGCTGTTCTGACACTCGAGCAATTACTTTTGAGGATGTTGTAGTGCCTTCCTCAAATGTTATTGGAATACCTGGAGAAGGCTTCAAAATTGCAATGAAAACTTTTGACAAAACTCGACCAATTGTTGCTGCATTGGCTGTTGGACTTGCTTCTAGAGCTTTGGATGAAGCTGCAAAATATTCATTGGAAAGGAAGACTTTTGGAATGCCTATTGCTAATGTAAATATTTTTGTTTTTTAATGCTCTTTGAGTTGCATGGCAAGGGGTGGGATTTAACTGGGACCTGTTGTAGGATGTAACTGGGAGCGCGTTGTTACCAAACCCCCAAAAATGCTAAAATACCAAATAATGGAGAAATACAAGTATGTATAGGTTTGTTTGTTTCAACAAGGGTGACAGATATCCCAGCAAAATGGAAGGTTCTTACTTATGTTAGTAATAATCAACATTTTGGTAAATATTTAGGAGTCTTTTGTGGGTTTGGTATTAGGCAATATACAGATTTGATTATCTGAAATGAAAAACTTTTCAATTTTCAGCATCAAGGCGTTTCTTTTATGCTAGCAGATATGGCCATGGCTTTAGAACTTTCTCGTTTGATGACTTATAAAAGTGCCCAAGAAGTTGATCTTGGTCGTCCTGGTGCTTATTGGGCTTCAATTGCTAAATGCTTTGCTGCTGATACTGCAAACCAAACAGCGTCAAATGCTGTCCAGGTTTTTTGATTTTTATTAGGACTAACGTCAAAGATAATTTTTAAAGATATTTGGAGGAAATGGCTTCAACACAGAATTCCCAGTAGAAAAACTAATGAGGGATGCAAAAATCTTTCAAATTTATGAAGGTTACAAAATTTTTTGATTTTCATTTAATCAATATACTTATCTAAAGGTACCTCACAAATTCAACGTCTTGTTATATCGCGTCAATTGCTTCAAAGAGTTGCTCAGACGGGGACTTCAAGCGTTTAATTTTTTGGTTTATTTTAAAATTTATTTTGCTAATAATTTGATTTTTGTGTTTTTAATCGAAATTTTAATCCTTTGTATGTTTTTAAATACCGAATAAAAATTTCTAACATTATATTAAATTCTTGATTTAAGTATATGTCTATCAAACAGATATTTTTAAATTATATTTTATTTTGTATTTATTTTGTTCTGTAGATCGTTGACTTTTTACACTTTAAAACTGAAATCAAGGAAACAAGGAGAATTGTCAAAATTTAAATTAGTTTAAATTAGGCCTTTTCCCAGTAAACTAAATATTAAAAAATTTTATTTTCTTTAAAAAACTCCAAATTCCGAGAGAAAAACAATCTCGAAAAACAAGAATAAATTTATATAGAACAGTAATAAATTCTTACTTTTAAAGTTTCTTTAAAATTATACATTTTCTCTAATAATCCTCTCCTCGACTAACCACTTCTTTACATGTTGGACGTAGAAGAATAGTATGTTCCCACTGTGCCGTATAACATCCTTTCTGAAAATTTTTCGTACAATTTATAGTAATTGATGGATATAGGATTTGAAACCCTATATGGAAATAAGGGACCCTTGTTTTCAGATAGGGCCGGATTTACACCCCCCTACCCAAGTCCTTTCCCTTTGAAGGAAGAGAAAATTCATGAAAGGAAAGAAACTAATTTAGACATTTTAAATCAAAAATTAACCTGATCACAAAGTGGTGGATAAGGTGTCACAATTCCTTTATCGCAAAGATCTTTTAATGACATCAAATATTTAGTTTCACCCAAACGATCAATCCAACGCCGACAGAAGGCTAATGTCCCAAAATTTTTGTTGATTAATGAGAGAAGTTTTTTGCTTCGAGCCAATCTAAGAATTTAAAGAAAAATTTACCTTAATAAAAAAAATTCCAGAAAAAATAAACCTTAAAGGAACATGTTCATCATGCATTTCAAAATTCTTCATATAATGACTAACTTCCATATCATCATGGACATAACCTCTTCCAGTACTTCCAAAAGTCTCAATGGCAAAACTAAAATTTTTTTTTAATTTTCCAAATTAAAAAAAAAATTCTTCCTTACACTTCATTTTCCTCCATTTTTACTTGTTCTCCACCTTTAACAATTGGAACTGTCTTTCCAGCGTGTATGCGATAGGGCCCAATTGAATGACCTTAAAAGAGATTTTTAAAAATTAATTTTTAAAAAAAATTTAAAACCATTAAGATTTCTGATTGGTTTAATTGGATATGTTTTTCCATTTAATTCCAATTCGTATGAAGTCATTACCTAAAAATAATGAGAAAATAATTTTGAAAATAATTTTAGAAATATATGTTGTAATTTTTTAAATAATCCTGAAATTTTATACATCTATTTTTGCTAGGTAACCAAAAAACTCTCTAAGGCACAGAAAAAACCATCCGACTAAATCATATCCCTTACGATACTTCCCCTTCTATCTAAAAAGCTAAACCCCCTTTACAACAATATATTAGTCAAAAATTGACCCTCTTTTTTAAACCTCTTCAATAGCCTCGCCAATATCACAAAGTCGAACATCAATTCCAGCTTCACGAATTCCAGTTTCTGTAGCCTCTTTCACAGCATTTAGAAGAGTGTCGAATTTAGAATCGTATGTCAAAGTAAAAGCACAATCAATTATACGTCCATTTACATGGGTTCCGTAATCAATCTTTTATTTGAACGAGTTTAAAAATTTTTTTTAAATTCAAAAAAAACCTTAACAATATCAGAAGGCCCCAAAACAGTATCATCCCCAGCATTTGGTGTGTAATGCGCTGCACAATGATTAATTGAACATCCTGTTGGGAAAGCAAGACCTGAAGCCAATCCATTCTCATTAATCATTCGACGACTGTGTGCTTCAAGACGCTCACTAGAGAATTTCAAAAAAATTTTTAAAAGAAAATTAAAAGCAAACCAAATATCAAAAAGCTTCATTCCCGGCTTTATCCACGATTTAACATATTTACGTGTCTGTCTATGCGATTCTGCGGCTCTTCTAAAATCTTTATAAATGTCCTCATAACTGGTATCCAACGCTTTTTTCTCTTCATTTGTAATGCGATTGATGGCGGTTCTGTCGTCCATATTATAACGATATTCACAAATCTATAAATTATTTTAAATTTATCTTTGTGGCAAGGCTAGGCGGAGATTAAATTATACCCAAGATTGGAAACCAGGGAAATTTTACATCCCTACCCTCCTTCTGGCTATGGTCTAGATTATGCCTCTTCCCAAAATCCAAACTTCTGGATGCACTCACAATCAGCAGCTAAAGAAAAACCCCCAATTCCTAACATATTGTTAGACCTACCAGACCGTTCTATTAAAGAAAGGCGCCAAAATTCGCCGAAAAATAATTCTTACTATTAGAAGCAGTCCCAGAAAGGAACCACCTTATTTTATTCAAAAAATTAACAAAAGAAAACCTGTCCGATAGGAAAATCCCCCTCAACAAATTGTTGATCTATCGGCTTCATTCCATTAATTTCAGCAGCCCAATTTTCCGGCAACATGTCTTTAATAACCCCATCAACAACCTCCTCACTTTCCTCAACAACCTTCTCATCAACTTCATTAGCCAAAACTTCCTTCTTTCCTTTCTTCTTCCCCTTTTGCTTTGAAGCTGCTTCATTCGATTTCATCTCAATATCCTTAAGGATCGAGTCAATATCGTCGACGGCATCTTTAAAAAAAGTTTTTAAGATTTAAAAGGTTTTAAAGTTACCCGAAGTTTTGGCAGCAGACTTTTTTGCTTTAGGCATTGTAAAATTGTAGCTAATATCCAAAAGATTCTTAACTTGTTTACCTATAAATTAATACTAATTAGATGCAATCAAAAGTTTCCAAGTTTGAAGAAAAAATAAACTTTATAAATAGTTTAAGGACTCAAATTGGATCCAAATTTTTTAAATAGCATAGAAAACAATGAGAGTGTTAGAGAAAATAAAGAAAAATAAAAATGACATTTGCTCCCATATATTTCGAATTGGTAACTTTCCTTAAGGAAAGTTCATAAAAAGATATTGAGAAATATTATGGAATTTTGAGAGATTTTAGAGAAAAAGAGTTTTGTCTTTGTTGATTTTATTACCACGCCAATTGAGTACCAGTTACGTCTCTCATTTTTATTGTTCATTAGTAGGGTTGTCGGTTTCAAACCGAACCGAACCGAAAAACCGAAGATTTTCGGTTCGGTTTGTCGGTTCGGTTTCGGTTAACCGAAAATTTCGGTTCGGTTTTTCGGTTTCGGTTAACCGAAGAATTTGGTGAAACCGACAACCCTATTCATTAGGTTCCCATTGTTTTCGCTTATTATCGCTTATTTTTAGATTTTAAAAATTTATGCAAAATCAACAACAAAACAACAAAAATAATTCTTATAAAGACTGTTTAGAGTGCAAATTAACAGTTTCAATAGGTTCTTTCTGTCTCGGATCTTGGATTGTTTACAACAGCTTATCCAAAAACAATTTCTCAATTCGTTCAAAGCCTTCTTTTGCTGTTGGATTGGCTTTTTATTATATTTCTATTTCGCGAATTTTTTACCTCCCTCCATTTAAAAGTTTAAAACCAGACAACGAAAATTAAACATGGAAGAAGTGGAAACAATTATAACTGATGCAGACGAGGAAAAATTGAAAGCAAAACTTTTAATTAACAAATATGAGGTAATTAATTTCTGGTGGGTTAATGGTCTTTGTGGCTTAGGTGATAGTGATCTAGACTTGACTAGGTAGTAACGAGGGTTCGATCCGTCTAGTGGTTCGAATCTGTCTATTATTTTTTGGTAATGGGCTCTGTGGCTTAGTTGGTAGTGATCTAGACTTGACTGGGTGTGGGTTAAGGGTTCGAACCCGTCTAGTGGGGAATACTTTCTATGTTAAGTTTGTAGATTTTTTGGATGAAAATATGATTTCTGCTCATCTCCCAAATATTTTTAGATTTTTTTCTATCTTACATCTTCCCTTGTTTTCCCCTTTTACTTTTATTTTAAGGCCAAACGTCGCAAATTAATTGAAGAAGAAGAAAAAGCAAAATTAGAAGGATTGATCTCATCAGATGATTCAGACCCCGATGCAGACTCTTACATTTCAGCTAGACAGAGGAGAAGAGAGCAGGTTATTTTAGAGTCAACTTTCTTTTAAACTTCAATTTTTAAAGGAGCACAGACGTCTTTTGCTGAGGAATTTAATTCATTCTAAAGTAACAGAAGCACAAGCAGATAAAGATTTGCAAAGAGAAACTGAAGAATTTTTGGCTGCAAAACGAAGGAAAAAAGAAGAGGAGAAGAAATTGGAAGAGTCTAAAAAAAGTTTGCTGGAGAAGCATAATGAATTACTTCAACAAGAGCAAGGTTATTTGTTGGTTTTTTGGGTGTTCTTTATTGATTTCTTACTGTAGTTGTTAGGTGCGTTGTGGTTAAGTGGTAAACATTCACTCAACAATGAGGGGCTGGTATACGCAAGCGGTGGTTCGAGCCCCACCGCTTGCGATTTATTTTATTCTTACCGCTAATGATTTCTTTGATCAAACAAAGTCGTATTCCTCGGGAAAAAAATTTTTAATAAAAAAATGCATGAGAAATTCTCTATTTAATAAACAATTTTCTATTTAGACGATGATCGAGAAGATGACGAAAAGAGACGCGAAGAAGAAGACAAAATTCTTCAAAGTGTAACGCAAACAAGTGCTCTTGCTACGGTTTTGTTTTTTGTATTTTTTCATTTCTAAACTTCTTAGTTTAGGTCGCAGAAATTGCTAAAGGTGTTAAATACACAGAATCTATAAAAACATCTTGGAGGCCACCTAGACACATTCGCAACCAAACAGAAGATGACTGGGACAAATTTAGAAGGGAAAAGGGAATTCAAGTAGAAGGTGAAGACTGCCCACCAGCTATTGGAAGTTTTTTGGTTTGTTTTTTTTTATTTTTTGTAAGGAAGGTATCTTTCTCTAAGGCTGGTCCTATGGGGGAATTGTGTTTTCCGGTAATCTCCAAAATATCTTTCTTTGATTAAATCTATGATTTTCTCATCAGCTTTATCAAAAAAATTTTCTGTGGGAAAGAAGAGATCCACTAGCATTTAAAACGCTTCTAGGTTGGGATTTAAAGTCAATTAAAAAGGTGAAGTATCTTTACGTGGTGAGTGAAAGCGATTAGCAATAACTGCCAGGAGGTCGCAGAATCAATGCCTGCCCGGGACTCACTTTTAAATCATTTTTAACAAAGATGAATAGCCTTAAGAATCCTGTAACCGTTGAAACTTTCAAAATATGTTTCTCAAAATTACCTAATCTTTTAAAATTTTATTTTTAAGGAAATGAAATTGCCTTCTTCAATCATCCATTTACTCAAAGAAAAGAAAATTTATATTCCAACAGGCATTCAAATGCAAGGAATTCCAGTTGGATTAAGTGGACGTGATATGATTGGAATTGCTTCAACAGGTTCTGGGAAGACTTTAACTTTTGTTATTCCAATAATAATGTTTGCTTTGGAACAAGAAATTGCTTTAAGATTTAAAAAAGGAGAAGGGCCTTATGGTTTAATTATTGTCCCGTCAAGAGAATTGGCAAAACAAATTTCTGATGTTATTCAATGGATTTGTGATTCTTTGCCAAATTGTGATTTTCCTGAAATTAGAGTTGGGTTGTCTATTGGTGGATTTCCTATTAAAGACCAAGCAAGAGTTTTTGAAAGGTTTGTATTTTATTTTAAATTTTTTTTGATTTTCTATTACTTTTCTAGCCCCCCCCCCCTACTCTCCATTTTCCTTTTCTTCTTCCTTCTTTTCCTTTCTTTTCCTCCTGCAATTGGTTTATAGAGAGAATAATGGTAAGAATTAAGCTTTAAGACGGGGGGAACTAACTAAAAACTGAGGGAATAATGAAAAATATCAACAAACTAAAAAGTATTTTTAGAGGTGTTCATATAGCTGTAGCTACTCCTGGTCGTCTTTCTGATATGTTAAACAAGAAAATTTTAAACTTACAAGTTTGTCGTTATTTGGTTCTGGACGAGGCGGACAGAATGTTGGATATGGGATTTGAAGAAGAATTACGTTCCATCTTTTCTTATTTTAAGGTTTAATTTTTTTTGATTAATAGAAAATTTTTTTATTGGGATATTTTGTCACTTTTTTTTGGAGGGTGACAAAATATCCCAACTCGCCAAAAAAATTTTAATTTCAAGAAAGATTTTTCTTTTTCTAGGGACAACGTCAAACTCTTCTATTTTCAGCAACTATGCCAAAGAAAATTCAAAATTTTGCAAAATCTACACTTGTTCGTGCTATTGTTGTAAATGTTGGAAGAGCTGGAGCTGGTTTTTAATTTTTTAAATTAAAAAAAAATTTTTTTTCTAGCTTCCTTAAATGTTGTTCAAGAATTTGAATATGTTAGAAGTGATGAAAAATTAGTAAAAATTCTCAATTGTTTGCAAAAAACACCTCCAAGAGTTTTAATTTTTGCTGAAAAGAAAGCTGATGTTGATCATATTTGTGAATATTTATTGGTAAAAGGAATTGAAGTTGCTTCAATACATGGAGGAAAAGGTTTGGTTTTTTTAAAATTACAATTGGACCTTACTACAAGATTCGAACACATTAATTTAAGAGACATTTTTAATTTGGTTAAGCTCAGGGGCAATGATGCTCTTTCCCTTACCTAGTGTCTAGCAAGGGCGTAGCCAGGGGGTCGATTTCATGGAGGGCTAGAATAGGGTGGGCGCCAAAATTTTAGCGTTTTGAACGCTGATTTTATTGTACACATATTTTTTTCAGCGTCGCAGGCGACGCTGAAAAAATATACCGTATTTATTCTAATTGAATGACAGTCATTCTATTTTTCAATACCCCAGAAATTTGTCATTCAATTAGAGAGGTCATTCAAATAGAGGTGGTCATTCTATTTTTCGATAATAAATTATTCAAAGTTTATCAAAAATTTGTTTATTTTTATGTAAATTTATTTAAATTCTTCCACAAAATTTTTAATAAAATACCTAATAAGACAAGTTAAAATTATGTTTTGATAAAATCATGGTTGTTTTTCGAATATTCCAATCTTTCGGATCAGGATCCAGGGATTTCCCAGGATTCTCAGACCCTTTTCAAGACAACGAAGGGAGAAGTCTAGAGATCCTCTGTCTTCCCTTTAAATCCCCGATATTCGCCAACTCTTCTTATATTCTTTTGAATCCTACAAATCCCCCGATATCCCCGATTAATTGATTTAAGAGTTATCTGTAGATTTGGAACTCTTAACAAGGCTTCTGAATTACCTGACCAAGGAATCTCTAGACTCAAGCGGAGTTAAAAATTTCGCCTTTCGTCTTTTGCCTTTTTTGGACTTTCGCTTTCGTTGTTCGCTTTTTAAAATGACTTTCGCATTGACGTCTTTCACTTTTTAAAATCACTTTCTGCACATCTCTGCTACACATCTAATTTTGTACTTTTACCCCGAATTCGACTTGGTCGAATTCTGGTCCAGGATTCGAACTAAACAAATTCTAAGTTTAGATTCGGACACTCGATTACTTACTGGCAAGCCTCAAAAATACCGAAGGAGCATTTTTTACTAATTTTTTTTCTAGGACCAATGATCTTTAGGATTACCGAAGGTCCTTATCCATCTGATAATGTTTCTACGTCGATTTTATCGTTAATAGTATAAAAAGAATCGAGTCTTAAAATAATAATTTCGAATATACGTAAGAATATTAATAAAAATTATGAATTATATTTTCAGCCCTAAAAGGGTCATTCAATTAGGGGGGTCATTCAAATAGAGGGGGTCATTTTATTTCTCAATAGCCTCAAAAATGGGTCATTCAATTAGAAGGGTCATTCAAATAGAAGGGTCATTCAATTAGAATAAATGCGGTATCTATGGATCATTTGGGTCTGATGGATCTTTGATACGCCCTTGGTGTCTAGCCAAATTTTTATTTATGAAATGTGTCATAAATAGAAGGGAATTTAAAATGGAATCCGAGTCTATAAGATTTAAAAATTAATTTATATTCCCTTTTTTAGATCAAAAAGATAGACATTCGGGAGTTGATGCTTTTAGACGTGGAGAAAAAGATGTTTTAATTGCTACAGGTTTTTTTAAAGTTTTATAAAAATTCAAATTAAAAAATAATTTTTTAAAGATGTTGCATCAAAAGGATTAGACTTTGAAAATATTCAACATGTAATTAATTTTGATATGCCTGAAGACATTGAAAATTATGGTTATTTTTTTTATTTTTTATTGGGGGTTTATCCTCCATTGTCGAACCTCACTCATTCTTCACAATAGAGTGAGAAATATCCCGCTAAACTATAGTGGTAACTTCTTAGTGTGGGTGAATATTTTCGACGGAAATTATAAAATATTTCCCACTAAACGGGTTCGAACCCTCTCCATTATTAGAGTGAGCACTATCCCACTACACCAAAGTGGAAACTTCTTTCAATTGTCGCATATTTTGTTCGATCGATAATTGTAGCAAGGGCGTAGCCAGGGGGTCGATTTCGGGGGGGGGGGGGGGCTAACACTGGGTGGGCGCCAAATTTTTGGCGTTTACCTTGGCGTTCCGGACGCAAATTTTTTTGTTCATAAATTTTCATCTTTTCTGCGCCACAGGCGAAAATTTTTTGAATTTTAGAAGGCCGTAGGCCAAAAAAATTCACTTTTTTAGCGCCGCAGGCGAAAATTTTGAGGATTTTGGAGCTCAAGAAGCCAGATTTCTTCCATTTTTTGCGCCGCAGGCGAAAATTTTTTTAAATTTGAGGTTGTAGGCGAAAAAACTTCACTTTTTCGGCGTCGCAGGCGCCAAAAATTTTGATTTTCAGCGCCGCAGGCGAAAATTTTTTGAATTCTGGAGCTCAAAAGGCCAGATTTCTTCCTTTTTCAGCGCCGCAGGCGAAAATTTTTTAAAATTCGAAGGCCGTAGGCCAAAAAAATTCACTTTTTTGCCCAACGCCTTCCCCAAATTTTTCCCTTTTCCCCATTTCGGGGGGGGGGGCTTTAGCCCCAGAAGCCCCCCCCCTTGGCTACGCCCTTGAATTGTAGGGCTGGGAAATCTGGGTCCAGATTTTAATTTTGAAAATTCTGGCAGAATCTCTCTTTTGGCATAATTTTCAAAATTTTAAATCCAAATTCTTTATAAAATAATCTTTTCTAGTTTTCTAAATTAAAATTCTTTTCTTTTCTAGTTCACCGTATTGGACGTACAGGAAGACGACTAGGTAAATGTGGTATTGCAACAACATTTATAAATAGAAAAGCAGGTTTATAAATATTTCTTAAGCTTTAAAAAAATTTTATTGTTCTTTAAAGATATTTCTGTTCTTCTCGACTTGAAACATTTACTTATCGAAGCAGGACAACCTTTACCAGCATTTTTAAAACAATTGGCTGGGGAGGATGAAGAAAAAGAAAAACTTGATGCTGCTATTATGCCTAAAGAAGAGAAAAATGTTGTTGATGATGCAGATAAGGGATGCTCTTATTGCTCTGGTTTGGGACACAGAATTACAAATTGTCCAAAATTGGAAAGTGCAAGGTCAAAAACTGCTTCAAATTTAATGCAAAAGAGAACAGAATTTTCTGGGCATGAAGGCCTTTGATTGATTGAATGTTTGTTTTTTTTTCGTCGTTATTTTTTATTTTTCAAAAAATTTTTTTATGATTTCAGCTGAATTAAAGATATCATGACTCCGAAATAACATAATTTGGGTTCCAGTTACGTAGCCGAGGCATGATATTGATATTTTTAAATTTAGGAAGGCAGGCAGAAAAATTCACTTTTATGATCATCCCTCCTCCCATATATTTAAAAAATTCCATCATTGGGGGTGTAAAATATTGCATTTTTGCGTGCCAAAAGATGAAAATCATGCAAACGCACGCCAAAACGCCATGGTTCACAGTCGTTTTTCTCACTGTTAACTCCGCAGTTTCTCAATGTGGAGTTAGCTATGCGGAGAGTTTCTCAATGTGGAGTTAGCTATGCGGAGAGTTTCTCAATGTGGAGTTAGCTATGCGGAGAGTTTCTCAATGTGGAGTTAGCTATGCGGAGAGTTTCTCAATGTGGAGTTAGCTATGCGGAGAGTTTCTCAATGTGGAGTTAGCTATGCGGAGAGTTTCTCAATGTAGAGTTGGCTCAGCATTGTTTCTCAATGTGGAGTTAGCTATGCGGAGAGTTTCTCAATGTAGAGTTGGCTCAGCAGAGTTTCTCAATGTAGAGTTGGCTCAGCAGAGTTTCTCAATGTAGAGTTGGCTCAGCAGAGTTTCTCAATGTAGAGTTGGCTCAGCAGAGTTTCTCAATGTAGAGTTGGCTCAGCAGAGTTTCTCAATGTAGAGTTGGCTCAGCAGAGTTTCTCAATGTAGAGTTGGCTCAGCAGAGTTTCTCAATGTAGAGTTGGCTCAGCAGAGTTTCTCAATGTGGAGTTAACAGTGAGAAAAACGACTGTGAACCATGGCGTTTTGGCGTGCGTTTGCATGATTTTCATCTTTTGGCACGCAAAAATGCAATATTTTACACCCCCAATGATGGAATTTTTTAAATATATGGGAGGAGGGATGATCATAAAAGGGAATTTTTCTGCCTGCCTTCCTAAACTTAAAAATATCAATATCATGCTCGGCTACGTAACTGGAACCCAAATTATATTATTTCGGAGTCATGATATCTTTTAATTCAGCTGATCTTCCCGATATATGTGTCAAATCCACCTGCTCTTTTCTTTAGTCTCTTGATACCATAAATCCTCCGATATACTTAACTTTCGGATTTTACGCATTGTCCGGGCATGTGTTTTTTGTAATCTTTTGGAAAATTTAACAAGTCTGATTTGATAGAAGAATTGTAAAAAGAAAATATGTATTAGAGAAAAAATGAGTATCGTAAGTTTTGGTTGGTTCAGGACTAGCTTTGAGAGCGAACTGGCAAAAATGCAAAATCTTGGATTGATCCAACATTGATCCGACATCGATAGGTTTGATTTTATCGATTATCTATTTTATTGTTTAGTAATAACTTTTGAAAAGTAAAACATTCGAAATAAACCGGTTGGGGTCGCTAGAGTGCTGCCACTAGAGAGCGGGCACTAGAGAGCTGAGCCACTAGAGAGCGGGGCACTAGAGTGCCAATAGTATAAAACCTAAAAATGTTTTTAAGAAATAACAATGTTCCAACTACAGACTACTGTTGTTCCAACTACAGAGGAAGGTTGTTCCAATGACGGGGGAAGCTTGTTCCAATAACGGGGGAGGTTATTCTAATGACGGGGGAGTTTGTTCAAATGATGTGGGTGGTTGTCTCTCTAGTGCCCGCTCTCTAGTGGCAGCACTCTAGTGGCCCGTTCCGAAATAAATATCTGTACAATAAAGTCCGTTCCAAAATAGGTTGACACCCCCTAATTTTTCCGATAAGTCAACTTAGGTTTGTCCAATTTTTATAATTTCTTTAAATATTGATTTAGCAGCAAAAATTACCCTATTTTACAAAAAATTTTAGAAAAGCAAAAATTTTAACAAAAGTTATGAAAAATTTTCAGAAAATGAGGTGTTCCAAAATACATTGAACAGTTTGTAAAACCTAATAAAAAAGCCCTTAAGCAATTACTAAAAATGAAATAAAAAATTCTATGAACATTTCTATTGATATTGAGTTAAAAAGAAAAAAGAACGAAGTCTATAACTGTTTTCTTCATCGAGATCTCAAATCTCGAAAATCAACGGGAAACCGGGGTACAGTACTTCAAAAAATATTTTAACCCCTTTAGGGCATATATAAAAATTTTCTTTTAGGCCTATCTGAAAGCCCATAAAATTTGCTACAAAATAGAGCAAGCTTAAATTTCACAATAAAGAACACATGGAGATATTGTTCGTGGAATCATTAAGTGATCATTTTTGGGGTATTTTGGAGGGTTTTGAGCATTAAGTGGGCATACTTCAAACAGATATATTTTAGAAACACTAAGGCCAGGACTATTTTATAGCAAATTTTATGGGCTTTCAGATAGGCCTAAAAGAAAATTTTTATATATGCCCTAAAGGGGTTAAAATATTTTTTGAAGTACTGTACCCCGGTTTCCCGTTGATTTTCGAGATTTGAGATCTCGATGAAGAAAACAGTTATAGACTTCGTTCTTTTTTCTTTTTAACTCAATATCAATAGAAATGTTCATAGAATTTTTTATTTCATTTTTAGTAATTGCTTAAGGGCTTTTTTATTAGGTTTTACAAACTGTTCAATGTATTTTGGAACACCTCATTTTCTGAAAATTTTTCATAACTTTTGTTAAAATTTTTGCTTTTCTAAAATTTTTTGTAAAATAGGGTAATTTTTGCTGCTGAATCAATATTTAAAGAAATTATAAAAATTGGACAAACCTAAGTTGACTTATCGGAAAAATTAGGGGGTGTCAACCTATTTTGGAACAGACTTTATTCAGTAATTCGTATTAAACTTGCACTCAACCGTCCTTAATTTTTTAATGGATAAAGTGTCATTTATTTGGCACATGATACATTACGCCACAATTTGCAAAATTTTAAATGGTTACGATTTTTCACTAAAATTACGCTAAAAGTGATTCTCTTGAGATAAAATGTCATTTATTTGAAGCACACTACAATACACCAAAATTATGCTATCTTCTAAATTGTGAATAAATCTCAAAGTTCCCATAAAAATTCATTTTTATGGATTTTTTTGACAAAATAAACGGCTTTTTTGTTGTTTATCAACATTTTGAAGAATAAAATGTTAAAAAAATTTAAAGCTTATTCTATTCTGATTTCTTAAGTCTGATTTTACATTCATCTTTTGTTTTCTACTTCTGATACAGTAACCAGCTCGTTCTCAAAATGGGGCACTGAACCGATTACGAACGTCTAGTTTGATACATAGGAGACGAAATGGTACAGAGGAGAAATCCGACAAAATGGTACATAGGGAAATCCGACAAAATGGAAAATTGGAGAAGTCCGACAAAATGGAAAATTGGAGAAGTCCGACAAAATGGTACATAGGAGAAACCGACAAAATGGTATATAAAGAAGGGCCGACAAAATGGAGCATAGGACAAAATAGTATCTATTTCTCGAAGCCTGTCATTTTTATATTTTGTATTATTTAAATTTGGCAAAAAATAATAAAACAATTTAACCAAGGTCTCGTGTTCACAAAGCTAAAAAAGATAAACATCTCTTAACACATTTGATGGCTTTATTTTAATAATAAAATAATAATATATATATTCCACCATGCTAAATAAAAAAAATTAACGAATTTTGAAAAAAAAAGTTGAAATATATAAGATGTCTGGTTTTTAAAGAAAAATAAAAATCTAACAAATCTAAACAAAGAAAATTTCTAAAAAGAAAATAAAAAGAGGATCGGCAAAATGAGATGGAGAAGGGAGGCAAATTTATAAAAGATACATATAATAAAAAAATAAAATTAATTAGTAAGAATAAAAACTACACAAAAAACAAGACAGATGATAGAAACACAGCAAAAAAAAATAAAATTATAATTTTTCTTAAATTCGGTGGCCACTTGTTTTTTTTTCAAAAAAAATTTCCAAAAATTTTTCAAAATATTTTTTGTACAACTCAGGTTTCTAAAACCAAAAAAATTTTTTGGAGCAAGTGGTCACTCTTTTAAAAAAATCTTTTTAAATAATACAGGTATCCGTTTGTAGAGGAAAAAGGGACAATTAAAATGAGGAAAAAATTTAGAGAGAAAATAAAAATTAGAGAAAAGGGGACGGAGAAAAAATTAGAAAAATGAAAAAAAATTTTTAGAAAAATGGGCATTAAAAAATTTTGTTGTTATCAAAATTAAAAAAAAAAGACGGCGGCCAAAAGCCAATTTCTAGTTTTTGTTGGCAGAGAAGAAAAAATTAATATTTATATAAATTGTTTAGAAACCCTCATCCCAGCCGCTGAAAATAAAAAAAATTATATTTATTTAAAAAATTTATTTTTCTTACCTAAACTCGTCTGGGGGAATGTCCTCATCCGGTGGGTAATTGTCAAAGTTGGAAACGTCTGCTGGATTGCTGACTTTCTGAAAAATATTTTTTTATATTTTTAAGGTGTCTAAAAAATTTTTTAGAAAAAATTTTGAAAAAATTTCGGAAATTTTTTTTCAAAAAATTTTACAAAAATTTTTTGAAAAAATTAAAAAAAAAATTTTTGAACATATTTTCTGAACTCTAACTTTGCATAGTTAGAGTTCAATTATATCAGAAAATATAATTTTGAACATGTTTTCTGAACATAGTTCAAAAATTCCGGGAAAAATTTTTTTCAAAATTTTTATTATAAGAAAATTATCCAAAACCCACAGGTATAATTGGCGGTTTCAACGTCCTCGTTCTAAGCCCCTCCCAATCAAAGCCCATAAACCATCTATGTTTCCGTATATCATTAACACCTCCACTCCCGGAACCAAGCCTTTCTGCTGGGTTATCTCTACAAAGTTTTTTAACGAGTGCTGTAGCTGTTTTGCCAATTCTTCTGTTTGGGATTTCTAGAGCATCTATTCCCTTAAAAAGAGAAAAAATTATTTTTAAATTAAAGAAAATTTGAACATGAAAATTATTTTATTTAACAGGAGTGATCAGACCATCCTACGCAAAGTTAGAGTATCAAATCACGACTCCACGCATTTAATTGACTACAACTTTTAGTAGAATGATCTGATCAAAGCAGTCCTGGTAGCTAAAATAATCTTCACATCAAGAACTTTCGATTGGTATATAAATTATTTAAACTTGTTATGAATCAAAAAGGTTATGACTAAAAATATTATAGCCTAGAGAGTGAAACGATGATTCGGTGAAACGTCCCCTCTACCGTGCCAAAAAATTTTCAATTTCGTTTCAGAGAAAAACCAAACAAAAACTAAACGAAGGAAAGAGAAAAAACATCTTCACCTTCAATATAAGCGTGTAAGTCTTCATTGGATCAGATGCTTGGAAAGGAGGTCTACCCAACATTAATTCACATATATAAATTCCCAAAGCCCAATAATCTGCTGCTTGATCATGTCCTTTATTTAAAATAATTTCTGGAGAAACATATTCTGGTGTTCCACAGAAAGTCCAAGTTTTTCTTCCACTTGCCAATTTTTTAGCAAAACCAAAATCAACAATTTTAAGGTAACCAGAGGTTGCTAAATAAAAATTTTTTAATTTTTTATTGAACTACGATCAAAATCCTCATTATAATATAGCCACTTTGGGTGCTGGAAAGATGGTATATAGCTTATAATGAAGGGTATCTTAAAACAGTAGTCCCCTTCAAGTGTCAAGTCAAACTAAAAAATCGTCTATATCGAGGTGTACCTAATACAGAGGTTATCTTATAATCACAGGTATCTTATAGTGAGGGTAGGCTATTATTTAACCAAACTTTCGAATTTAAACTTACTTAAAAGACAATTTTCAGGCTTCAAATCTCTATAAACAATATTCCTTCTATGTAAAAATTCTAATCCTTCCAAAACACAGGCTACATAGAAACGAGCTGTGTAATCATCAAAATGTCCACGATCACGAAGTGTTGTCTTTAAAAAATTTGTAATAAAAAATATTTTTTAATGTTTCTGTTTGTCCGCAAAAAAAATTTTTTTGTCCGCAATATTAGTCCGTAAAAATAATTTCTCGTCCGCAAATTTTTTAGCCGCAAAATTTTCGTCCGCAAAAACAAAAATTTTTTCTTACCCAAAGTTCTCCACCCAAACAAGCTTCTAGCAACATATAAACATATTTTGAATCTCTAAATGTTTTGTAAAGTCTAACAATCCAATCAGAACGTGTTTCAAGCATTATATTACGTTCAGCAAAAATATGTTCTTGTTGTCTTGTATCCACAATATGTTTTTTCTTTAATGCTTTTAATGCAAATGTTCGACTTTTGTCAGCATTTATACAAACCTTTTAATTAAAATATTTCTTTAAATTCCAATTTATTGAAAAATTAAACGTGAAAGACCATTTCAGAATTGAAGTTTCAGTCGTCTTTAGGCCCTATTTTGGACCATAACTTTTTTCAATCTTAACCAATTTAAATAAATTATATACCAATCGAAAGCTATGAATGTGAGGATTATTTAAGCTAACAAGACTAATCCGATCAGATGATTCTACCAAAAGTTGTAGTCAAATAAGTGTGCGCAATCGTGATTTTTGAATTATATTCGGCCGTAACTTTAGGTAGGAAGATCTGATCAAATTAGTCTTGTTAGATAAAATAATCCTCAAATCAAGAGCTTCGAAATGGAATGTAAATTATTTAAATCGGTTAAGAAAGAAAAAAGTTATGGCCCAAAATACGACCTCGAGAAAGACCATATTTTGGGCCTTTATCGAGGATAAAGCCCAGAAATAATAATTTTTTAATTATTTAAAAATTTCCTCCTTACCAATTCAACACGTCCAAATCCGCCCACTCCAAGCGTGGCAATTCTTTTCAATTGTCTCAATTGTAATTGTACAAATTCGTCTTCAATTTCAGATTTTGGAGGGCTAGGAGCTTCTGGGGGCCTTCCCCCATCAATTAAAGTTCTGGCAGAGGAAAGTGTTGACCTTCTCTGTAAATCCCCGTAATCCTTGTTCCTCAAAGCATCCAAATCTCCAATTAATTTTAAAAAACTTTCTCTATCCAAAGTTAATACTTCCACGCCTGGAGGCATTGCAATAACGTTAGCAGTACGTACTTCTTCTCCTATAAAATAAAATAAATTAATTATTAAAAATTCTGATTTATTTTATTTAAAAAGAAGGGAGGTATAGATTTAGGGTAAAGAATTATTAAAAAATATTCTGACTATTTAAGGAAAAAATTCTGATTTTTAAAAACAAAATTCTGCTTCTTAAGGAAGAAATTCTGATATTTTTAAAAATAAAAATCAGAATTTAATTCAAAAAATAAATAAATGTAGTAAAAATTAAAACACTCGAATAAATTGAAAAAATATAAAATAAATTTTAAAAAATAATAATAAATTTTTAAATTTATTTAATAGTCTCATTATTTAAATAAATTTTAATCTCTCATAAATATAAAACACAAACTTCAAAAATTTAAATTTAAAAAAAAATAATAAATAAAAGAAATCCTCCCTCCCACCCTCCCTCTCTTCCCCCTTTCCCCTTCCAAGTATAGTTAACAGACAATTAAAAAAAATAATTATTTTTTTCCCCTAAATTCTATTTATTGTTTATTAAACCTTTTTGATGTATTTATGTCTGTGTTTTATATTTTAAAAAAATTAAAAAAATTTTTTCTAGACTCATGTTTGCTTGATTTAATGTTATATACTAGACACTAAACACTTTGTTTATTTATTTTAATATAATTTATTTAAATAAATAAATTATAGTAAAAAGAAAAAGTGTAAATCCGCCGCAAAAATTATATTTTAAAAAAATTATCATTTTGTTAAAGTTCAGAAAAATTTTTTTAATCTCTCATCATTTCCGGTAGAGAGGGAGAGGAGGTTAAATGTTTGGGTTATTAAATTTTTTAATCGAAAAAAATTTTTTTTAAAGAGGGGAGACAACTCGGAAAATGCCCAAAAAAATTTCAAAAATTAAAAAAAATTTTCTGAAGTGAAGGGAAGAGAAGGGCACAACTAAGAAAAATCTCTAAATTTTTCAAAAAAAATTTTTCTAAAAAAGGGGAGATGAAACACAATCCGGAAACCCTCAAAAATTATCTAAAAAATTAGAAAAATATATAAAAAATTTTAGGGGGAGGGGGGCAACAACCAAGAAGAATCTTTAAAAAAAATTTCAAAAAAAAATCCAAACCTAACAACGCCTTTTCACCAAAAAAGTCTCCTTGTTTCAATATTCGAATTTCATGTGGATCTTGTTCTCCTTCAATAGATTGTGTGACACGTACTTGACCGTTGTTAATAACAAAGAAAGTATCGCCCTTTTCCCCTTCTCTAATTATATAATGACCAGCAGCATAATAATCCTTTAAAATTAAAAAATTTAGAAAAAAATGCCGAATTTGCCCTCAGGCAAAATTAATTTAAAAAATAATTTTTGCGAGAACCCGTCAGAGGTTTTTCTAAATATTCCTTTGAAGTCTAGTCAACATTAATATAATAAATTTTGAAAAAAAATTTTTTTCTTTGGTTAAGAGTATTTTCCCAAACTCATCTTTTCACCGCACTAAAAAAATTTTTTAAGTCAATTAGATTTTATATCCCCAAAAAATCTATTTTTATCAAAGAATTATTTTTTAAATCATCTCTAAAAGGGAAAACCGACGTTAAAAACTATCAAAAAAATAATCTTTTTTATTAAAAGAAAAACCTGATCCATAACATCAGCCATTTTAGAGATTCTATCTTCATTCAAATTTTGGAATATTGAAACTTTTCTTAAGAAATTCATTAATTGTGCATGCCTTTCCATTCCTAAACGCATTGTAATCTTTAAAAAGGAAATTTTTAAATTAAAAAAATTTTTTTCAAAATTTAAACCATTTGAAATACAGCTCTATCCAAACAAAAAAGAATAACATCACTTATAGCTTGAACTGAGGCTGTTCTGAAAAAAATGATTGCATTTCCGTATCCAAATGTGCTACAGGTTTTGGAAACTGAGAACCTGCTTCCGAAACCCTGGAAACCCCCAAAAAATCTTGGAACCTAAGGAGACCAAAACAGTCAAAACAAATTTGGAACAGTGAAGAACCACGAAACCGTTCGACTTTCATGAACCCATAGAATACATGCCAGTTTCTCTGCCGAAAAATCTGCCCTTCCGGCAACAATAAAAACGCCAAAAAAATTTTGGAACCAAAACATTCCAAATTTTTTGGAACTTGCCGGGAACACTTTCCCCCTCTCCCTTTATCCCCCCATACCAAAAACAATTTTTAGAATACAAACCTTGTACAATTATAAAGTATTGCCAATTCCCCCATAACAACTCCTTGCCCAATTTTTCCCAATGCTTGTCCTTCTCTTGATACTTGTAATTCCCCTTCAGCAACAACAAAAAGTCTGTCACCAGGTTCACCTTCTTGAATAACCCATTGACCTGCACGAGCACGCATTTCAAACATACATTCTACCAACTAAAAAACAAAAAAAATTTTTTAATTATGCATTGTCCGCAAATATTTTGCGGATGAAAAATTTTGTCCGCAAATATTTTGCGGACAAATAATTAAAAAAATTATTTAAAAGAAAACCTCAATAACTTGTTCTTTAGCCAATTGTCTAAGGAAATCATTTTTCTGAACAGCATCACGAATTAATTGTTTTGAACCAGCAGATTTGGAATGATGTTGGAGGGTTGCTTTGTGTTGGTCTAATTTTGCCGGTTCAGCAGACACTGCCATTTTCTTTGCTCGAGGTTCTGCTGGGCGTCCAGCTTCGGGTAATAGAGCAGCTTTCTACAAAAATTTTCGAAAAATTAATTTTTCTTTTTAAACCCTAAAATAATAAAACCTGTTTCATTTCAGTAGGCAATTCTTCTGAACGTTTTTGACCACCGCCAGCACCAGCTGGAGATGCTGCACTTTCCGCTTTCTGGTTTAAAACAGAGCGAAGTTTGTCACATTCAGACTAGAAAATTAAAAAAATATTTGTAAAGTTTGTCATACCCTTTAATCATTAATCCTAAGAAGAAAAGTCCTTCCCCTCACTTTTTCATAATTTTAATTAAAGGTACCACCAATGTTTTTTTTGATTTATTTTAGGTTCTTCTTACAACATTTCATTGTTTGAGGTGTTTAGGCATTGGGGCAATTTTAGACCAAAAATTCTGGCATTTTTGGCATTACGGCTATTGAGAAAAGGCATTAAGAGGAGTAAAGCTTATGTTAGACTTTAGGGAAAATTAACAAAAAAAATAGAGGGGCAGCCCCCTTCCCCCACTACCACTACAAAAATATACCTATTTATCAATCAAAAATAAAAAACCTGTAATCCTTTAACTTCCCCCTCCAAAGAAGTTATTCTTTTTGTATGTGCTTCAAGTTGTAACTGATTTTGCCTTATAAGTCTGTCTTTTTGTTCCAATTGTTGTTCAAGTTGAGGTACCAATTTTTGAAGCTCTTGTGCATCGTAGACCCGTGAGCCGATTTGCACCTTTAAAAACAAAAAAATTTTCAAAAAAAATTTTTTTTTTAATTTTCAGTTAAAACCCCCCTACAAAAAATTTTTTTTTCTTTTTAATTTATTTACTTACTGTAAACGTTTTGAAAAGGTTCTTGATCATATGTATTTATATATAATTTTAGTCGTTAGTTGATTTTATAAAAATTAAAGATTGAGAGAAAAAAATATTAAATATACTCAAAAATTAAAAAAATATTATTAAAAAAAATTATAAAATAACACAAATAATTGAAAAAAAATTGAAGAAAAAAAATATACAAGAAAGGATCTAGGTAAAAGGGATTCAATCCCGTTGTCAACTAGGGATTCAATCTCGTTGTTTTTTAACATTTTCCCGGTCATTCGGACTGTCATAGGTTCGAGAGTTACCCAAAATTGTCAGTCGGACAGTTAGGGACAGCCAGAGGGTGGAAATGGTAAAAATGTCGAAACTCGGAGAGTAAAAATCTTTTTTTTTTGGAAATCGGACAGTTGGACGGAAAAGGAGAAAAACTTCTTATAATTATTTCATTCCCCTTTAATTTTTTTTAATGGCTTACTCATATCAAATTGTCTATAAATAAAAATAAAATAGTATCAATTTTCGGAGGAAGAACAGAGGAGATATCTCGTCGGTTCCTTTCCCTTATGATAATTATGGTGAATATAAAAAGGAAGAAAAATTATATTACACAAACAAAAATAGTACTAGATTGATATGTGTGATTAAAAAAAGCAAGGGGGGAAGGGGGCCTTCCAAATTTAGTAACAAAAAAAAACGAATTTTACACACACAAGATGGATTGATATAGACAAACAACAATTATATATAAAATATTTTATTTATTTAAAAAATGAAACATTTTTTTCTTTTTTTTAAAATTATTCCGTTATATAATCATTATATAGGTAAATGTTTTTTATTTTTTTTATAGATAGAGGTAGGTAAGTGCTGAAGGGGGGGGGACTTGGAAAAAAGGGTATTGTAGTAGCAGTTAAAAAGATATAACAATAATATATGTTTTTAAATAATAAATAGAATATTTAAATATTTTAAAATAAATATTTGAAACTAAATATTAGAGAATACACGTAGAAAAACAAAAATCAGAAAATTGAGAGAGAGAAAAATTCATAAAAAAATATGGGTGAAGAAGGGCAAAACAAGGACTTCCTAAACACCGAGAAATAATTTAAAAAATTTTTTCAAATTTTTTAGATATAAATTTAAATCTCAAGGTTAATAAAACGAAAAAAATGAAATAAAAATCTTTTTAAAATTAAAATTTAAAAAAATATATAAAAGAAAAAATTTTTTCAAGAATTGACGTGTTGAAAAGAAAGAGATCAAATGATCTTTTCTTTCAAAAAAAATTATAAAAATAGAAACAAAAAATTCTTTAAAAAGATACAAGTATAAAGATCAATTTTCTTTTATTTTTTTTGATTTTTCCCCCTATTGATTCTCAATTAAAAAAATTCTTTTTAGGAATGTTCAAAAATTGACTGAAGAAAAAAAAGAAAAATTAAAAGAAAAAAAATTAAGGAAGTAAAAATTAATTTTTAATTTTGATGAGTGAACACACCAAACAACACATGTTTCTTTTTTTTCTTTTAAACACAAAATTGTCAACGCAATTTGTGTCATCTATTAACAAGAGTGTGAAATTAAATTTCTGATTTTAAATTAAAGAAATAGAAAAGAAAAGTGAGAGAGAAAAATAGTACATATAGTAAAATTAAAAGATAACAGAATAAAATCAGAATTAATTTTAAAAATAAAAACCAGAATAACAAATAAAATTAAAACAACTAAAATAAAAACCAGAATTAATTTTAAAAATAAAAATCAGAACAAATAACAAATAAAATAAATTAAAATCAGAATAAATTAAGACAACAACAAATCAGAATAAAGAAATAATCAGAATTTAAAAAAAGAAAGAAATAAAGTTTATTTTTATTAAATAATGTTAAGAACAAAGTTTATATTTTAATAATTCTGAATAAATTAAAGTTTATTTTATCAAATTAAAATCAGAATTAAAATTTAAAACAGCGCTTTTATACTAAACTTTGTTTATTAAAAAGATAACAATCTTTCCGATTAAATAAAAATAATAATTATGAATATTATTTTTTTCAAATGTCTAGGCATCTGATTAAATATTAAAAAAAGTAAATAAATATTACTTTTAAATTTTTACCCCTTATCTTTTAATTTATTCAAAAAGATGATAAAGAAAATTTAATTTTTATTGTTATACAAAAACAAAAAAAAATTAAAGAAAAATTTCAGAAGAAAAAATTAAAAATAAAAAAAAAATTTTCTTTTGGCGCCAAAAATTTTATAAAAATAAAAATTATAATTTTCCCGCCCAGAAATTTTAATTCTTTAAATAAAAATTAAATTAAAAAAAATATAAATTTTATCATTTTTTGGTAAAATTGAATTTCGTATACCCCCTCCTTTTTCCAGCCTTAAAATATTTAAAAATGGTCAGTCTGTTATCGGATTATAGAACTCGTCAAGCTGTGTCGAATGACACCAAAATCAACCCCCGGTCTTAACTTTGGGCCGAGATACAGACCCCCAAAAATTGAAAAATAAAAGGGCGGACCAAGCTCAATTTTTGGGCTAAAAATTCGATTAAACTAATAATAGCTCATTCGAAAGAGCTCGTTGAGCTGATTCGAATGACATCAAAATCAACAAAATTGAGAAAGATTTGACAAAGTTATGACATAAACTAATCCTTTTGTATCGGCGAGACGCTTGAGCAAAACACTTCTATTTGCGCAGGGTTTTTGTCTGTATCTCGGCCCAAAGTTAGGACCGGGGGTTGATTTTGGTGTCATTCGACACAGCTTAACGAGCTCTATAATCCGATAACAGACTGACCATTTTTAAATATTTTGAGGCTGGAAAAAGGAGGGGGTATACGAAATTCAATTTTACCCATTTTTTTTCTCACCGTATTTTTTGCCATTTATTATTATTATTATTATTATTATGGCACAAAAAAATTATTATTGAATAATAATATTTAAATAAATATTTTGTTGTGAATTAAATTAAATTTAATTTAAAAAATTAAAAATATTATTAATTTTATTAATTGTAGTTGGGAAGTCATATACATTTTAAATTTAATTTAATCAAAAAAAAACGGGAGAAATACCTATATAAAAATAAAATTTCGGTAAATAAAAAACGTGGAATTAAATGGAAAAAAGCTATTAATTAAACACACATTTTAAGTAAAATTAAAAAAAAATATTTTTTAAAAATATAAAAATTATTTATTTTTATTCAAAATAAAATATCCCTATTTTTGCCAAAAAAATTTCAAAAAAAATTCTTTTTTTTTTTTAATTTTTGCAAACTTAAATTTTTTATCAGTAAAAAAATCTGCCTTTTGCTGTTACTTAAAAATATAAGGTAGGTAGTTGTTTACAAATTTAGAAAAAAAAATAAAAAAGGAATCTTTTTTACAAACAAAACCAACAAGATTTGCAACGTGTTTGTATGTGTAATATAAGGAAAAAAAACTCTCAAAATTTTATCTTCTTCACACACAAACAAACACCTTTTTTTCAGTTTGCAAAAAAAAACTTTACAAAATTACTAACAAAATTAAGAAAAAAAAGTAAAAAAAAATTATATTTAGATCTAAAAGAGTGAATAAATTAAAAAAAAATTTTTTTTCTAAATTTAGAAAATTCCCATAGCTTAAAAAATAATAAAAAATATTTTTACATAGCCTTAAAAAATTTTTTTGAAGCCTTTGCTACGCGCCTTTTTAATTCCATAAAAATTATCAAATGCTACATTTTCTTAAAAAAATATTAAAAATAATAATTAAGCAAAAAAAAGAATTTTGCTTAACAAAAAAAATAATCTTTCAAAATATATATATTTTTTATTTTACAAAAATTCTCGATTTAATATTTCTTGCACCTCTCCCCCTTCTTTCCTACAAAAATTATTTCACCTTTTTTTTTATCTTACTTGCAAAACAAAATAGGTATTCATTCCCCTTATAATACCCCTCTACTATTTTTGCATGCAAAACTTTCATATGAAAAAGAGAGAAAAACATGCACAAAATAAACAAAAAAAAATTTTTTTTTGCAGCCAACCAAGCAAAAATAAATAAAAATAAAATTTTTTCCCTTTTATTTACCCTTATCTCTCTCTTACGTTCTCGTATTTTTCAATATCTGCCCCTTTTTAAAAAATAGAAAGAGATAGTAAAATTAGAGACACAATTGCTGAAAATTTGCCCTTTTATTTAAAAAATGTTTTTAGTATTGAAAAATAAAAACGAGAAAAAAATTAAGAAAATATTTAAAAAAAGAGTTCGATAACAATGCGCATAGGGCAAGTCCTTCCCAAAAAGATGTGCGCCAAAAAAAATTTTTTTCTTCTCACAAAAACCAAAACCATAAATCTCTTTAAATCATTCAAACACCTCACTTTTACTTATCGGCTTTAAAAAAAAAATCAAAATTTATAAAAGGAAAGGTATTAATTAGTAAAGTGAGGGTCAAGAAAAAAAAAGGGCACCCCCAAATAAGCTCTAACTAAATTTAAATAAACATAACTTAAATTGAGTTGTACTATCTCGAGTATATCTACATAGCTGTTATGAAGAAAAATACACACAAAAAAATACACACGGGTCAAATAAATAAAATTTGGAAAAAAAGAAAAAAAATAAAAAAAAAGGGGGGGAGCACCGTCGCTTCCATTTTTTGCAAAAATGGAAGCAAGCAGCTGGTAGCAACAGCAAAATAATAAAAAAAAAAGAATTTTTTTTGCAAATGCAGACAAGAAAAAATAAAAAAAAAGGGAGAGATTGAATAGCTGTATGTATATTTTTGTGTAGCTATAGCTGTCTGTAGTGGTGGTGTAAAAAAATAATTTATAGTGGAAGCCCTTTTTCTCTCCCTTTAAAAACCCCTTTATTTATGTCTGAAAGTTGAAAGAGTCTTAGTGCAAAAAAAAGAAAAAATAAAATAAAAAAAATTTTTTTTAGAAACTGCTAAATGCACGGCTTTGTTTTAGTGCATTTTTTGCAGCATTTAAAACTTTTTTTTTTCTTTCAGAAATAAAGAAAAACATTTCAACTACTTAAATACTACTTGCAAACAAAATACTAAATTATCTAAAAGGAAATAGAAAATAAAAAATACCCAGAATATCAACAACAAAAATAAACACAACTAAAAACACTTAAATAAACTTAAATTTTTAAAACAAACTTGGATCTAAACATTAAAAAAATAAACTTGAATCTAAACATTTTAAATAAACCTTAAATCAGAAGTTTTATTAAACAAACTTAAAACAAAACACATAAACTTGAAATCGAAACTTTTTTTAATAAACTTGAATCTAAACATCTAGATTTAAAACAAACAAATCTAAACATCAAAATAAACTTGAATTCAAACACTTATATAAAACTTATTTGAAAACATTCTAAACAAACTTGAATCTAAACCTTAAAAACTTGAATCTGAACATTCAAAAGCATTAAAACCTAAATAAACCCCTGGAACTAAACATTTAAAAATAAACCTATCCAAGAAAGTTTCTGCTTCATAAATTTCTTGTTTAGTACAATCAAAAATAAAAGTGGGGTACCCTACTGTTTTATATTTTTAAAAAATTCACAAAATAAAATAAATTGTCAGTTAAAAGTGCATTTTAAAAAATGAACACACAAACAATTTATAAATATAAAAATATTTTCTTCGCAAATTTTGTTAAAAAAAGAGGAGGTAAAAATAAAAACGTGTATATAGAAAAATAAAAAGAAAATATAAAAATAAATTTGATTTTTACTTTTACTTAAAAAATCGAATTATTCAATATACTCACAACTTTATATAAAATCTAAAAAAAATTAAATAAAAAATATTTTCTAAATTAAATTTTTTAAAAATCATGACGCAGCTTCAAATATAATAAAAAATAGAAAAAAAATTTTTCAATCAATTTTTAAAAATAATTGAGAAAGGAAAAATAATAATCAGAGTAAAAAAAGAAAAAATTTATTAGCCATAATCAAAAAAAAATTTTTTTTGAAGAGGGAGATAGAGAACTTCCCCCTAAATTAGAGCAGACTCAATGAGAAAATAACGTTAAAATAAAGGAGAGACAAAATAAAATCGAGAAAATTTTTTTGTGAAAATGATTAAAAAAATTTTTTTTAAGGAGAAAAAGAAAACAAAAAAAATAACCACATAAAATTAATAACCCCCCAAAAAATACTATTAAATTTTTTAATTTAAAAATAAATTTCAAAAAAAAATTTTTTTTAAATCACCCACCGTAAATTGTTGATGCTGCTGACTATTGTTGTGTTCACTTGGTTTGCGTAACTTGGCAAAGAAACTTCGAAAACTAAAAAGAATTTTATTAAAAAATTTTTGAAACAAATAAAAAAAATTTTTTGTCCGCAAATATTTGCGGATAACAAAATTTTGTCCGCAAAAATTTTTTTTCATTTTCGGACAAAAAGTAAAGGGAAAAAATATTTACAGATATTTGTGACAAGGGTTGTCCGCAAATATTTGAAAAAAAAATAATAAATTTAAATCTAATTTAATAGTAGTTACCACCTAGTGCCGCCTTCCTTGTTACTATGTCGACTAGAACTACTTCCACTACCCCCACCACTACCACAGCTTGTTTGCAGGTGATTTTGGGAGGATGACATACCAAAAGATGATGGTGGAGGCGACGCACTGACTTTAATTAAAAAAAAATTTTTTTTAATTTTTCTAAATAAAAGAAACCTGAGAGTTTGCCAATCTTAACAGCCGCCACCTCCTCCTTAAAAAAATTAAAAAACTTCCAATTGAAAAGAGAATTTCGAGAAAATTTTTAGAGGAAAATTCAAGTAAAAATATACATTCAAGTAAAAATAAAGTAGTCAAAAATATACAATTTTTGAAAAATCCCAAAAATTTTTTTAGAATTTTCCCCCTAATTTCCAACCCAAAAACCCCAAAAAAAAATAAAAACCTCAATGTTTGTGTGCAACCGTTTGGAAGCCAATTTGGACAAAATTGGGCTTCAAGTTTGCCTTTCTGATGTTTTCCTCTTTTTTTGTTGAAATTGAGAAGCTTTTCAATTAATTAAAGTTGAGACCATAAATAAATTATCCACAAATTTTTTAGTAATATTTTTAATTAATTAATATAAAAATCTAAAAAAATTAAATTGAAAATTAATTAAAAAAGAAATATTTAATGATTTTAATTAAATCAAAATACACGAACGAAAAAAATAGACGGAAAAAAATTTTTTCTAATATTTAAATAAGTGAAATTTAAAAAAATTTGGCAAATGATAATTTAAAAAAAACTTTAAAAAAATTTAATAAAATATTTTCCCTTCATTTTTTTTGATTACAAGGAATTAGTGATAGTAGTAGATGATGATTGTGGACAACTGAAAAAATACAGAATTAGGCCCTATCTCAAAAAAAAATCAGTAAAAAAAGCGAAAGAAATTTTAAAATTATGATTAAATAGGATATAAAAAATTCGAATTTATTTTTAAAATGAAAATAAAAAAAGTTAAGGGGTTTTTATTAATTTTTAATATTTTTTTATTATATAATTGATTAACTAAAATCGAGAAAAAATGGAAAAAAGAAAAATAAAAATTACCGAAAAAATATATTTAATTTTATATAATACACACAAGACAATTTATAAGAAAAAGAAAATGTTTTTAGTTAGTAAGTAGAAAAAATTGTTTAAGGAAACGTGTGATATATCTTTTTATTTTTATATTAAAAATGGTTTGTTTTATTATTTTTTTAAAGAAGGAAATAAAAAAATATAGAAAATGGGTTGATAAAAAATTTTTTTTGATAGAAATTTTACAAGAAATAGACAGATTCTTAGATTTTCTGAAATTAAGTCGAAAAAAATTAAATTTCGACAGATATTTTTAAAAATAAGAAAAAAACTTTTCCCCTTTCACGCATTGTCTTAAAAAAAATTTTTTGTTTAAAAGATCCCATCCAAGAAAAATTTTTTTTTAAATTCCATTAAAAAAATTTTAAAGAAAAAAAATTTCCTCACCTTTTAGAAATATTTTTCTCTTGACAAAAAATATTTTTTGTTGTTCTGTTGATTTTTGTTGCTTGAGAAACTGCTTCTGAAGCACTTTCTACAACCCCATTAGCACATAAAAAATTACCGAGTGCTTCAATTTCTGTTGGATCACCACGAAGTAATGTGCGCATTTCTTGAAAATTTAATTTATAAAAATTATTTAAAAATAAAAACATACTAGCCAATAAATGCCTTCTTTCAGGCCCATATAATTCCAACAATTTTTGAGCAAATTCGACAATTGGCATTTCACGAGAACGCCAACGACGCATTAAAATTGCAAATTTGTTCAATTCATCGTGGCTAAGGCTAGTTGAAAGCTGGAAAAATTTTTAATATTTTTTTAATTAAATAAAAATTTATTAAAAATAAATTTTAATAAGTGTTAATAATATTAATGATGAGACTCTAATGTGGCCAGAAGCAAAACTTGAAACAAATAGAAATGCAACAAGGAAAAAAATAAACTTGAAGCAAAATATGGAAAAAATAAAATAAACTTGAAGCAAATAAAACATAAAAATAAGCCTGAAGAAAAACTTGAATATAAACATGAGAAATTAAATAAACTTGAATTAAAACAAAAATAAATAAAAACATGAAACCAAGAGAAATAAACTTGGAATAAAACATCAAGTAAAACATGAATCAAAACATAAGAAATTAAACAAACTTGAAATAAATAGAAAACATAAAAATAAACTTGAAGCAAAACATGAAAAAAATAAAATAAACTTGGAATAAAACATCAATTAAAACTTGAATTAAATAAAAACATAAAAAAATAAACTTGAAGCAAAACATCATTTAAAAATATATTAGTGCTTTGACATTTGAGAAACTTATTTTAAATAAGCTTAAATTCTGCTTAAAAATAAAAAGGAACGAAAAATATTCTGTAGATAAGAAGAAAATTGGAAGAAGCTTTTTATTATATTTAAGACGTTTCTCTCTCTTGTTGTGTAAACAAACAAACAAAAAATCTCATTTCTTTACAACAAGCCCATTCATTCAGAGAGATTTTCTTTTACTTTTTTTTACAAATTCTTTGGCCAATATTTCAAAAAAAAATTTTTTTCAAAAAAATTTTTTTCTCAAATATTCACTTATATAATATTGACAAGGAAAAAATAATTTTTTAGAAAAACAAAAGAAAAAATATAAAACAAGGAGGAAAAATAAAAATAATAATAAGCGCGCAAGTAGAGTTGACTTGTTAACAAAGGGGGGAAGCCATTAAAAAAGTGAGGTGAAAAAAAAATCCACAATAATAAACGGCTTCATAAAAAATCTAGAAAGTCCTGCGCCAATGTTGTGTTAAGTAAAAAGGAGAAGGAAATTGGATAAAAAAATAAAAAAAATAAAAGGCAAGGAAGGTAAACGCGCACTTAATATAAAAATCGAAGGGCTTTTCGAAGGATTAAAGTGTATGTAAAGCTTTAATAGATTTAAAAGAGATAGAGAGAAGGAGAGAGAGGAAATGAATGTAGAATATAATATTGAGAGACCAATTAATTTTGTTATCAGTTAATTAAAAAAATTGCGGACAAAGTTTTTTTTGCGGACAAAGTGCCAATCTTTAAATAAAGTATTGGTGTCAAAAAATGAGTAAAAAAGGAATCCGATATACATATTCTAAAAAGAAAATTTTTTTTTGAAAAAGATTGTGTCCATTGTTGTCCTTTTTTAATAATAAAAAAATGTGCCAAATTATATATCTTTTGTTTGCCGTTTTTTTAGTTTAAATAAATCTTATTCTTATTTTTTAATGAAAAAAAAAATTATTTAAAATGTTTGTATTATTGAGGGAAAATTTATTTTTAGGTTCAGGAAAGAACTAATTTTATCCGCAAAAATTGTCCGCAAGTTGAAATTTTGTCCGCAAAAAATGTAAAATAAAAATCCTAACAGAAAATAAAATAAATATCCCCTCCCAACATTAATGGATTTAGTATTTTTTTAATTAAAAAAATATTTTTTTATTTTTCTTCCATTTCTCTCATGGATTCATTTTACCCTCCCCAAATACAAGGGCTTTTTTCTCCCTTTTATTTTTTTAATCTTTTCCTTATATAGTACACATAAACATTAGAAAAATGCTAAAATGGCCTCTTTTTTTAAAAGTGTTTATAGTCTTCATATTTCAATTTTTTTCCTTTAAAGTGACGATAATTAAAAAAAATAAAGATAAAAGATTAGGAGGGTAGAGAGGAATGGAAGTAATAAAAAAAGAGTAAGAAAAACTCTGATAAGACAAATTTATAAATTAAAGAAAGAAGAAGAGTGTGAAAAATGCAGAAAAAATTGTTGAAAAAAATTAAAAAAAATTTTTTCCTATCAAAACAAACTAAAAATGAGCAAAATATGAAGAATCACTTAGAAAGGACTCGAACCCACACAGGGCAATGGGGATATTCAGTGACGCCACCCACTACACCACAACTACCTAAGAAATACACTACACCACAACTACCTAAGAAATAAATCCTAATAAAAACAAATTACATATCTAGGGGAATGAAGGAAAATTAACAAAACTAATATCTTTTGCTCATTTTTAATTTATTCTATTAGAAAAAAATTTTTTTACAAAAAATTTTCCCCAAAAAAAATTTTCCTAATTCAATAAAATAAAAATTTCAAAAAGATTCAAAACTCACATTAGTTAAATATTCATTAATTAATTCAACATAACTTCCACCCCCACCACAAATATTTATTGTTGATAAATTTGAAGAAGAGGAAAGGCTTGAATTTGTTGTTGTTGAATTTGTAATTAAATAATTTTTATTTAAATTTTCTTCTTCAATTTTTAAACAATTTGTTGTTGTTTTAAATTGTTGTTGAAAAATATTTGAAATTGGTGAAGAACACAAACTTGCTGATGTTGAGGAAGAGGAAATTAATGTTGCGGGAAGGAATTTTTCTGAAAAATAATTTTAAATTTTTAGTTTAAATTCCAGGATTGATCCCCTTTTTTGGGAAATAATTTCGAAGAGATAAAGCTAACAAGTGGAAAGGGATACAAAAAAAAGAATTTCCAAGAGGGTTATTGGCGACCAATTAATTTTTGGCTTTGACGACTCAATAGAATAAGAGAATTTGAGCAGCAATAGGGGAAAATTAATCATTCAACAAGAATCCTACTCCCAAGGTTTTAAATTCCTCAGCTTTTCAAGGACGAAGCAAAACACCCTCTTACTTTTGCAAATTTTAAAAATAAAAAAAAAGTCAACAAACTTTCCAAATCCAAATTTTGTTGTTCCAACAAAAAATCATTTTCCTCTTCCACCTCCTCCTTTTCAAATTCACTTATAGCCTCTCGATAAATAAATTGAAAACAATCAACAAAATGCTGACAAATTTCTTTAGCAATTGGTTCATTTGGAACATAAATAATTAACAAATCAAACAAATCTTTGGACAGATTGACATCTCCAATTCTCACAGATAAAATATTTTTAGAGGGTAATAGACCGACCTTTGAAAATTTAAAAAATATATATTAAATTCTCAAGTAGTTCTTGAATAAAAAAATTTCTGAACCAGATTCCAACAATTTTTTCAATATTTATCGAAAAATCTATCAAATTTTCCCGTCGTCCATTAAATTCTAAATAAACTTAAAACGATTCATCGGGGTTTAAATTAAAGAACGACGGGAAATCTCAAAGATATTTTTGATGAATATTAGGAAAGATTGACGATTATCGATCTTACAGGAGAGGAAAAACAATTTGGGTTCTAAAAAATAGTAAAATAATATGCATGAAAACAATTTCAAAAATTTTCCAAAAAAATATCTTAAACCAGTATATTTGTAGAAAGGATCTTCTTTAAAGCTTAAGACTAAAAAACTTGGATGACGAAAAAAACTCAATGTTAAACACCATAAAATCCCCATGAATTTTAATCTAAATAAATACCGATGCTATTTGATGTAAAGGGACAACGGCTATCGTTTCTCCAAATTTATCGATTATAGTCATTGCTGTACAGTCACAAAATAAATGATCAGTCCAATCATCAGAATTCTCCTTCTAGAAAATTAAAATAAAACCTCTTCCAAAATTCTTTAAAAAACAACCTCGCTTTCAATTAACCTCAAAAAATTAATTTCTTCATCAGCACCAACATCAGTAACTCCTTCAACAAGTTTTCCAAAATGTACAGGCCATTCAAGTTTTAAAGGTTCTTCCATAAGAAAAAAATAAAATATAAAGTCGAGAATAATTTAAAGAAAATAAAACATCTAAAAATAAAAAAAAAGCAAATTAAAATTAATAGGACTCAAGCGGACTCGAACCCCAAACCTTCACCTCCAAAGGCAAAAGGCTTACCAACTTGACCACCCTCTAACACCTAAAACCTTATTATTTTTTCTGACCTAATATTCTTCAGAAAAAGGTCTTTCTTAATTTTGTCCAATAAATGGGTATAACAACCTATTGTCATTGTAATGTATAAGCCAGCTATACATGCTTAACAATAAAAAAGAAAACAAAAGAGAGAGGATATTGGCTTTCAATAAAAGATTTATAAAAATAACACGTGCCCAAAAAAATACATACAAGTGTCAATACAAAAAGGAATGAATAGACACAAACTCTTTTTGATATTTGGCTAGGAACCAAAATAAAAAGGCGGCGACATTGCCACTTACAAACCACCACTACAAAATAACCCCCCTCTTTTTTACCCTAAAATAAAAAAAAAGAAAAGGACAACTTGAGATGTTCCAGAAGATCACCACTGAATTGTTTATACGCCCAAGTTGATCTTCTGGGTTAGGTTATAAGAGAAATTTATTTGCACTTCCAGTCAATTTATTCAAGTAAAAAATTCCATTGACGCCATAAAAACATTTTTTTCATTGATATACTGAAAAAATAAAATATTAAAATGACTACTCCCTTTTTTATAATTTCTTTCCGCCTTTCTTTTCTGATAAATTGGCTGCTTTTTCATCTAGAAAAAAATTTTTTTAGTCCAAAAAATTTCAAAAATTGATATAGGGGGGTCAATTCTATTTTTTGTGTTTAAAAAATATTAAAATAAATTAGCTTAAATAGAAAGATATACAAAAACATGACCAGCCACAAATTAAAAAAATTTTTTTGCGGACAAAACTTGCGGACAATAAAATTTTTTGCGGACAAAAAAATTTTTTTGCGGATAAAATTTGCGTATATGGACCAAATAACCAAAAATAATTTATAAATGTTAACACATAAATTAAAGATAATAATATTATTTAAAAAATAATTATAAAACAAAATTAAATTCAAAAATAAATTTAAAAACCATTTTATACATAAAACAACAGAGGCAATTCTATTTTGGTAGAATTTTTTAGAAATGGTTATGTGGTCTACAAAATATTTCTATGTCTATAATTTTATAAATTTTCTCTTTTATTAATATGTATTATTACTTCCAAAATTAAACAAATTTAAAATTTGCGGACAAAAAAATTTTTTGCGGACAAAATTTGCGGACAGAAAAATTTGCAGAATTGACCACACAACCAAAAAATACTCTACCAAATTTAAAATAAGAACGAAAAAATAATTATTATAACATTTTTAACTTCAACTAATTTCTTATACCATTTCAGACCTTCCAACCAACTAACTAATTAACCTCCTTTTCAAGAACAAAAGCATCATCAGGCTCTATTCTTTTATAATATTTATCAACTCTTCCAACAACTTTAAAATCAAATTTTTTGTAAAAATTTAGAGCACTTTCATTGTTTGTTTGGACGTGTAAAGTAACACATTTGATTTGGACATCCTTGTTACACAGAGAAAAAACATGCTCGAGTAAGAGAGTACCAACACCAAATCTGGTAAATTTAAAAAACGAAATAAATTTTTTTCATGGTAGACTAAATATTATCGAAAATTAAAACGCTCTCACAACATCAAAAACAAAAAATTAAACAAAAAATTTTTTCAAATTAAAAAAAATATTTGCGGACACAACTTGCGGACAAAAAAATCCCAAAGTTATCCAAAATCTTTCAATTTTTAAAAATCCCCAAAATTTAAAAACTCATTTTAATAAAAATTTAGAAAGAAACCGTCGATAAGGTGCAAGAGTTCCCAACGTCATAATATACAATTTTTTAATTCCATCCAAATTATCAATACGGCAATAAACACCCCCAACAATTATATCATTAAAATAAGCCAATTTTGCCAAATCTCCAGCGTTAATAACTTCTTTATAAAATTTTTCGTTATAACAAATTGGAAAAACAGCCAAATTGAGACGTTTTAATTGCTAAAAAAATTTTTTAAGGAAAAATATTTGTTGAAAATTTTAAAGAGGTGAGTTAAATAAAAGAAGGGATCAGAATTATTTAAAATAGAGGAGGGGTTTAAGTCAAGGTCAACATTTTAAACCCAGATAATCGAAAATTTGGATGAGATATCTCGTCTAGGCCTCATCTCATACCAACCATGTACTCGTCGGCATACATACAGAATTACTTGCAAGATTACTAAAAGCCCTTATGTATACAAAAGCCCCACTATTCTACAGCCAAGAAAATGACCAAAAAAGATACCCCACCCTTCCCCTCCAATTAAAACCAAAATTAAAAAAATTTCCAAACCATAACATTATGTTTTGTAATATCCCCCAATTCAATATCACATCTTCCAGCACAACGAACAGTCTCAATTTTACATTTTTGTTCAAATTCTTTTTGCATTAATTTGTCTTTATTAACAACCATTTATTGGCTTCCTAAAAACCTTTCTAAAAATTTTTAAGAAAAAAACTAAAGAAAATAATTTCATGGCTTTTAACCAAAATTCTAAAAAAACTTTTAAAAATTCCTTTACATTAAAAATATATTTATTTTTATTTTTTAGAATAAAATTGATAGAGTTAAAATTTAAGTGATTTATTTGAGCAAGCTAACATGCGCGCTTCACTAGCGAAAAATTGGGAGGAGAAAAAAAACATAAATTTACTTATAAGAGCGTTAAAAAGAGAGATGTGTGTATATTCTATTTACCTAAATTATAATTGATATTAATTAATGAGAGAGAGAGAACACATCCAAATATGTGGTTAAAAAGGACAGAAAAATATCAAGCTTAAGAGCAAAAAAATTTTTCAAAAGTTTTCAGATTTAAAAAAAAATTCTCAAAAAAAAATTTTTTTAACCATTTGGATGTGTTCATTTATCCAAATTAATTTTATAAATTTCCAATGAAAGCGGCATGTCTGCAACGTGTAACTAAACATATTATACGGGCAAGGCCAAAATAAAATTTATATATTGACTAAAAAAACACAAAAATTAAATAAAATTAAATATGCAAATTCCTCTTTTTTTTTCTCTAAAAAACAAAAATTTTTGTAAGTCAATACATATTTAAAAACAAACAGAATTTGGGTTAAACACATCTTTTTTTTTAATTTAATAAAAAAATATTTTTTATGACAAACAGCAAAAGGTGGAAATTTTAAATATTTTTTACGTAAACCGGTGAAAACTGAAAACCGGGGGCGACAGGTTAATAACCGGTCGCCAACAACCCTGGTTGGTAAAATCAAAGGTTTTTGGAGGTTTATATTGTTTATAGGACTTGCTATGATAATTGTATCTCATAGTTTTACCAGAAAACATAATTTAACCCACTAACATGATTACTAAAAAGTAAAAATATTTCCACCTTTATATCTGTATTTAAAATATTTATGTGAATAAAAATATTATTAACACATTTTTTCATTTTCAAGTCAGTTAAACTCTATCAAGTATTAGTTTTTTTGTGGATATATTAAATAAAATTTTCTTTCAAATTCAAACCTCTCTTTTTAAATAACACAAAGAATTTATTTCCTCCTCTATGAATCCTCTCCCCATTCACTGTCTGTACTACTATCACTAGAAGAATCAGAAGAATCTACAAAAAAAATTTCAAAAATTTTTTAAAAATAATAAAAAAAACCATCAGGCTGTATATTCTTCCTCCTTTCCTCTAAAGCTCTAGCCAATGCTCCTGCAATTCCACCAAAATCTTGTAATCCACCACCAGAACGACGATTTTGTTCAACCGTTGCTTGATCAACCTATTCAAAAAAAATTTTTTTGAGAAATTAATCAAAATCGGAAAGGTCTAAAAAATATACAAAATTTTCATGCTTTTCTTATTAGTTGGGGTGCCCCGAATGAAAAAAACAAAAAGCTTCGCACTCATTAATTTATGATTTTTTCTGCAAGTATGGATACAAATAAATCACTCATTTTATGTGAATACAAGAAAGTTTCAAAAAAATTACTTCCCCTCCAACTTGTTTAAGACTTACTTAAATTATAAAAAAATTTTAAAAAATACAAACATGTTTCAGACTTGTTCCTTGCTTAATTTGTTCCATCATACTATCCCTCAAATTTGGAGGATTTGTAGGCACAGGTTTTTTATCCTCTGGAGGAAATCCAACTTTACGCAAATTTGCCCCTTGTTGTATTTGTTGAAGAAGATTTGCTTTATTATCAATCGGTGGTGGAGGAGGGGGTGGTGGATGAGGAGCTGCTTGAAGTTGTTGTTGTGATTGATTTTTGGGTATATTTTCTGTATTATCTCTCAAAAATTGTTTTGAAAGTAACGATGGCGGTGGAGGTGGACAAGGCGGTGGAGGAGGAGGCGGAGGTCCCCCCGGCGCTGAATTCTTATCCACAACATTTTGAAGCGGTGGAGAAGACTTTAAAATATTTTAGTTTACCCAAAATTTTTTTGAAAAATAAACCTCTTTAACGACAGGCGGAACAGGTGGAGGTGGTGGTTTTAACTTTGGTGGTTGAATTATATTTTTATTTGTAGGCAAATTTTGAGGACGAGGAGGTGAAATAATTGGTGTTGAAGCATTTTGTTGTTGTTTAACAATAATATTGTTGCTCAAAGAAGCGCCTTGAATACGTTGTGGCGGTGGAGGATAATTTGAATTTGTGAAAATTGGAGGCGGTGGATTTGAGCTAGTCTAAAAAATATTATTAATTAAAAAATAATGAACAAAATTTAAACAAAAGGGCAAATTTGAGTTATCGGTAAGGTTGTCAGTTCGTGGGAAGTCTTTTGGATATTCAGAGCCAAACAGATGAACAGAAACGTTGTCGGTTAGCCCTACTGGATTATAGAAAAAGAATGAGAGAAAAATGGACTAATAAGTAGGGGACGAAACATAAGCAGCGATTTTTGGGCTATAAGTTCCAAAACACAAAAAATGGACCTTCTCCGATTGAAAAAACCCTCCAAAGATTCTTACCTACCCCAATGTAAAACCAAAAAAATTGAATAAAGAAAAAAACAAACAAACCTGTTGATGTTGATTAACAACTTGTCCAACAACAATATTATTATTATTCAAATTATAATTATTAAAATCATTTTGTAAAGGCTTTGCTGCTTGTATTTGTTCAACATTATATTTATTAATAAATTTTTGAGCAAATTTTAATTCGCTCTTTTTCATTTCTCCAGGATTGTGTCCAATTTCACAAAGTAATCGACGAACTGTTTCATCCATTGGAGCACCTTGACTTTCATTGTTAAAACCACTCAAAGCATCCCAACCAATATGGACTCTGTGCCTAGAAAAAATTTTTTTGATTTTACAAGTTGATAGACAAATTTAAGTGCTAAAGAGCATATCCTTTTAGAAATAGTGAAAAAGCTAAAGGACTGTCTTGGACGGAAAAACCAACATTTTGTTCAATTCTTAATCAAAAATTAAAAAAAAATTTTTTACTCAAAGTCAGTTGGAGCTCCAATATCTTCTTTCGTTAAAGGTGGACGTCCTCCAGCATTTTTATCCTTTTTAGATTGTTTCTTCTTTTTTGGAGAAAAAAATTGTTGCAAAGATGAACCAACATGTGGAACTTGAAGAAAAATGTTTACCAAAAATTTCAAAAATCATTTCCCTTACCAGTCCCCATATTCGTTATTCCTGTTGGCATTTGAAAGCTTGAGCCATTTTGGTTTGGGGATTTTTTAAAATTATTTGGAGCTGTTGGGGATAACTGATTAGCGAAACACGGCACATAATTTTGAGGGTGTTGAACTTGAGGTTTGACTTTAAAAAATTAAAAGTTTAATCAAAAATTGGTACTTTTCCGTTATCCCAAACCACTTTCTGCGGACTGCCTTATGTAAAATTCTTTTAGAAAATTTTTTGAGAAACCCAAGAATTGAGAAAAAAGTCATGTCAGCCGAAAATAAAAAACAGGTCAAATTTTCCAAAAATTTTTTTAATACCAATAAAAAATTACCCAAAAATCTTTTAACAAAAAAAAACCTGAATCACTCCTAGGATTGTTAGTTCGTCTTATAGTTAATGTTAACATATGTTTGAACTTTTCCGCCTCTTCAGAATCCGAAAAATTTAATGCATATGGACAAGTATCGCCTTCAAATGTAATAAAACGTGGACATTTTTCATAAAATTGTGCTTCAAAGTTTTTGTATCTAGAAAATATTTAAGAAAATCTAAAATTAAAAACACTCTCTTGAAATAAATCAATCAAAAGGTTGGGTTTCTCCATTTGTCATACGGAAAATAGATGAACACTTATCCCAATGGAACAGTTAACTAAGACTTAATCACTTTTTGATTGATTCAGATCAACAATTGTCATACGTAAAAACAAGAGAAACTAGGGAGAAACTTAAAATGGGGGCCCTAATGGTTAATAGTCCCATTTTAAACAATAAATTCCAATTTTGAAAAAAAATCCCTCTTCTATTTAAAATAGCCAAAACCCCCAAAAAATAAAACAAAAAAACCGCTTACAAAACTTGATCCCAAACAATTTTTTGATTCATAATGTCATATAGGCACATTGAGTAATGTTTTTTAGCATAATCCTTTGTCAAGACTGCCAAACCAACATTAACTTTTCTCCAAACATTTGGGCAGTTTGAATGGACATCTAACAATTGAGCAACCCCAGCCATAGTAGAAATACGATCTCTTCCCAAAACTTGGAAAAGTTGTAAATTTTCTGTATTTGTGACTAGGGAAGAGCCAGAAGGCTTTGGACGCTCTTTTTTGCTCCTTTTCCTTTCTCCGTTAATAAAGGGTTGAGGCGGTTGTTGTTGATATTGTTTTGTGGCTGCAACATACATTTTTTGCTCTGAAAAAATAAAAAGAAAATTTTGAATAAAAACAGAAAATGGTTAAAAATTAGTGAGAAAAATGTGTTCAGTCAGCGAACGAATTGGGTCTGGGTCACGTTCGGGTACATTCACCTCGACTTGCTGGTTTTCCTATCAGATTGACCAATTCTTGGCACAGACCCTCAAGTGCTGCCCCAGACTTTTTAAAAACTCAATCACTGGGTTAGTCACCCACCCAAAAAACTAAATTAAGAAAGAATTTCAGCGCTACTGCTAAGCCCTATATGTATAAAATTGTTAATTAAATATAAAGTATTTCCTGCCCAAAAAATGTAAAAATTTTACAACATGTATTTAAAGAAAAAATTTTTTTCTTCAACGTGACCATCTCTAAAAGATAAAATGCAAAATGTGTAATGAATGAAAAACAAAAAAATGTGTGGCAATTTGAGGGGAATGATGACTCATAAAAAATGATGAACATTTGTCTATATGATTGATTTAATAGAGAATTTTTGCAAAAAAAAGAGTATCATTTAAAAGACGTTGAAAATACGTTGGAAATGCTTGAAGGAAAATTGCAAAAAAAAAGTTGTAGAACTTAAAGAATTTCAAGAAAGTGTAAAAAAATGTAAAGGATTTGTTGTTGTGTAATTTTACAAAAAGACATTTTTACCATTTTGAATTTTTTACAATTTTTCAGAGACGTCCAGTTTGTCGCGGACTTGTAGACAAAATAGCTCGCGACAAAATGGCCACACATGAAAAGTCACTCTCTTCATTTCCAACGCTATTTTCTCCTGTTTTCAAAAATTAACAGGATTTTCATTAAATTCGGATTAAATTAATTTTAAATTTTTTCTTGTAAAATCAACAAATATTTTTAGATAAATGTTAAAATCTTTATTTATCAGAAATTCTAAACAATACCTCTTAAAAAGAGAAAAATTAATTTATTTGCGGGTTTTTCAAGCTTACCAATGTAGCAGCAAACCAAATTATAAAACAACTCAACCAATTATTTGGGACGAATTTTTTCAAAAGGAAAGTGAAGTTGCTGACAAAACAAAGGAAGCTTTTCTTCAATGCATTAGTATTGTCTTTTTTTGGAATTTTTTAAAAATTTTTAAAAAAATTTTCAGAACTTTTTGTCATGTCAAGAGGAAAACGAGGAGGCGGACAAGTAGAATTTATTAATGCTGGAAGGAATAATATGAAAGCATTTGGTGTTCACAAAGATTTGGATGTTTATAAGGAATTATTGAAAGTCTTTCCTGAGGGAGATTTTGTACCGGAGAATCCGCTTCAGGTTTTTTTAAATTATAGAAAAAATTTTAGTATTTTGTAAAAATCATAAGAGAAAATTTTTAACACTTAAATGACCCCAAAAAAATTTTTATCGTAAAAAATCGCTTGAATCACAAAAACACGCCCTCTGGGAAACAGTCGGACTCGAACTCTCGACCCCTTCCATACATACGGGCCGCAGCTGAATATAACAGTAGGTTTAAATTTTCAATTAAATTTAATTAATTTTAGAGAGCATTTTGGCATTATCCCTTGCATCAAGAATGTGCAATAAAATTAATGGACGCAATGGAAGCTAACGGTAAATTAATTAAAAAATATTTTAATTAATTTTTAAAATTAGGTGTTCTTCCTGACAAAGAAATACACGATATAATGGAAAAACGTTTTGGTACTTGGGGTTATGCTACAAAAAAGGTTAAAAGGCAGTTGTATTGGCTACCAAAATTGAAATACACTAACCAGTAAGTTTCAATGGTAAATGTAAAGATTACTGGTCCCTAGAAAAAAATGAGGAAAAAGTGATAGTTAGACATTTTTGAGGCATGCCAGTAGGTAATCGAGTGTGCTGAGTCCGAATCTGACCTTAGAATTTGCTTATTTCGAACTTCGGACCCGAATTCGACAATGTCGAATATGGGGTAAAAATGCGAAATTTCAAATTTTATGTCTAATCGGACTAGACTGTTCGAGCTGAGTCGATTGACATCAAAATTATTACGTTTCGACATCTTTAGACTAAGTTATGGTGTCTGATTTATATACGGAAGTCTAACCAAGCGTTTATTTAATTGATCATAACTTCGTTTAAAATGGCCGAAACTTAATAATTTTGATACCATTCGATTCAGAATAAAGAGACGAGTCAGAATAACTATAATATCGTAATTTCGAATTCTTACACCGAATCCGACTTGGTCGAATTCGGGTTCGGGGTTCGAAATAAACAAATTCTAAGCTCAGATTCGGACTCAGCACACTCGATTACCTACTGGCAAACCTTAAAAAGATCAAAAAAGCACTTCTTACACATTTTTTTCGGGACCAGTAATCTTTACATTTACCGTTTCAATTTTTTTCTTTAAAAGAATAAAATCTTGGGGTTCGGGAAAATTATAATAACAGTAAAATTGAAAATTCTAAAAATTTTTCATTCCAGACACCCAAAAAGAATTTTTTAATTAAACAAAATATTTCCCCCTTTTTTCAGTTATTTGGACAGACGATTAGTCGAAGGAAAAAAATTGATGGATGTTGAATTAGCTCGAATTGCACTAAAAACAATGTGTAGAGATGCCGGGACTCAAATAACAAGCTTCAAGGTTTTATTAAAAAATTTTACCTAAAAAATTTTCTAATTTTAAGGCTCCTTTCCTCGAAGTCCAAGACCGTTTTAATTGGGTTGTGAGTGCTCAAAGTCCTTTACAAAAGAAATTAATTTGGGATTTACCAGACAATTGTACATGTTATGTTGATGGACCTTTTCGTGTTTGGGTTAGAGAGCGAATGGTATTTTTTTAACCTAAATTTTTTAACCCCTCACAATTTAAAAACAGTTAAATTATCTTGTATTGAGTGCCCCACCAACTATTAGAGAGGATGAGGAATGGGTAGATTTACGTACTTCACACAATGTAGAGACGCCTGAAGAGTTGCATAAACGTTTATGGGATGAAGGCCCTCAAATTAATGTTCATCAACAATCGGATCAAACAATTTTGGCATTGGCTATTTTGGGAATTCATAGCAATGAATATGCTTCCGTTTGGTTTGGAATTTTTTAGAAAATTTATTTTTGATTCCCACTCATTTTTTCAACAGGCTCAACCATTTACATGAAGAAAACAGGAGGTTATACAATATTAGTGTTGTGTTCCGGTTGAAGCAAATTCCAAAAGGCGTTTTCAAATTTCAAAGAGATCCAACAGGATAAAAAATCTTTAGGTTATTTTTACATTGTTTTTTTTTTTTGTATATTTTTAAAAAGTAAAAAATAAATATTAGTTTCCGTTTTTTTAAAAGATTTTTGGTCATCTTTCTTTTAAAAAAGCCATTTTCGATGGCTTTTTTCTTGGCAAAAATAGAATTTACATCATTCCTTTTTTTCTTAAGAAAATCATTTTTAAATAAACCTTTCAATTTAAAATTTTCTAATTTTAAAATTTCATTTTTTTGTTCAAAAATTATACCAAAATTGTTGCTACGTAAATGATACCTTTTTACTTAAAATATCACTCCCCTCACATTCCTCTCCCATCTCTTCCTTCTAATTTACCAAATCTCTATCTATCAATCTAACCTATCAATTAAAATTTTCTTTAAAATTATGCCCACGCTTATTTGCCGTGAAAATCTTAAAACGGCCACCTTCTTATTATTTTTTTACGTTAAATGTGCCCTTCACCGGATTTGATGTAAAACTAGCAATTTGGAGAAATGAAGAGATATTAAAAAGAAAAAAAAACTGGCAAGCTTTAACATTCCTCTCTCCAAATCATTCTACGAAATATAAATATTTATTTAATGCAATTAGCAACCGAAAATATGAATAACAGAATTATATTTACAATTTTGCTAGTTATTAGTTTGAAAATTTCAAGCATCGTTGAAGGATATCGTAAGTATTAAGAATAAACTTAAATTTTTAAGAGTAAACTTGAAGTTTTAGTTTAAGCCTGAACTAAAACTTGAAACACAAACAAAATAAACTTGAATTCAAACACTAGAAACAACGCTAACAACCTTGAAACTTCAAACATGAAAATAGATAAACTTGAAGCAAAACATTAAACCTTTTCTTTCCTTAAATTAAAACTTGTAAAAACTTAAAACTTTAATCCGAACATCAAACATGAAAGCACTAAAAACAAACTTGAAACAAAAGAAAACTTTCATTAAAACAAACGAGAGCATTCAAAAACTTGAAACAAAACTTAAAACTTTAATCCGAACATCATAATTTAACTTAAATTAAAACAAACTTGAAAACACCCTAAACATTTTTAAAATAAACTTATTAACAAAAACATTCTAAAACATTTACAAAATCTAAAACACTTTAAACTTTTCAGCTTCAACCAACAACTTTTTTGACAACAACCGCCTAACTTCAAGATTACTCAACCAATTGTTCGAACAGCAAATAGTTCGACGTTTCGACCCCGCTTGGCGACACATTGGACTAGGGAAGCGATCATCAAATAAAAGACATTTAAGAGGGACAAGAGAACAACAAGAAGAAGCTAATGTTTTGAATAAACGTTTACATTTAGCTTCAATTGGGCTTGGACGGAAATGAGAAGAGGAGGAAACGGGAAAACGAAAAATCAAAAGAAAAATTTTTTTTCCTTTTTTTAATAATTTTTAAAAATAATATTGAGATAAATCAGTTATACAAACAATATTTATTTTTAAAGTCAAGTAGAAGAAGTTGACGATGTTTCTTTTGTTTCAGGGGACAATGTTTTTCTCTTATTTTTATTAAAATATGCACAAATTGTTGAAGATGAAACATCTCGAAATGTTAAAACATAAAATTGTGGTACAGGAAGTGTTGGGGAATAGCCCGTAGAGAAGGTTGAGTCTTCAAAGGCGATTCTAAATTTTTTTTGAAATTTTGAAAAATGGTCCGAGTTAAAAAAAAACAATGGCGGGGGTCATGTTAAGAATGGACAGAGTTCTAAAGGGTCAGAAACATCCGAACTAGATGTTAAAATTTTAGGAAGGATAAAAATAAGACTTCGATTCAGTTCCCTCCCACCCTCCCTACAAAATTTCTTCTTCAAAAAAAATTAAAAACCCACAAATAATCATCATTGGGTCCACTTGGCGGTGTTTCCACAATTCCTTTATAGAAGCAAGTTGTTTGCGGATATAAAGCCAAAACTATTGCACCTTTTGGGAATAAAGCATGTGCATGACGGCGAGGATCAGCTCGGTAATGTGGTAAAGCAATTACTTTATTTGAATCAACAGTTAAAAGTTTCTCGTTGTTGGTTATTAGAGTGTTGTTGTTGTTGTTGGTGCTGCTACTTGTCCCAGCAACCATACCTCCTTCCTCTTCAACTTCATCATCAATATCTCGAATTGAATATTCTAGACCATAATCAGTTGGGATATGGGCCTAAATTTGAAAATGAATGAATTTCGCGAGTTTTAGGACACTTGAGTCTCAAAGGATTAAATTATGAGACTCAGGTGCCCTACCTTAATTTTCCAGACTCAAATATCTTTTTATTAGATCGTGAGTAAAATACCTTCACTTCTCCAAGAATCCAAATATCTTCACTAAAAGCAGCAACAAAATGACCAACACTAATAGGTTCTCCATTCAATCTAGGAATTGCCCCAACAAGAGGTGGGGGATGTCCTTCAATATATCCAACATACAAAGGCAAAGTAGCAGCATGCTGCGCTAGCAAAATCATAAGCGAGCCTCGAGATAATTTGTCTGCCATTCTTTGTTTTAAACGTAGTTGGCGAACAGTCTGTAAGAGAAAAATTAAAATTTCGAGAGCTTGAAGATTTTTTAGATACGCCCTCCGAATGAGGTGTTTCTTAAATCGAGGTGTATCTTAAACAGAAGGTATCGCCTAGACAGCCCTCCATCCGATCACAAAATTAAGAGTTTAGCATTTGCGGGCATCCGCAAAAATTTGCGGACAACGCCAAAAAAATCCGCAAAAATTTTGCGGAGATTCAATGGCTTCCCCAACCAGTAACCAACCAAACTCCATGAGGTTATCTTAAACTGTATCCAGTATTGAGTTTATCTTACAATGAGGTTTAATTTTAAATAAATAATAAAAAACATACTTGTATATTGTCCAATAATTGCATAATTGTCGAGTGTTCACTCACACATTGTTTTTGAGCTGTCTGATATAAAGCAATCAATTTTGCCTTCGAATTTTGACTAATTTTTGATCCAGGTCCAAGTAAGCGCACTCCTTGAGAACGTATAGCTCTTAATGATTCATTTACTTTTTGATGTTTTGGTTGAAGTCTTAACATCTTTAAAAAACAAAAATAATTTTTTTTTAATTTTTAAGAAAAAAATGGCGAATGAAAACTGGCAAAAATTGACTTTTTGGCGGCAAAAAATAAAAATTCGATAGCATCGATTTGTTAAATATCGAATCGATTTTTGACCACTTGAGTCTCATTAACTGAGATTTCCAAAAGTCCTTAGTTTTGTCCGCAAATGTTTATCCGCAAAATCTCAAAATATTGGAGTCCTCTTTAATTTATTTTTGATTTTAGAAAAAAAGGATTTTTTAATCGATCCCAAACTCCCCCAATTTCCCAAAATAAAAAAAAATAAAAAAAATTCACAAACCTTTTCAGATATTTGTTCTGTAAAGTTTGTAATTTGTTTAATTGTTGAAGTCTCTTCTGAAGCAGCAACATTACAAGTTGTTGATAAATTATTATTTTTTATTGGAGAATTTTTTGATGTTTTGTTTGTTGTTTTTGGTGTTTTTTGGCGTTGTCTCATTTTTAAGTTTACCTTCTTTTCTTAAAATATTTTTTAAATGGAATCATTAAAAAGGAGGTTTTTCTTTTTGCGCTAATAATAAAAATCTAAAATATTTTAGAAAAATTTAAAAAATAAATTGAAAGAAAAAAATAATTCTTTTAATAAAAAAAAATATTTTTTAACAAATTTTTATCTATACGATTTTTAATAAAAGAGAGTTTGGTGGTGGGAAAGTCATATATTAAGTGAACAATTATTTTTTTGAAGGTTGGATAGTAGGTTAAAGGACTCATTTTTAGGTTAGTTAAACCTTTCCCTATAAAACTTTTTCAAAAAAAATAAAAAGAAAATCTAACATTTGCGGACGTCCGCAAAAAATTTGCGAACAACAAATTTCAGTTTTGTTCGCAAATATCAGCAAAAACCTTGTTGAATTCTTAAAATAATTTAGAGGAATATGCTTTTAAAATCCCAAAAACAACAAAAAGGAAAAGAAGAAACCGGCACAACCTTAATTTTTAGCATTTTTTTGGTGAGGATAGAAGAAAACTAAAAGAGAAGAAAAACAACAAAAACAGAAAAACAAAAAATAAATAGGTACTACTTTTCAGAATTGCTAGCCAAACATTTATATAAAGAAAATAGATTTTTTTGAGTTCTAAAACAGAGAGAAATAGCAAAAAATAAAATAATACTACACACACACAATCACAGAATTTTAATACTTTAGGGGTGCAAATTTATTATGTAGATTACACTTATATTGGGAAATATATATCTTTTAATTTAATAAGGCAAATAAACTTTTAATTGTGGACATAAACAGGATAAGATTAGCAAAAATTTAAAAAAAAATCCTGGTAAAATCATAATCTGAGGGGCTATTTTTCCAGCCCCCTCTCCTGATAGGAAATCAGAATTTTGAGAAGCTCAAAGTTTAGAAGACTCACAAGTTTGAAAAGAAATCAGTTTTAGAAATCAGAACTTTCATAATTACAACTTTCAGACCGAGAATGAAATTCCCCTAAAGGAACCTTTTACAACACCTCAACGAAAAATCATTCATCCAGTTTTAGTCCACAATTAATTTTAAAAAATACCCAAGACACGTTCTTTTTAAAATAAATAAATATTACTTCTTAAAAGGCCCCCCAAAATTATAATAATAATTATTAAACTAGCGATGGGTTTGACCACTGGGGTGCCTATTACGATACTGTGGCAGTAAAATACATCGGGGGGTTCTTTAGGTTACGATACTTTTGCCCGTTGGAAAGCCTAACGGCTTTGGGGGCGCGCTTCGCGCGCCGCTAGCGATTTTTTATGCCTGGAACAAAAGATTAGCCTTGCCTTTACATCGCTTCGGGCCTCCGGCCCTCGCCTCACTCATCCTTCTACTAAGATTCAATTTGGGCCTTCGGCCCTCGTCTTCCCTCAGTTGGGACTCATCCTTTCACTTAGAGTCACTTCGGGCATTCGGCCCTCGCACTTCCTTTTAGATGGGTGTTCAGCTCGGGCCTTCGGCCCTCGCCCTTCTTTTTAGATGGGTGTCCAGCTCGGGCCTTCGGCCCTCGCCCTCACTTTTAGATGTGTGTCCAGTCGGGCCTTCGGCCCTCGCCCTCCGTTTTAGATGGGTGTCAGCTCGGGCCTTCGGCCCTCGCCCTCCCTTTTAGATGTGTGTCCAGCTCGGGCCTTCGGCCCTCGCCCTCACTTTTAGATGTGTGTCCAGTCGGGCCTTCGGCCCTCGCCCTCCGTTTTAGATGGGTGTCAGCTCGGGCCTTCGGCCCTCGCCCTCCCTTTTAGATGTGTGTCCAGCTCGGGCCTTCGGCCCTCGCCCTTCTTTTTAGATGGGTGTCCAGCTCGGGCCTTCGGCCCTCGCCCTCACTTTTAGATGTGTGTCCAGCTAGATGTGTGTCCAGCTCGCCCTTCCTTTTAGATGGGCCTTCGGCCCTCGCCCTCCCTTTTAGATGGGTGTCAGCTCGGGCCTTCGGCCCTCGCCCTCCCTCTTAGATGGGAGTCGGTTCGGGCCTTCGGCCCTCGCCCTTCCTTTTAGATGGAGGGCGAGGGCCTGGGCCAGGTTAAACATGTTAAAAATGATCAACGTAAACCTATGGAGAGTAGGCGAGGCGCTTGTGCAAAACCCCGCGCTTCGCGCGGGGTTTTGCGGCACGCGCCTCGCGGGGAGTCAACGGTCGCTGGGTTCTGGGCTCGTAACATAATCCTATTCCTATAACGATTAGGATACATTTCGGGCCTTCGGCCCTCGTGTTCCCTGTGTTATGACTCTACTTCAAGTTTCAAACATTTAAAATTTGCAGCAAATTTGCTTCAAATTTCGAAAGTTCAAAACTTGAAGCAATTTGCTTCAAGTTTCAAATTTCAAAATTTGAAGCAGAAGCATGCTTCTGCTTCGGATCCATAACAGGATCCAGCTCATCCACTCACAAAATTTCCCCCAATATACAAAATTCACCCCTAAGTTCTTCGACGGTTTGCCAGGCATGGTCAGAGACGGAGAAAAATTCCACCTCTCTGCCACCAATTTCACCTGTCAATCATTTTTCCTCTCTCCATCCCATCATTCTACGGATACTGTACTTCACCACACAAATTTTCGAACCTCTGTACATTCGTCAAAATGTACCGAAAAAATTCAAAAAAATATTTTTATATCCAGCTCGATGAGAGCTTTCGAATGATATATCATTTGCCATATCTATTTTGATTTTGAAAATTAAAATTTTTTTGCCTGGAATTTCTCCCTGAAAAAATCACAGAAATTTTTTAAAAATCATATCTTGGCCAAAGTTTACATTGTTAAAAATTTTAAAATCCTAATATATGCAGAAAAATCTGCATTATCCAAGAAAAATAAATTCGGCCCGAACCACCTTCAAGAATCCCGAAAAATTTCCAAAAAACCGAAAAATTTTGGGTTTTTCGAAATCCGACCCTTACACCCCCAGTTTCGACTTTTTTTGAAATTTTTTTACTTCAAAAAATTTCTAATTTTTTACTCGATTTTACAAACCAAACCCCATCCAATTCCCTTAATCCCATAAAAAATTATGGCCCCTCAAAAAATCCCGAATATCCCCCAAAAGGGGTACCCCTTTTGAAAAATTCGAGGGGTCAAAAATTTTTAATTTTGACACAAAAAAACGTGTTTTATAGTGTATTCGTACATGCTGAGTACGAATCAGTTGACGGAAAAATTCTAAAAATTTTTGCTACAAAGTTAGAGTCTGAAAACCATTTCAGTCCCAGACTCAAATCACGAATACCTTACTAAAAACTTCGAAATTCGAAATTTTTAGTAATCCCATTGAACTCCCCACATTATCCCCTCTTGAAAGACTACTCATTCACCCATATCCACTTAAATCTCAAATCCCGAAATTCCCGGATTTCGAAGTTCGAACTCCAAACTTCGGCTTTCGACTTGATCTTTTATCCCACTAAGCTCCTCTCATTATCCCCTCTTGAATGAGTACTCATTCACCCATATTCACTTCAATCTCAAATCCCGAAATTCCCGGATTTCGAAGTTCGAACTCAGAACTTCGATTTTCAACATTATACATTATCCCACTATACTCCCCTCGATATCCCCTCTTGAATGAGTACTTATTCGACCCCAATTCCCAATCCAGAAATTCCCGGATTTCGAAGTTCGAACTCCGAACTTCGACTTTCGACATTATCCTTTATCCCAACGAACTCCCCTCATTATCCCCTCTCGAATGAGTACTCATTCGACCATACTTTCCAATCCCTAAAATCCCGAAATTCGAAGTTCGACTTTCTAATTTCGACTTTGAGCATTATCCCTTATCCCAGTGAACTCCCCTCAGTATCCCCTCTTGAACGAATACCCACACACCCATATATCCCGATCCCAAAAATCCCGGATTTCGAAGTTCGACTTTCGAAATTCGACTTTCGACGTTATTCTTTATCCCATTCACCTCCCCTCATTACCCGCTTTCGAATGACTACTCATTCGACCATATTCTAAAATCCCTAAAAATCCCGGATCCCTAATTTCGACCTTGCTTCGAATTTCCCCCCATTTGCTTCAACTTCCCCTACTTGAACTTGAAACTTGCTTCTGCTTCAAGTTTACCCTTGCTTCTGCTTCCAATTTCTCCTATCAATCAAAATTTCTCTCTCAACTATAAGATTTGCCCTCAGGATTTCCTCAAATTGAAGAAAACCGACAGTTATCGGTCGGACAGATCTCTTACAAAAATTTTTATAGAGGCATATCGACTTTCGGGTTCGACTTTCGACTTTGAAATTTTTCCTACCCATATCTACCTATCCCAACTTGAGGCCCTTTCAGCTCGGGCCTTCGGCCCTCGCCCTCCCTTTTAGATGTGTGTCCAGCTCGGGCCTTCGGCCCTCGCCCTCACTTTTAGATGTGTGTCCAGTCGGGCCTTCGGCCCTCGCCCTCCGTTTTAGATGGGTGTCAGCTCGGGCCTTCGGCCCTCGCCCTCCCTTTTAGATGTGTGTCCAGCTCGGGCCTTCGGCCCTCGCCCTTCTTTTTAGATGGGTGTCCAGCTCGGCGCTGCGGCCCTCGCCCTCACTTTTAGATGTGTGTCCAGCTAGATGTGTGTCCAGCTCGCCCTTCCTTTTAGATGGGCCTTCGGCCCTCGCCCTCCCTTTTAGATGGGTGTCAGCTCGGGCCTTCGGCCCTCGCCCTCCCTCTTAGATGGGAGTCGGTTCGGGCCTTCGGCCCTCGCCCTTCCTTTTAGATGGAGGGCGAGGGCCTGGGCCAGGTTAAACATGTTAAAAATGATCAACGTAAACCTATGGAGAGTAGGCGAGGCGCTTGTGCAAAACCCCGCGCTTCGCGCGGGGTTTTGCGGCACGCGCCTCGCGGGGAGTCAACGGTCGCTGGGTTCTGGGCTCGTAACATAATCCTATTCCTATAACGATTAGGATACATTTCGGGCCTTCGGCCCTCGTGTTCCCTGTGTTATGACTCTACTTCAAGTTTCAAACATTTAAAATTTGCAGCAAATTTGCTTCAAATTTCGAAAGTTCAAAACTTGAAGCAATTTGCTTCAAGTTTCAAATTTCAAAATTTGAAGCAGAAGCATGCTTCTGCTTCGGATCCATAACAGGATCCAGCTCATCCACTCACAAAATTTCCCCCAATATACAAAATTCACCCCTAAGTTCTTCGACGGTTTGCCAGGCATGGTCAGAGACGGAGAAAAATTCCACCTCTCTGCCACCAATTTCACCTGTCAATCATTTTTCCTCTCTCCATCCCATCATTCTACGGATACTGTACTTCACCACACAAATTTTCGAACCTCTGTACATTCGTCAAAATGTACCGAAAAAATTCAAAAAAATATTTTTATATCCAGCTCGATGAGAGCTTTCGAATGATATATCATTTGCCATATCTATTTTGATTTTGAAAATTAAAATTTTTTTGCCTGGAATTTCTCCCTGAAAAAATCACAGAAATTTTTTAAAAATCATATCTTGGCCAAAGTTTACATTGTTAAAAATTTTAAAATCCTAATATATGCAGAAAAATCTGCATTATCCAAGAAAAATAAATTCGGCCCGAACCACCTTCAAGAATCCCGAAAAATTTCCAAAAAACCGAAAAATTTTGGGTTTTTCGAAATCCGACCCTTACACCCCCAGTTTCGACTTTTTTTGAAATTTTTTTACTTCAAAAAATTTCTAATTTTTTACTCGATTTTACAAACCAAACCCCATCCAATTCCCTTAATCCCATAAAAAATTATGGCCCCTCAAAAAATCCCGAATATCCCCCAAAAGGGGTACCCCTTTTGAAAAATTCGAGGGGTCAAAAATTTTTAATTTTGACACAAAAAAACGTGTTTTATAGTGTATTCGTACATGCTGAGTACGAATCAGTTGACGGAAAAATTCTAAAAATTTTTGCTACAAAGTTAGAGTCTGAAAACCATTTCAGTCCCAGACTCAAATCACGAATACCTTACTAAAAACTTCGAAATTCGAAATTTTTAGTAATCCCATTGAACTCCCCACATTATCCCCTCTTGAAAGACTACTCATTCACCCATATCCACTTAAATCTCAAATCCCGAAATTCCCGGATTTCGAAGTTCGAACTCCAAACTTCGGCTTTCGACTTGATCTTTTATCCCACTAAGCTCCTCTCATTATCCCCTCTTGAATGAGTACTCATTCACCCATATTCACTTCAATCTCAAATCCCGAAATTCCCGGATTTCGAAGTTCGAACTCAGAACTTCGATTTTCAACATTATACATTATCCCACTATACTCCCCTCGATATCCCCTCTTGAATGAGTACTTATTCGACCCCAATTCCCAATCCAGAAATTCCCGGATTTCGAAGTTCGAACTCCGAACTTCGACTTTCGACATTATCCTTTATCCCAACGAACTCCCCTCATTATCCCCTCTCGAATGAGTACTCATTCGACCATACTTTCCAATCCCTAAAATCCCGAAATTCGAAGTTCGACTTTCTAATTTCGACTTTGAGCATTATCCCTTATCCCAGTGAACTCCCCTCAGTATCCCCTCTTGAACGAATACCCACACACCCATATATCCCGATCCCAAAAATCCCGGATTTCGAAGTTCGACTTTCGAAATTCGACTTTCGACGTTATTCTTTATCCCATTCACCTCCCCTCATTACCCGCTTTCGAATGACTACTCATTCGACCATATTCTAAAATCCCTAAAAATCCCGGATCCCTAATTTCGACCTTGCTTCGAATTTCCCCCATTTGCTTCAACTTCCCTACTTGAACTTGAAACTTGCTTCTGCTTCAAGTTTACCCTTGCTTCTGCTTCCAATTTCTCCTATCAATCAAAATTTCTCTCTCAACTATAAGATTTGCCCTCAGGATTTCCTCAAATTGAAGAAAACCGACAGTTATCGGTCGGACAGATCTCTTACAAAAATTTTTATAGAGGCATATCGACTTTCGGGTTCGACTTTCGACTTTGAAATTTTTCCTACCCATATCTACCTATCCCAACTTGAGGCCCTTTCAGCAGAAGTTTTCCGCTATCTTTATCCGTTTTCGAGCTATTTTGAAAAAACGCGAATTTTAAATCCCGACACACACGACAATTCACCGGCAATGTCTAAATTTTGTGTCAAGCATAAGTACCCTTTAAATTCGAATTTCGACCTCGGGTTTTTTACATCCGACATCGTCTAATTGTGCTTCAGTGCCCTCCCGTTAGTCCGACAAACCCATCTATACCCATTCCGGAGATAGCCCCGGCACCTATATTATTTAGGTACTTTGGGGGTACCAAAATCTTCCGTCCGTATTTTTCCCAGATGCGGCATAAAATTTGACCCCGGAAATGTAAAACTTTGGAGCCCGTATCTCAACTCTGTAAAGAGCTTTAATTTTTCCGACACATTTTACCAATACTTTTATATAATATATTAAACTAGCTCTGGGTTACGTATGCGATGGCGGTAACTTACGTATGCAATTCCTATTAGGATACTCTGGCTGTTTAGTTTGGGGTGCCCGTTGGAAAGCCTAACGGCTTTGGGGCGCGCTTCGCGCGCTGCTAGAATGTTTATTTGCGATGGTCGAAGTTTTGCCCAAGAATAACTTTGTACAAAATGGTCAGAAAATTTTTCTGATATTATTTTTTGACTCAGCTCACTGAGAGCTTTCATTTGATATATCATTTGGCCACCTTTAAAATTTTTTTGAAAAATGGATGTTTTCGCCCAGCCTTTTCATTGCTTCGGGCCTTCGGCCCTCGCCGGTAAGTTTTTCCCCGCCTTTTCATTGCTTCGGGCCTGCGGCCCTCGCTATTCGTTGCGGGATGGGTTTTAAGCTCGGGCCTTCGGCCCTCGCCAGTTGTTTTCTCTGCCTTTTACTATTGCTCTGCTTTTCAGATGGGTTGAAAGCTCGGGCCTTCGGCCCTCGCTGGTAAAGTTTAGCCCTGCCTTCAGAGATGGGTTGAAAGCTCGGGCCTTCGGCCCTCGCCTGTAAAGTTAAGCCCTGCATATTCATTCATTGTTCTGTCTTTTAGATGGGTTGAAAGCTCGGGCCTTCGGCCCTCGCCGGTAAAGTTTGCCCATCCTTTTAATTCGTTACTCTGCCGTTTAGATGGGTTGAAAGCTTGGGCCTTCGGCCCTCGCCGGTAAAGTTTGCCCATCCTTTTAATTCGTTGCTCTGCCGTTTAGATGGGTTGAAAGCTCGGCCTCGCCGGTAAAGTTGTGCCCTGCCTTTTAATTCATTGCTCTGTCTTTTAGATGGGTTGAAAGCTCGGGCCTTCGGCCCTCGCCGGTAAAGTTGTGCCCTGCCTTTTAATTCGTTGCTCTGCTTTTTAGATGGGTTGAAAGCTCGGGCCTTCTGCCCTCGCCGGCAAAGTATAGCCCTGCTTTTTAATTCGTTGTGCTGCCTTTTAGATGGGTTGAAAGCTCGGGCCTTCGGCCCTCGCCGGCAAAGTATAGCCCTGCTTTTAATTCGTTGCTCTGCCTTTTAGATGAGTTGAAAGCTCGGGCCTTCGGCCCTCGCCGGCAAAGTTTAGCCCTGCTTTTTAATTCGTTGTGCTGCCTTTTAGATGGGTTGAAAGCTCGGGCCTTCGGCCCTCGCCGGCAAAGTTTAGCCCTGCTTTTTAATTCGTCGTGCTGCCTTTTAGATGGGTTGAAAGCTCGGGCCTTCGGCCCTCGCCAGCAAAGTTTTGCCCTGCTTTTTAATTCGTCGTGCTGCCTTTTAGATGGGTTGAAAGCTCGGGCCTTCGGCCCTCGTAGGTAAAGTATAGCCCTGCTTTTAATTCGTTGCTCTGCCTTTTAGATGGGTTGAAAGCTCGGGCCTTCGGCCCTCGCCGGCAAAGTATAGCCCTGCTTTTAATTCGTTGCTCTGCTTTTTAGATGGGTTGAAAGCTCGGGCCTTCGGCCCTCGCCGGCAAAGTATAGCCCTGCTTTTAATTCGTTGCTCTGCCTTTTAGATGGGTTGAAAGCTCGGGCCTTCGGCCCTCGCCGGCAAAGTTTAGCCCTGCTTTTTAATTCGTTGTGCTGCCTTTTAGATGGGTTGAAAGCTCGGGCCTTCGGCCCGAGCGTTGCTTCTGGCCTTCGGCCCTCGCCGATAAAGTTTGTCCTGCCTTTGACCATTGCTCTGCCTTTTAGAAGGGTTGAAGCTCGGGTCTTCGGCCCGAGCGTTGCTTCGGGTCTTCGGCCCGAGCGTTGCTTCGGGCCTTCGGCCCTCGCCGGTAAAGTTTGCCCTGCCTTTGACATTGCCCTGCCTTTGACATCGCTCGGGCCTTCGGCCCGAGCGTTGCTTCGGGCCTTCGGCCCTCGCCGGTAAAGTTTGCCCTGCCTTTGACCATTGCTCTGCCTTTTAGATGGGTTGAAGCTCGGGCCTTCGGCCCGAGCGTTGCTTCGGCCTTCGGCCCTCGCCGGTAAAGTTTGCCCTGCCTTTGACCATTGCTCTGCCTTTTAGATGGGTTGAAGCTCGGGCCTTCAGCCCTCGCCGGTAAATTTGCCCTGCGTTTGACTATTGTTCAGCCCTTTAGACGGGTTGAAAGCTCGGGCCTTCGGCCCTCGCCAAACGGCGAGGCCATCTCCTCGCCCTGCCTTCGACTATTTCTCAGCCTTTTAGATGGGTTGAAGCTCGGGCCTTCGGCCCTCGCAAGTAAAGACTGCCCTGCCTTTGACCATTGCTCTGTGTTATAGATGGGTTGAAAGCTCGGGCCTTCGGCCCTCGCATGGCGGGCCTCAGGCCGCCGTTTGGGGGCCTTGGGCCCCCACACCCGAAATTTCGACCTTTTGTAACTTTTTACAAAATAGTCAGAAAATTTTGCAAAAAATATTTTTATACTCAGCTCGATAAGAGCTTTCGATTGATATAACATTTGGCCTATTTATGGCCATTTTGAAAAATTTATTTTTTTGGCCGAAAATTTGGGCCAGAAAAATCACCGAATTTTTAAAAAATTCATAACTTTTTCAAAGTTGACCTTTTTGAAAAATTTTAAAAGCTTATTCTATAGAGAAAAATAAGCTCTATTCAGGAAAAATACTTTTAGCGCGAAACGCCGGCAAAAATCCCGAAAATTTTTCGAAAAACCGAAAAATTTTGAGTTTTTCGAAATTCGACCCCCACGGGTTCAATTTCAACTTTTTCGAAATTTTTTCGGCTTCAAAAATTTCTAATTTTTAGTTCTATTTTTATAAAGAAACCCCATCCCAATCCGAAAATTCTAAAAAAAATTATGGTCACTTAAAATTATCCGAAAATCCCCCAAAAGGGGTACCCCTTTAGGAATGGGGTCGGGAAAAAATTTTCGAATTTTTTCACCAAAAACGACCTATGTGGTGTATTAATATGCGCTGAGTCCATATCCGGTCTCAGAAAAAATTTTAAAAAATTCGCAGGGACGTTAGAGTCTCAAAAATATTTCCGACATTTGCGAACATTGGACATAACTTTTTAAGACTCAAGTGGATCCTCAAAAAAGTAATGTTTTTTGGTGGGTTTCAGGATGCTCTACAATATAACGTAAGTCTTTTTAATTTATTACCCCTCCTTTGGTACCCCACCAGGGATAAGTACCCCCAGACTCAAAACTTTAACCGTCTATAACTTTGGACAAAATGTTTAGAAAATTTTACAAAAATTATTTTTAAACATAGCTCAATGAGAGCTTTCGATTAATATATCATTTGGCCCATTTATATCCATTTTGAAAAAAATATTTTTTAGGCCGAAAATTTTGGCCGGAAAAATCACCCAAATTTTAAAAAATTCATAACTTTTTTAAAGTTAACCTTTCTTGAACATTTTAATAGCTTATTTTATGCAGAAAAATCTGCTCTATCCAGGAAAAATACGTTCGAGTAGAATCGCCGGCAAAAATGTCGAAAATTTTTCGAAAAACCGAAAAATTTTGGGTTTTTCGAAATTCGATCCCTATGGGTTCAATTTCGACTTTTTTCGAAATTTTCTTCGGTGATAAAATTTCTAATTTTTAGGACTATTTTTCAAAAGAAACCCCATCCCAATCCGAAAATCCCATAAAAAGTTATGGTCACTTTAAAATTCGCGAAAATCCCCCAAAAGGGGTACCCCTTTTGGAATGGGGTCGGGAAAAAATTTTTTAATTTTAGGTCAAAAAACGACCAATATGGTGTATTTAGATGCGCTGTATCCATATTAGGTCTCAGAAAAATTAATAAAAAATTCCCTGGGACGTTAGAGTCTCAAAAAGATTTGCTACATTTGCGAACATCCGCTATAACTTTTTGAGACTCAAGTGGACCCCCAACAAAGTATACCTTTTTCGGAGCCCCAGGAAACGCTCTTTCGAATAGGCAATAGAAAAAAGCTGACCCGACTCTTCAGAAAAAGTTTATTGTAAAACCGCGACTCATTGACCCATATGACCCCCAAAAGTTCATCTGAGACTCAAGTGTCCAACTATTTATAAGTTTCTCACAGCCTCCCCTACAACAAAACTCCCAGGCCCCAGAACCCCCACTTCTCAAAAACCCGTTATAACACTTTGAATTTTTCATCCGGCCATTTCGGTGCCACACTCAAGTGCGGCACCAAAACGGCCATGCCTATCAAACTCCCCATACGCAACTACCTAATATCCCCCAAGTCCCATCCAATTCCCAACAGCCGTTCCCGAGATATAAAAAAGGTACAAAAGACCGCTACCCATAAAAAACGACAAAATGTTTTGGGCCCACAAGGGAACACGAGTGAAAAAATTTTTTAATTTTGGGTCAAAAAACGTCCTATATGGTGCTTTAGAACCCGCTGAGTCGATATCCGGTCTCAGAAAAATTTTTGAAAAATTCCCCGGGAAGTTAGAGTCTAAAAACCGATTTGCGACATTTGGCCATTTTGGCTATAACTTTTCTAGACTCAAGTGGACCCCCAACAAAGTATATATTTTTCTGACCGCCAGGGACGCTCTTTCACTTAGGCTATCGAAAACGGGTGACTCGACCTCTTACAAAAAGTCGATTTTTCGACTTCTACCTTTTGAACCATATCACCCCCAAATCAAAGTCCCAGACTCAAGTGTCTCCCAACAAAATTTTAGTACACTTAGGGCCCCAACATATGAAAAAAGAGTTGGAGCGATTTGGCTTCTCATAAGCACTTTTATAATCAGACCCAATGGGAGCCACCCTTCCCGATAGGGGTCCTGGACATTTTGACCCTTTGGCGTTTTATAACTTTGTACAAAATGGTCAGAAAAAATTAAACTAAATTTTTTCAGACTTAGCTCGACGAGAGCTTTCGAATGGTATATAATTTGTAAATTGTCGGTGAATTTCGTCGGACACCATGTCTCGATTTTGGACAAAGTGTACCATTTTTGTCATCGCCTACCGCCTCAGGGCATGATCCGAGGACTCCAAATTTTTTTCAGAGTTTTAGACCTTGAACCGGACCAGTGCCCTTTCCCCAAGCGTTTTTCGATCTGACTTTCGCATTCCGAGTTACACCCGTTTGAATTTTCAACTTGGCCGTTTCGGCGCAGCGGTACGTTTTGGCGCCAAATCTATAATTTTCCCAAATGCGCGACAAAAAGTTGTAGGACCAATGTACAACTCAAAAAAATACTCGAGCAAACATGGAGGCTGTGCACTTTTTTGAATGAAAATCCCCCCCAAAAAGAGGGCCACCAGGAGGTTTTTTTTAGTATAATATAACTAGCGATGGGTTTGACCACTGGGGTGCCTATTACGATACTGTGGCAGTAAAATACATCGGGGGGTTCTTTAGGTTACGATACTTTTGCCCGTTGGAAAGCCTAACGGCTTTGGGGGCGCGCTTCGCGCGCCGCTAGCGATTTTTTATGCCTTGGTTTAATTTAAGAATTTTATATATTTGTTTTAAGTTATTATTTATTTTTTAAATTTTATTTTTTTATTTTCAAAAATTATAGTTAAACTATTTTTCTAAAAAAATATTTTAATAAAAATTTTGACTCCCGTTTGTACCGTGCTTAGCCATTGTTTTACAAAAGTAAAACAATGCCCAGAGTACACCACGTGGAGGTGCACGATGGTAAACGGGCAAACCCTGTACTCCTGGGGAGGGGGGACGGAGAAAAAGGGGGGCAGTGGCAAGGGGGGACAGTGGCTGATAAATATTTTAAAAAATTTACAACCCTTAATACAAAAGGGAGGGGAATTACAACCCTTAACACAAAAGGGAGGGGAATTACAACCCTTAACACAAAAGGGAGGGGAATTACAACCCTTAACACGAAAGGGAGGGGAGGAGTTACAACCCTTAACACAAAAGGGAGGGGGATTACAACCCTTAACACGAAAGGGAGGGGATTACAACCCTTAACTTTAAAGGGAGGGGAGTTAATACACATAACAAAAAATGGAAGGAAGTATTTACAACCCTTAACACGAAAGGGAGGGGATTACAACCCTTAACTTTAAAGGGAGGGGAGTTAATACACATAACAAAAAATGGAAGGAAGTATTTACAACCCTTAACACGAAAGGGAGGGGAATTACAACCCTTAACACAAAAGGGAGGGGAATTACAACCCTTAACACGAAAGGGAGGGGAGACGAAACATCTCTTAACACGAAAGAGAATCATCGTCTGGAATAATGAAGGAGGCGAAAGAGATCCCTTAATTGAAAAGAAGGTGGTACGTCCCTTAAACCGAAAGGGGAATCATCACCAAAAAATAAGGAGAGGAAGGTGGTACGTCCCTTAACACGAAAGGGGAATCATCACCAAATAATAAGGAGATGAAGGTGGTACGTCCCTTAACTCAAAAGGGGAATCATCACCAAAAATAAAAAGGCGGTACATCCCTTAACTCAAAAGGGGAATCATCACCAAAAATGAGAAGGCGGTACATCCCAAACACAAAAGGGGAATCATCGCCGTAAATAAAAAACTTAGGGTTGAGTGTTTAATAGGGCATTCATTAATTCAAAAAATTATTTAAAAATTTCACAATACAGACTAATCAAAGGTAAGACCGCGAGCAACAACATTATTAATGAGAATATTTCCATCTTCATCTTTGGGTTTATTAGGGGCGAATACTCGAATGAATTTACTATTTGTAGCACGCGATAATGCTGTATATAGTTGTCCATGAGCAAAGGGCTCATCTGAAAGATCAATTCCAAGTCTTTCACAGGTTTGGCCTTGAGCCTTAGTAATGGTCATTGCAAAAGCTTCACGAACGGGGAATTGAAAACGTTCGAAGCTAACACCGTCTGGTCTTTCATCAACATATGAATTACAGACACGGGAAATTCCAATTGTCATGCCTGTATTGGAACCACAAATTGTTTCGGCTGAAATTAAATTCGTTTGAAGTTTTTTAACAATAAGACGTGTACCATTACATAATGATTTACTTGTATTAAGATTTCTAAGTAGGACAATAATCGAACCGACTTTAAGGTGTAAATGGTGGGCTGGTATGCCAGCTGGGGTAAGTTTATTAAGCCCTGCTACGTCAGAGTCAGCAGCATAAGGAGAAAGTGGGTTTTCATTGGTGCACTTATCAATGGAATAATAGTCCATAGATTCAGTATTAAAGGAAGACAGGACTATTGAATTATTTAGATCAACAGATCTATTTAAAGGGGTGAGCATAAGTCTCTTAAGCATATCGGAACTTGGAATGTCAAAGCCTTTATCGAAAACAAATTCGATCAATTCTTCTCTTGATTCAACAAACATAGACTTGGGAATAGCAATTTTATCACCGGATGTATCTGTTCCGAGTTTATATAGCCACTCTTTAAACTGTATCTCAGATGGCTGGAGACGCATATTCTGTGTAAGACGAGTCTTATGAAACATAGGATAGAGATTGGAGGTCTGAAGGCAAACTGCCACCTGAGCTTCGGGCGAACGGGAATTTTTAACAACAGGAAGCGATTGTTTCCAATCACCGGAAATAATAACAACCTTTCCTGCAAAAGGCAAATGCTGATTTTTGGGTACCATTATACGGCAGAGTTTATCGACATTTTCAAGAACAGTCTTTTCAAGCATGGTAATTTCATCGACAATTATAAGGTTACTTTCAATTATACGACGACCAAAATAACTTTGGACTGGAATAGAAGGAATTTGGTCAGGCTCATGATTAATACCAAGTCTAAATGCAGAGTGTAAGGTCATTCCACCTGCATAAAATTTAGTAGATGCAATACCGGTTGAGGCGGTAGCAAGGACTTTATTTCCTAATCGACGTAAGTTAAATAGAAGGAAGTTTAATAAAAATGTTTTTCCGGTTCCTCCGTCGCCGGAGAGGAAGAACAAACGATTTATAGAATTCGGATCCATGACTGCATCAAGAACTAATTTATAGAAATTTTCCTGTTCAGGATTTAACTTCGCTTTTTCAAAAGATGTATCAACGGTCTCATCAAACTCATCATCATTTAAATGTGTGGGAAAAAAGAATTCATCAACAGCTTTGTTGGGATCATCAGTTAAAGAATTAGAAGGAAGAGGAAGTCTATAATCCTTCATTTGCTTGCCATTTGCAAAAAGATATCTTTCAATAATAGCTAATGCTCTGTCAATTCGGCGCAGTTTTACTGCGTCAGTACAATTCCTTTTATCAATCATATGTTCTTTAAACATTTCCCATAAGGACAATGAATCTATTACACAGTTTTGTGTAGAACCATGGATAAGAATATTAACAAATAATGAACGCATCTGTGAAGGGAGAAGAGAGTTAGAAGCCTCCTTCAGAGTTTTTTCCCATACAGAATTATCTTCGAAAAGACCGCACATACGAGCTGCTTCTGCAAAGGTATCGCAAAGGGTTCCATTAATATTTCTAAGATGGTCTGGATCACCTGGAAAATGTCTCATAAGGACATAAAGAGCAAACCTTTCTTGCTCGCGAGGAGAAACAGTATAGATTCTGCCAATAGTTATTGTGCGGTTTTCTATATTTTTCTTACGGGTAGAAAATATTCTTGGCTTCCAGATTTTATCATGGTCATTCCAAGAATATGTTTCAGGCATATTCTCATAAAGGATATTCTTATCAATTTCATTATTTTTCCACATTTTCCAATATTGTGTTAAATGGGTTTCTGGGAGAATGCCGTTTGCTGCATTATTTAACTTTTCTGCATCTTTAAAATAAATATTTTGTTCACCAGGTAAATGAATACTTAGAGGAATTACAGTATGAGAAAGATAGGCGTATCTTTGAGAATATATACGACAATGAGCTTCTGGCGGACTTCTATAAAGCATACGCGCATATTGGGCTGGCTCATCTACACTTACAGTGCCGTCCTGACATTTAATGTATGAAAAACTTGGACCCTTGAAAGGGTATTTCAAGGCATATTTCAAATTATCAGATTGTCCGTATGCATATTCCAAATTATGGTGGCACTCAAACATTACAAGGATATAAGGATTATACGGTACAATTCTTGAATTAGTATATGTGGTTTCGGTTGATCCATATTCTAATGTTAATGTATGCCCGCCATCTTCGGGACTTGGACGTTTGTATTCTGCTGGCTTGTTAGCATGAAGAATGGTCGTGCGGCTATAAGGTTTGGGAAATCCTTTTAAGCAACGTCCATTACTGCCTTTGCAGTGCTCACCACAATCATGAATCTGGAACTTGGGTAAAAGTTCGAGAACTTTTCTAATAAAATTTGCCCATGCAGATTTATCGGAATCAGCGGGTTTTTCTGGAATGTGTGCCCAAATTAGGCCATCGATATTTTCTGGTGTTGCTTCGGTATCAACACAGAAAACTCTGTGTAAATGTGGGCCACCAATTCTTTTTTGAAATTCCATACTTTCGGCATAACCGAGTATTTTACCAAATATATGTTTTTTATTGAGGAGAAAGTGGAGTTTGCGCAACTTATCTGCATATATACGGCATAAAATATCAAATCGGTCGACAATTTTTTGGCCTTTATGAAAGAAATTACGGGAAATCTCGGGCCAGTATGGATTGGTAGTAAATGTAAACATGAAAGATGCAAGTCCAGGCCTACGAGTTCGGGCCATAATAGTAGTTGCATCATAAAACATATCCTGAAAGTATGGACGGGTTCCAGGATGATATTTGCGAAACAATACAACGCTGCCTATTTTACTGTTTGGTTGTAGATCACCATCCCTTCTCATGTGGTCGAGAACATCAGGTGCTGTGGTTTTAAGAAGATTAAATTCGGGTTGACGTAAATAGTCGGCCACTTGGGCATCAATACGTGCTGCGTAATCTAGTACAAATTTCTGGCTTAAGCCACCTCCTGCACTCCAAATATTATGGGGCGAATCAGTTCGACGAATTGCAAGTCGGTAACGAATATATTTTCTATAAGAAAGGGTTTTCTTAGGGTCAATATCAATTTCCAATTCATCATCAGTTTTTTCATTAGTTGAGTCTTCATTATCATTTATAGGATTATTAGTAGCTTTCTTTGCATACTGAGGACTATTAGGGTTCAATGGAATATTAGTATGGTATCCATCATCTCCGTGTGGAAAAAGCAGGGGATAAGTAAGTGAATCAACCCGAGCATTATATGGTTTGACCTCAAATAAACATCCTTGAAGATCAGTTATATATGTTCCTTTAATTTTTGGTGGCTCAGAGGACTCAGTCCAAACTGAAAACATGGCTTTTTCTTGAGGTAGATTAACCTGTCGTGGGTGTAAACCTTTACCTCGAACTATGGCAGGAGCCTCTCTCTCTTCTATGATAGTAAGGCGAAAGTTTCTGACAGCATCTTTCCCTTCCTTTTCAAGAACGGACATATATTGGGAATGAAAATTTTTATATACCTTTGCAAATGGGTTTATATTTCGTAAAACAGAATCTAAAATTTTTAAGGTTTGTGGATTAACTCTATCTCCTCCACAGAGAGTATTTTGGGTTCTTAAATTAAGTGCTTCATTCGCATCTAATATATATAATTGGGAAAATGATGGTGTTAAATGTCCAGAATTCATTGAACTTATATGTCGGGAAAATTCGCCGTTTAGCATAAAGCACACACTCCCGTAATGAGATGAGTCCTTATGGCCAACGGACACTGAAGCGAAAGCTAACAATGTGTTGTAAGTATTCTGGTTTGAAAGGAACTCTTTAGATACTTTGGTATCGCCTTTCAATAAAGCTTTTAATTCAGGTGGGTGTTCATTATACGGAGGAAGAGTAACTGTTCCACAGCTACAACAAAGTGAAGACGTGATAACTTTAAACTTGGATTTATGACCTTGATTAATTTCGGATTCTAATAAAAGTGCTTTACAATAATGACATTCAAATTTGCCAATGTCTCCAGAGTCATAATACTCTGCTGTATGGCGAGCTCTAGTATCTGCACAAGGAAACCCCTCATGCGTACTGAGGCATTTATTATTATTATCAATAATAGGATTTGGTTTAGAAGAAAGTTTAGGTTGTACAATGGGGACTTGGGTAATGGACAATTTACGGTTTTTAATGCGTTCAGATTGACGAACAGGGATAGATTGACGAACAGGCATATCTGGAGGATCAGGGGCTAAAAATATAACCGGCTCATCATTAATAATTACACATTCATCAACAGAGTCACAAATAGATAATTTTCTAGGTCTTCCGGCACCTTTAAGAGATTTTTTTGGACGACCCCTTTTAGCAGAACTACAGATTATTGAAGTACAAGAGGAATCATTATCAATGTCAAGACTGACTATAGACTCATTTTCAAGACAACTGACGTTAGACTCATCAAATCTATAAACCTTGTTTGGACAATCATCACGAATTAAAGTTCTTGAGGACAAGAAGGGTGAATCATTAGTCGATGAGGATGGAATAGCTCCCATCGAGGACAAAAAAGGGGAGTCAGATCCAGATGTTGTGGGACCAACACCCATAGAGGACACACTCAACCCTAATTGAGAAACACTAAAAACATTACCAGAAGAAGATCCAGCTTGAGCAAAATTCTGTAGATAAAAATATTATTTTTATAAATAAATGAAAAGGATAAGTAATAAAAATTATTAGTTTTATTTAATGCTGTGACCAGATATAACCCAGCGGTCTAACTACTTGAATTACAGTCATACTTAAATTACAAATGCGACTATAATTTTTAATTGTAAACAATAGTTTAGTGTTAAAAATCGAAATTAAAATACTTTTCTGTTATATGCCAACAAATTTTGTTCTACTACGATTCACTATGTCATGTCAATAATAAATCACACAATTTGAGTTTACTCACATTTGACTAAGATCGGTTAGTTTCTTCGAATGAGCTATAATTAGTATAATCTAATATTTAACCCAAAAATAAACTTGGTCCCTTTTGCAAATTTCGATCATTGCTAGATCGACACCAGGAATCGAAAGATAGAACGGAAAGACTTTCGAACCTGCGGTTGGCTAAAATATATACAAAAAATTTGTGGGCATATAACGGAAAAGTATACTATTAAATCTATAAAATATTTCTAGCTTATTTTAAAAAGCCAAATAAAAATCTTAAATACCGCAACATTATCCATGCAAGCTTCCATCGCAATCTGAACGGGATGATCCAGTTCAGAGCCCTGAGAAGGGCTTTTTGATGTAGGATTACATTTATAACGTTGTTTCCTTTTTTGTTTTGCGAGATATTCTTTAGAAGGCATTTATATTTTTTAAAAATATTTAGCTAAATTAAAAAATCAGAATAAAAATATTATTTTTCATAAAAAATCGCGAAATAAAACTGTAAAAATGCATCCAAATATTTGTTATAAAGTGTAGAAAAACAACAAAAAATATAAAAGAAATTAATATAAGTATGAACCAACAGTAAAGCCTTATGTCGGGCTAACTTTAGGAACGGACAAGACAAGGAACGACAAGTTAAGTTCTGTTAACTCAGAATAATTTAAAAATCAGAAAGTTTTTACACTCTGAATGTTTTTAAAATCAGAATTTTTTAAAATCAGAATATTTTTAAAAATCAGAAATTTTTAGAAATCAGAATATATTTTAAATCAGATTTTTTTAAAATCAAACTATCTTTAAAATCAAAATATCTTTAAAATGGGAATTTTTTAAAAATCCTAATTTTTTAAAATCAGAATATTTTTAAAAGCAGAATATTTTAAAAATCAGAATTTTTTATAAATAGAATATTTTAAAAATCAGAATATTTTAAAAATCAGAATATTTTAAAAAGCAGAATATATTTTAAATCAGAATATTTTAAAATCAGAAATTTTTAAAATCGAAATATTTTATAAATCAGAATATTTTTGAAAGCAGAATATTTTAAAAATCGGAATATTTTTAAAATCAGAAATTTTTAAAATCGAAATATTTTATAAATCAGAATATTTTTGAAAGCAGAATATTTTAAAAATCAGAATTTTTAAAAATCAGAATATTTTTAAAAGCAGAATATTTTAAAAATCAGAATATTTTTAAAAGCAGAATATTTAAAAAATCAGAATTTTTTAAAATGAAAATATTTTTAAAAGCAGAATATTTTAAAGATCATAATTTTCTAAAATCAGAATATTTTTCAAATAAGAATATTTTTAAAAGCAGAATATTTTAAAAATCAGAATATTTTTAAAATCAGAAATTTTTAAAATCGAAATATTTTATAAATCAGAATATTTTTAAAATAAGAATAGTTTAAAAAGCAAAATATTTTAAAAATCAGAATTTTTTAAAATCAGAATATTTTAAAAATCAGAATTTTTTAAAATCAGAATATTTTAAAAATCAGAATATTTTAAGAATCAGAATTTTTAAAAATCAGAATTTTTTAAAATCAGAATATTTTAAAAATCAGAATTTTTTAAAATCAGAATATTTTAAAAATCAGAATTTTTAAAAATCAGAATATTTTTAAAAGCAGAATATTTTAAAAATCATAATTTTCTAAAATCAGAATATTTTTAAAATCAGAATATTTTAAGAATCAGAATTTTTAAAAATAAGAATTTTTTAAAATCAGAATATTTTAAAAATCAGAATTTTTTAAAATCAGAATATTTTAAAAATCAGAATTTTTAAAAATCAGAATATTTTAAAAATCAGAATATTTTAAGAATCAGAATTTTTAAAAATCAGAATTTTTTAAAATCAGAATATTTTTAAAAGCAGAATATTTTAAAAATCATAATTTTCTAAAATCAGAATATTTTTAAAATCAGAAATTTTAAAAATCAGAATATTTTGAAAGCAGAATATTTTAAAAATCAGAATTTTTTAAAATAAAGACATTTTTAGAATTGGAGTACTTTTATAATTATAGTTTAAGATGACTTATTGTTCCGTGTCTTATCTGTTCCGTGATTTGGAATTCCATGAGTTGACCTTCCCCGAAAAAGATGTTTCTGAAAAAAATTTTTAAAAAAGAACATACATTGCCTTAAAAAAGATAGGACCAGAAAGAACACATATCCTTATCCGCAAATTATCTTTAGAGTTTTAGAATTTAAAGAGAAAAAAATTATTGGTTAATGTATCCGAAATATCGAAAATCCATGGAAAAGTACTTAAAAAATATTTAAACCCTCTAAACCTGTAATTAAAAATTTTTATTTTAGGCCTATCTGAAAGCTCATAAAATTACTACAAAAATATCTAATAAAATGTTCCGCCAATATATTAATGGAAATAAAGGCCGAAAAATTGATTAAGTTATCATTTCTAACGTATTTTTTGAGATTTTGTGTAAGTGGGCAAGCGTTAAAAGAATTAGTTTAATTTCGTACTAAGTATCGATAAAATGTTTATAAAAATTTTTATTGTATTTTTGACCGAACAGAAGGCAATATTTTTAATTTGACTTAGCTTGGTCCTATCTTTTTTTTCACCCCAAAAATTGAGTAGTATCGTTTAAAAATTTTTTAGATAAAATTCTGGCGATAATATATAATTATATTTAGTCATTGACAAAAATAAATTTAAAAGGTCAAGAAGAAGAATGAATTTTGGAAGGCCAAGAAATTAAAAATTAATAATTAGGCTGTGTTTGGACAAAATAAATTTTTTATAGTCTAAAAAAATATTAGAATATGAAAAAGTTAGAGAAACATAAATTTAAATTTTTTTAAAATATCAGAAACAAACAATAACTAAAATTAAAATAAATTAATTTATAATTTTGATTTAAAAGTTCAAATAAAAAATAGTTTGATTGAAAAAAATATTGATAAATTCAAATATTAGCCTAATTAGAATGAAGAGAAGACTGGGAATCATTAACAAAGAAAATGGTAGTGTATTTTTTTGTGCAAGGGCAATTTTTAAACTAAAAAATATTTGTTGAGGGAATATTTTAAATAAAGGTTATAACTTGTTTTCAATCTGGTTGGGGTTATTTGGGCGCAAAGGGTGTAAAAAAAGCAAAAATTGTAAACTAACTCGAAAAAATAAATCTGACTTCTTGGCCTTCTAAAAGCAAACAACAGCATTAAAACAAAATAATTTATTTGAAATATTTCTAAAATTTAGCAATAAAATGTCCATGCCTTCATAAAATTTCAAAATTTTCGAATAAATATATAAATTAAATAAAATTTGACCGACTTTTAAAAAAGTTATGATCGATAAAGTCCAGAAAAATCAGATTTTTTGAAAAAGTTAGTTTATAGATCATAACTTTTTTTCCAATCAATCGAAAATTTTTATTTTTTGGTATATTGTAGTACATCTAATGCTCTATCTAATAGTACCAAAAATATTAAAAATTATCAACCTGTACTCGAGACTGCTTCGTTATGAAAAACGGCCATTTCGGTTCGGATATCCGAAGATTTTCCAGGAAACAACAACTCTGGTTAAAAGTCCGAAACTATGAAATTTTTGAAATGCAGCTAAGCACAGAAACCAACTAAGCTTCTTGGCATTCCAAAATTCTATAAAATTTTGGAAAATACATTTTTACTTGGAAAGTCTATAAACTAATATGTTCGGAAAATTTACGAAAAGAATATTCGTAAAATCAACAGAACAAACCGAAATCATTTTCTATTATTCCATGCACGATCATTAGTCTGAATTAATAAAATTGCCTTAAAAAATTTAAATAGAAAAATGATTAATTAGAATTTTGGAAGGCCAAGAAGCGGAAAAAACAATAACGCTGGTAAAAATCTAAAATAAGGATGAAAAATTTTAACACCAAAAAAATTTAAGTTCAAGGACTCTCTTAGAATCAAGCTAACTTAAATTGATTTTACCTCTAACTCCGATAAACTGACATTATTTATATTGAGGATGTACTCCCTCATTAACTACTATTTAATTGTTTTGATTGGTAAAGATATCACTCCTTATGTTTTGAAAGGTTAAAAGAAGTTTTTCCAGTTTTTTCTTAATAGAAAAACTTACTAGGACCGCGTTTTTTAACTTGTTTAGGTATTGTAGAGGGTGTATTTACAATAAAAGAATTATTTGAAGAGGAGGAAGGAGGAGGGTTATTATTAGAGGAGGACATTGAAAATATTGAAGTATTTTGAATATCGTTTGTTGGTTGTTGTTCTTCTTTTAAAGGGATTATTTGGTGATTATTTAAATTTGGATTTCCATAAAAATCAACTAAATGAGAAGGAAATCATCCGTAATGTGTTCCTCCAATTACTGTGGAAGAAGAAGGAAGTACTGAAGAAGGATTGTTAATTGATAACCAATGATGATGCTGGTGATGAACTGAGGGATCGGAAGAGAATAATTGATTCTGTTGTCGATCCATGGGATAAATGTTATAGAGGAAAGACCGTTTAAATGATTGGGAGCTTCATAATTGGGTTGAATAAATTGATGGGAAGAAGCTGTTGAAGGCTGGAAATATTTGGGAGATTTTTATTTTGTTTATAATGATTGTTTAATTTTATTGACTTCTTTCCTAGTTTTTTATTTCTTATTAAATGTAAGTATTTATGGACAATGTCCTTTAATCCACAAGAGGCGAAGGGGATGTTCTTAACAGATTTAAAGTTTACCTAAAAGTTGAAATGGTGAAATTTTGTTTCCAAAAATATTATTTTTCCTTAAGCAAAATAGGACGAAGATATTCCCCCCCCCCTACTTTATTGTTGGGGTGCCTATTACGATACTGTGGCAGTAAAGGGCTCGACGAGGGAAAAATTTCCGAATATTTTCCAGAAGGGGTACCCCTTTGGAAAAATTCGAGGGGCTAGAATTTTTTAAGTTACACAAAGAAAACGTGTTTTATGGTGTAAACAGACACGCTGAGTCCGAATCTGAAGACGAAAAAATTCTAAAAAATTTTCCCAAAAAATTATGGTCCAAAAACCATTTTAGTCCCAGACTCAAATCCCGGATCTCGAACTGCGAACTTCGAAATTAGGCTTTTTGGTTAATCCCGTTGGAATCCACTTTAGATATGCTTTCGAATGACTACTCATTCGACCATATCCCTTGCAACCTCAAATCCCGGAAATGTCGAATCTCGAACTTCGACTTCTACAGGACAAGTTTCGACATTCTCATACATCCCACTGAACTCCCCTCACTCCCCGCTCTCAAATGACTACCCATACGCCCATATTTCGAAATCCCGGAAAACCCGGATTTCGAAGTTCGAACTCCGAACTTATAATTTCGCCTTCTAATACATCCCATTAATCCCCCCTCAATATCCGCTCTCGAATGACTACTCATTCGACCATATTCGAAATCTTCGAAAATCCCGGATTCGAAGTTCGACTTCGAAATTCGACCCTAAACATATCCCATTGATCCCCCCTTAATCCCAGCTCTCGAATGACTACCCATTCGGCAATGTTTGAAAATCCCGGAAATCACGAATTCGAATTTCGACTTCGAAATTCGACTTTCACTACTTCTAACATATCCCATTGTTCCCCCACTCAATCCCAGCTTTCGAACGACTACCTATTCGACCCCTTTTAAAAAATTATGAAAATCCGAGATTTCGAAGTTCGACTTCGAAATTCGACTTTTAAGCTTATCCAATATCCCTTTAGACTCCCCACACTCCCAGCTCTCGAATGACTACCCACACATCAATATTCGAAATCCCGGAAAGTTCGAACACCAAGTTCGACTTCGAACTTCGACTTTCATACTTATACCTTATCCCCCTAAACTCCCCTCACTCCCAGCTCTCGAACGACTACCCACTCACCCATATCCACAAATCCCGAAAATCCCGGATTTCGAAGTTCGAACTTCGACTTCCGGCTTTGCCATTTATCCCATTCAGCTCCCCTCATTATCCGGTTTTGAATGAATACTCATTCGACCATATTCCGAAATCCCGAAAAATCCCGAAATCCCGGATCCCTAATTTCGAATTCCCCATATAATTCCTCCCATCTTACCCTCCCTCAACTCGAAACTTGCTTAAGTTTCGAAATCCCAGTGTTTTAGCTCGAAATTTCACTAACTCATCAAAATTTCTCTCTCAACTATAAGATTTGCCCTTAGGATTTCCTCAATTTGAAGAAATCCGTCTTTTTTCTGTCGGACAGATCTCTTACAAAAATTTTTGCCCCCCTATAAGTACCCTCAAAGTTCGAAGTTCGACATTGAAATTTTTCCTACCCATATCTACCTGCTCTAACTTAATTTCCTACCAGCAGAAATTTTCCGCCATCTTTATCCATTTTCGAGCTATTCTAGAAATTCGCGAATTTTAAAGTCCGACATACCCTGCAATTCACCGAAAATGTCAGAATTTTTGCCCACCAATAAGTACCCTTCAAATCCGAATTTCGACTTCGAATTTTTTCCTAAATATATTAGCTTGTTCTAACTTAATTTCCTCCCAGCAGAAATTTTCTTCTAACTCCACCCATTCCGGAGATAGCCCCGGCACCTATATTATTTAGGTACTTTGGGGGTACCAAAATCTTCCGTCCGTATTTTTCCCAGATGCGGCATAAAATTTGACCCCGGACATGTAAAACTTTGGAGCCCGTATCTCAACTCTGTAAAGAGCTTTAATTTTTCCGACACATTTTACCAATACTTTTATATAATATATTAAACTAGCGATGGGTTTGACCACTGGGGTTCCTATACGATACTGTGGCGGTTTAATTTTGCTTTGGGTTTAGATTTGGCCCTGCCCATTGGAAAGCCTAACGGCTTTGGGGGCGCGCTTCGCGCGCCGCTAGCGATTTTTTATGCCTGGAAAAAAAGATTAGCCTCGTTTGGACTAATCCTTCAAATTATAGTAACTTCGGGCCTTTGGCCCTCGTTTTTCCCCCGTTGGGACTCGTCCTTCCACTTAGAGTCACTTCGGCCCTCGTTTTTCCCCATCGGGACTCATCCTTCCACATAGAAGACGAGGGCCTTCGGCCCTCGTATTTCCCACGTTGGGACTCATCCTTCGGCCCTCGCTATCCCTTTTAGATGGGTGTTCAGCGCGTGCCTTCGGCCCTCGCACTATTTAAATTTAAAAAAATGTCCTTAAAAATGTAAAAAGTATAAAATTTTTATTTAATCCAAATATATCAATATTTCAAAATTTTTCAGTATAAATTTCATGTTTAACTTGAAACCGTTTTAGAATTTAGTAGTAAAAACAAAAGAAAGTTAATTTTCTTACAAAAAGAAAAATGACAAAAATGTATAGTTTTGGATAATGTAAAAATATATAGTATGTACAAATATTATACAGTAGTTCAATAAAGTATCTTACCCTTCCTTTTAGATGGGTGTCAGCTCGGGCCTTCGGCCCTCGCCCTCCCTTTTAGATGGGTGTCAGCTCGGGCCTTCGGCCCTCGCCCTTCCTTTTAGATGGGTGTCAGCTCAGGTCATCGGCCCTCGCTCTTCCTTTTAGATGTGTGTTCAGCTCGGGCCTTCGGCCCTCGCCTTCATTTTAGATGGGTGTCAGCTCGGGCCTTCGGCCCTCGCCCTTCCTTTTAGATGGGTGTCAGCTCAGGTCATCGGCCCTCGCTCTTCCTTTTAGATGTGTGTTCAGCTCGGGCCTTCGGCCCTCGCCTTCATTTTAGATGGGTGTCAGCTCGGGCCTTCAGCCCTCGCCTTCATTTTAGATGGGTGTCAGCTCGGGCCTTCGGCCCTCGCCCTTCCTTTTAGATGGGTGTCAGCTCAGGTCATCGGCCCTCGCTCTTCCTTTTAGATGTGTGTTCAGCTCGGGCCTTCGGCCCTCGCCTTCATTTTAGATGGGTGTCAGCTCGGGCCTTTCATCATTCTCTGGGTATGGTACTCAACCCAACAAATTTTCGAATCTCTGTACATTCGTCAAAATGTACCGAAAAAATTAGAAAAAATATTTTTATACCCAGCTCGATAAGAGCTGGGTATAAAAACAACACTTTTGAGAATTACCTGAAACAACACTTTTGAGAATTGGAGCCATCCTTCCCGATTTTACATGGGGCCATTTTGAACGGGGTTGGGACAAAATTTTCGAATTTTGACCCAATTCGAATTTTGACCCCTGAAATTTTAAAAAAATCATATCTCGCCCAAAGTATACCTTTTTTAAAAATTTTTAAATCCTATCCTATACAGAAAAATCTGCTTTATACAAGAAAAATACCTTCAGCCCAAACCGCCGGCAAAAATCCCTAAAAAATTTCGAAAAACCGAAAATTTTTGGGTTTTTCGAAATTCGACCCTTACACCACCAGTTTCGACTTTTTTCGAAATTTTTTTACTTCAAAAAATTTCTAAATTTTTGCTCTATTTTATAAAGCAATCAACATTCAAAAATCTCAATCGCAAAAAAAGTTATGGCGATTTAAAAAATCCCTCATATCCCCAAAAGGGGTACCCCTTTTGAGAAATTCGAGGGGTCAAAAATTTTCGAATTTTGACCTATAAAACGGCCTATATGGTGCATTGATATGCGCTGAATCCATATCCGGTGTCAGAAAAGCTCGGGCCTTCGGCCCTCGCCCTTCCTTTTAGATGGGTGTCAGCTCGGGCCTTCGGCCCTCGCCCTCCCTTTTAGATGGGTGTCAGCTCAACTTAAACCTATGGAGTGTAGGCGAGGCGCTTGTGCAAAACCCCGCGCTTCGCGCGGGGTTTTGCGGCACGCGCCTCGCGGGGCGTCAAAGGTCGCTGGGTTCTGGGCTCGTAACATGATCCTATTCCTATAACGATTAGGATGGAACTCAGCCTTCCGATCAGAATTCGAAACCTGAAGAAAAAACATGAAGCAGATGTTCTATTTTTTCTAATTTTTGACTCTATTTTATAAGAAACCCCATCCCAATCCGAGAATTCCAAAAAAAGTTATCGTCCCTCAAAAATCCCATAAATCCCCCAAAAGGGGTACCCCTTCTTAAAAATTCGACCTTCCAATCTTAATTCGAAACCTGAAGCAAAAACAAAACATATTCCACTTAGACCCTTGTTTTATCTCATTCGGACTCATCCTTCCACTTTTGTGCACTGCAAACAAAATTTTAAAATGTTGAAGCAATGTTAAAGCCGTTGGGACTCATCCTTCCACCTTCCCACTTCCAAAAAAAATTCAAATTTCGAACTTTTCAAAAAATTTCAAAAAGTTGAAGCAATTTTGCTCAAAAACCAAAAATTTAAAAAGTTGAAGCATTTTTGTTTCAACTTTCAAAAATTCAAAAGTTGAAGCAAATTTGCTTCAGGTTTGAAATTTCGAAACTCGAAGCATTTTTGCTTCAACTTTCAAATTTCAAAAGTTGAAGCAAATTTGCTTCGAGTTTCGAATTTTCGAAAGTTGAAGCAAATTTGCTTCAAGTTTCGAAATATTGCTTCCGAAGCAAAATTCGAAACCCGAAACAAAAATTTGAAGCAAAAGTTGATTCACGAAGCATTTCTGCTTCACGAAGCATTTCTGCTTCACGAAGCATTTCTGCTTCGGATCCATAACAGGATTCAGATGGGCCCTCCAAAAAATTTTCCCCCATATACAAAATTCACCTTTAATTTTTTCTACGGGTTGCCCCACATGTCAGAGACGCAGAAAAATTTCGCCTCTCTGCCATCAACTTCACCTGTCAATCATTTTTCCTCTCTCCCTCTCATCATTCTCTGGGTACGGTACTCAACCCAACAAATTTTCGAATCTATGTACATTCGTCAAAATGTACCGAAAAAATTAGAAAAAATATTTTTATACCAAGCTCGATAAGAGCTTTCGAATGATATCTCATTTGCCATATCTTTTTTGATTTTTAAAATTGTAATTTTTTGGCCGGAAATTTTGCCCGAAAAAAATCCCTGAAATTTAAAAAAAATCATATCTCGCCCAAAGTATACCTTTTTTAAAAATTTTTAAATCCTATCCTATACAGAAAAATCTGCTTTATACAAGAAAAATACCTTCAGCCCAAACCGCCGGCAAAAATCCCTAAAAAATTTCGAAAAACCGAAAATTTTTGGGTTTTTCGAAATTCGACCCTTACACCACCAGTTTCGACTTTTTTCGAAATTTTTTTACTTCAAAAAATTTCTAAATTTTTGCTCTATTTTATAAAGCAATCACCATTCAAAAATCCCAATCGCAAAAAAAGTTATGGCGATTTAAAAAATCCCTCATATCCCCCAAAAGGGGTACCCCTTTTGAGAAATTCGAGGGTCAAAAATTTTCGAATTTTGACCTATAAAACGGCCTATATGGTGCATTGATATGCGCTGAATCCATATCCGGTGTCAGAAAAATTTTAAAAAATTTTTCAAAAAAGTTAGAGTCAATTGAAGTTTCGCGACATTTGCGAACATTGCCCATAACTTTTTCAGACTCAACCGGACCCCCGACATATTATACCTTTTTAGAACCGCCAGGGGACACTCTACAACATCGGCTTTAAAAAAACCTGAAACAACACTTTTGAGAATTGGAGCCATCCTTCCCGATTTTACATGGGGCCATTTTGAACGGGGTTGGGACAAAATTTTCGAATTTTGACCCAAAAAATATCCTATATGGTACTCTGACACCCGCTGAGTACGAATCCGGTGTCAGAAAAATTTAAAAAAATTTCCCCAAGAAGTTACAGTCAATTAAAATTTCGCGACATTTGCGAACATTGGCCATAACTTTTTGAGACTCTATCGGACCCCCGACATATTATACCTTTTTCGGACCGCCAGGGACGCTCTACAACATAGGATATCGAAAACGGGTTTCAATTCACTTTTGACAATTGGAGCCATCCTTCCCAATTTTACAAGCCCGAATTTTAAACCTTTGGGCTACTGTAACTCGGCCCAAAGTGGTCCGAAAAATTTGAACTAAAATTCCCCAGACTCAGCTCACTCAGAGCTTTCATTTGAGGTATTATACGTGAATTGTCGATGAGTTTCGAAAATTTCGACTTTACCGACAGGGGGGGAAATTCACCAAAGTCCGAATTTTGTGTCAAGCATAAGTTGGGTTTTTCGAAATTCGACCCTTACACCACCAGTTTCGACTTTTTTCGAAATTTTTTTACTTCAAAAAATTTCTAAATTTTTGCTCTATTTTATAAAGCAATCAACATTCAAAAATCTCAATCGCAAAAAAAGTTATGGCGATTTAAAAAATCCTCATATCCCCAAAAGGGGTACCCCTTTTGAGAAATTCGAGGGGTCAAAAATTTTCGAATTTTGACCTATAAAACGGCCTATATGGTGCATTGATATGCGCTGAATCCATATCCGGTGTCAGAAAAGCTCGGGCCTTCGGCCCTCGCCCTTCCTTTTAGATGGGTGTCAGCTCGGGCCTTCGGCCCTCGCCCTCCCTTTTAGATGGGTGTCAGCTCAACTTAAACCTATGGAGTGTAGGCGAGGCGCTTGTGCAAAACCCCGCGCTTCGCGCGGGGTTTTGCGGCACGCGCCTCGCGGGGCGTCAAAGGTCGCTGGGTTCTGGGCTCGTAACATGATCCTATTCCTATAACGATTAGGATGGAACTCAGCCTTCCGATCAGAATTCGAAACCTGAAGAAAAAACATGAAGCAGATGTTCTATTTTTTCTAATTTTTGACTCTATTTTATAAGAAACCCCATCCCAATCCGAGAATTCCAAAAAAGTTATCGTCCCTCAAAAATCCCATAAATCCCCCAAAAGGGGTACCCCTTCTTAAAAATTCGACCTTCCAATCTTAATTCGAAACCTGAAGCAAAAACAAAACATATTCCACTTAGACCCTTGTTTTATCTCATTCGGACTCATCCTTCCACTTTTGTGCACTGCAAACAAAATTTTAAAATGTTGAAGCAATGTTAAAGCCGTTGGGACTCATCCTTCCACCTTCCCACTTCCAAAAAAATTCAAATTTCGAACTTTTCAAAAAATTTCAAAAGTTGAAGCAATTTTGCTCAAAAACCAAAAATTTAAAAAGTTGAAGCATTTTTGTTTCAACTTTCAAAAATTCAAAAGTTGAAGCAAATTTGCTTCAGGTTTGAAATTTCGAAACTCGAAGCATTTTTGCTTCAACTTTCAAATTTCAAAAGTTGAAGCAAATTTGCTTCGAGTTTCGAATTTTCGAAAGTTGAAGCAAATTTGCTTCAAGTTTCGAAATATTGCTTCCGAAGCAAAATTCGAAACCCGAAACAAAAATTTGAAGCAAAAGTTGATTCACGAAGCATTTCTGCTTCACGAAGCATTTCTGCTTCACGAAGCATTTCTGCTTCGGATCCATAACAGGATTCAGATGGGCCCTCCAAAAAATTTTCCCCCATATACAAAATTCACCTTTAATTTTTTCTACGGGTTGCCCCACATGTCAGAGACGCAGAAAAATTTCGCCTCTCTGCCATCAACTTCACCTGTCAATCATTTTTCCTCTCTCCCTCTCATCATTCTCTGGGTACGGTACTCAACCCAACAAATTTTCGAATCTATGTACATTCGTCAAAATGTACCGAAAAAATTAGAAAAAAATATTTTTATACCAAGCTCGATAAGAGCTTTCGAATGATATCTCATTTGCCATATCTTTTTTGATTTTTAAAATTGTAATTTTTTGGCCGGAAATTTTGCCCGAAAAAAATCCCTGAAATTTAAAAAAAATCATATCTCGCCCAAAGTATACCTTTTTTAAAAATTTTTAAATCCTATCCTATACAGAAAAATCTGCTTTATACAAGAAAAATACCTTCAGCCCAAACCGCCGGCAAAAATCCCTAAAAAATTTCGAAAAACCGAAAATTTTTGGGTTTTTCGAAATTCGACCCTTACACCACCAGTTTCGACTTTTTTCGAAATTTTTTTACTTCAAAAAATTTCTAAATTTTTGCTCTATTTTATAAAGCAATCACCATTCAAAAATCCCAATCGCAAAAAAAGTTATGGCGATTTAAAAAATCCCTCATATCCCCCAAAAGGGGTACCCCTTTTGAGAAATTCGAGGGGTCAAAAATTTTCGAATTTTGACCTATAAAACGGCCTATATGGTGCATTGATATGCGCTGAATCCATATCCGGTGTCAGAAAAATTTTAAAAATTTTTCAAAAAAGTTAGAGTCAATTGAAGTTTCGCGACATTTGCGAACATTGCCCATAACTTTTTCAGACTCAACCGGACCCCCGACATATTATACCTTTTTAGAACCGCCAGGGGACACTCTACAACATCGGCTTTAAAAAAAACCTGAAACAACACTTTTGAGAATTGGAGCCATCCTTCCCGATTTTACATGGGGCCATTTTGAACGGGGTTGGGACAAAATTTTCGAATTTTGACCCAAAAAATATCCTATATGGTACTCTGACACCCGCTGAGTACGAATCCGGTGTCAGAAAAATTTAAAAAAATTTCCCCAAGAAGTTACAGTCAATTAAAATTTCGCGACATTTGCGAACATTGGCCATAACTTTTTGAGACTCTATCGGACCCCCGACATATTATACCTTTTTCGGACCGCCAGGGGACGCTCTACAACATAGGATATCGAAAACGGGTTTCAATTCACTTTTGACAATTGGAGCCATCCTTCCCAATTTTACAAGCCCGAATTTTAAACCTTTGGGCTACTGTAACTCGGCCCAAAGTGGTCCGAAAAATTTGAACTAAAATTCCCCAGACTCAGCTCACTCAGAGCTTTCATTTGAGGTATTATACGTGAATTGTCGATGAGTTTCGAAAATTTCGACTTTACCGACAGGGGGGGAAATTCACCAAAGTCCGAATTTTGTGTCAAGCATAAGTTGGGTTTTTCGAAATTCGACCCTTACACCACCAGTTTCGACTTTTTTCGAAATTTTTTTACTTCAAAAAATTTCTAAATTTTTGCTCTATTTTATAAAGCAATCAACATTCAAAAATCTCAATCGCAAAAAAAGTTATGGCGATTTAAAAAATCCCTCATATCCCCAAAAGGGGTACCCCTTTTGAGAAATTCGAGGGGTCAAAAATTTTCGAATTTTGACCTATAAAACGGCCTATATGGTGCATTGATATGCGCTGAATCCATATCCGGTGTCAGAAAAGCTCGGGCCTTCGGCCCTCGCCCTTCCTTTTAGATGGGTGTCAGCTCGGGCCTTCGGCCCTCGCCCTCCCTTTTAGATGGGTGTCAGCTCAACTTAAACCTATGGAGTGTAGGCGAGGCGCTTGTGCAAAACCCCGCGCTTCGCGCGGGGTTTTGCGGCACGCGCCTCGCGGGGCGTCAAAGGTCGCTGGGTTCTGGGCTCGTAACATGATCCTATTCCTATAACGATTAGGATGGAACTCAGCCTTCCGATCAGAATTCGAAACCTGAAGAAAAAACATGAAGCAGATGTTCTATTTTTTCTAATTTTTGACTCTATTTTATAAGAAACCCCATCCCAATCCGAGAATTCCAAAAAAGTTATCGTCCCTCAAAAATCCCATAAATCCCCCAAAAGGGGTACCCCTTCTTAAAAATTCGACCTTCCAATCTTAATTCGAAACCTGAAGCAAAAACAAAACATATTCCACTTAGACCCTTGTTTTATCTCATTCGGACTCATCCTTCCACTTTTGTGCACTGCAAACAAAATTTTAAAATGTTGAAGCAATGTTAAAGCCGTTGGGACTCATCCTTCCACCTTCCCACTTCCAAAAAAAATTCAAATTTCGAACTTTTCAAAAAATTTCAAAAAGTTGAAGCAATTTTGCTCAAAAACCAAAAATTTAAAAAGTTGAAGCATTTTTGTTTCAACTTTCAAAAATTCAAAAGTTGAAGCAAATTTGCTTCAGGTTTGAAATTTCGAAACTCGAAGCATTTTTGCTTCAACTTTCAAATTTCAAAAGTTGAAGCAAATTTGCTTCGAGTTTCGAATTTTCGAAAGTTGAAGCAAATTTGCTTCAAGTTTCGAAATATTGCTTCCGAAGCAAAATTCGAAACCCGAAACAAAAATTTGAAGCAAAAGTTGATTCACGAAGCATTTCTGCTTCACGAAGCATTTCTGCTTCACGAAGCATTTCTGCTTCGGATCCATAACAGGATTCAGATGGGCCCTCCAAAAAATTTTCCCCCATATACAAAATTCACCTTTAATTTTTTCTACGGGTTGCCCCACATGTCAGAGACGCAGAAAAATTTCGCCTCTCTGCCATCAACTTCACCTGTCAATCATTTTTCCTCTCTCCCTCTCATCATTCTCTGGGTACGGTACTCAACCCAACAAATTTTCGAATCTATGTACATTCGTCAAAATGTACCGAAAAAATTAGAAAAAAATATTTTTATACCAAGCTCGATAAGAGCTTTCGAATGATATCTCATTTGCCATATCTTTTTTGATTTTTAAAATTGTAATTTTTTGGCCGGAAATTTTGCCCGAAAAAAATCCCTGAAAATTTAAAAAAATCATATCTCGCCCAAAGTATACCTTTTTTAAAAATTTTTAAATCCTATCCTATACAGAAAAATCTGCTTTATACAAGAAAAATACCTTCAGCCCAAACCGCCGGCAAAAATCCCTAAAAAATTTCGAAAAACCGAAAATTTTTGGGTTTTTCGAAATTCGACCCTTACACCACCAGTTTCGACTTTTTTCGAAATTTTTTTACTTCAAAAAATTTCTAAATTTTTGCTCTATTTTATAAAGCAATCACCATTCAAAAATCCCAATCGCAAAAAAAGTTATGGCGATTTAAAAAATCCCTCATATCCCCCAAAAGGGGTACCCCTTTTGAGAAATTCGAGGGGTCAAAAATTTTCGAATTTTGACCTATAAAACGGCCTATATGGTGCATTGATATGCGCTGAATCCATATCCGGTGTCAGAAAAATTTTAAAAATTTTTCAAAAAAGTTAGAGTCAATTGAAGTTTCGCGACATTTGCGAACATTGCCCATAACTTTTTCAGACTCAACCGGACCCCCGACATATTATACCTTTTTAGAACCGCCAGGGGACGCTCTACAACATAGGATTTCAAAAACCTGAAACAACACTTTTGAGAATTGGAGCCATCCTTCCCGATTTTACATGGGGCCATTTTGAACGGGGTTGGGACAAAATTTTCGAATTTTGACCCAAAAAATATCCTATATGGTACTCTGACACCCGCTGAGTACGAATCCGGTGTCAGAAAAATTTAAAAAATTTCCCCAAGAAGTTACAGTCAATTAAAATTTCGCGACATTTGCGAACATTGGCCATAACTTTTTGAGACTCTATCGGACCCCCGACATATTATACCTTTTTCGGACCGCCAGGGGACGCTCTACAACATAGGATATCGAAAACGGGTTTCAATTCACTTTTGACAATTGGAGCCATCCTTCCCAATTTTACAAGCCCGAATTTTAAACCTTTGGGCTACTGTAACTCGGCCCAAAGTGGTCCGAAAAATTTGAACTAAAATTCCCCAGACTCAGCTCACTCAGAGCTTTCATTTGAGGTATTATACGTGAATTGTCGATGAGTTTCGAAAATTTCGACTTTACCGACAGGGGGGGAAATTCACCAAAGTCCGAATTTTGTGTCAAGCATAAGTACCCTTCAAATTGGAATTTTGACTTCGTGTTTTTTGGATTTGACATCCACAGTCAATGCTTCAGTGCCCTCCCAGCAAAACTTTTCTTCTAACTTTACTCATTAAAAAGATAGCCCCGGTACCTATATTATTTAGGTACCTAAACGTGACCTCAGACAATTCGACATAATTTTCCTAGATGCGCCATAAAAAGTTGTAGGACTAATCCACAACTCAAAAAAATCTCTGAGCAAACCTTAATCAGATCTGAGTTTTTAAACCACTTTCCCCCCAAAATGATTGGCGTCCACCCCACAAAAAACCAATACTTTTATAGGAATATATAAATAAACTAGCTGTGGGTTTAACCACTGGGGTGCATATCAGGACACTCTGGCAGTAAAATACATCGGGGGGTTCTTTAGGTTACGAAACTTCTGCCCGTTGGAAAGCCTAACGGCTTTGGGGCGCGCTTCGCGCGCGCTAGCAATTTTAGATGCTTGGTTCAATATACTTAATAATATATTTTTTAAGTTTATTATTTAATTTTGTTTTGTTATTTTCGAAAAATTTTAATTTAGTTTTCTTAAAAAAAATTTAAAAAAAAAGTTTCGAAAATTTCGAACATGTCACATGTCAGAGACGCAGAAAAATTTCGCCTCTCTGCCATCAACTTCACCTGTCAATCATTTTTCCTCTCTCCCTCTCATCATTCTCTGGGTACGGTACTCAACCCAACAAATTTTCGAATCTATGTACATTCGTCAAAATGTACCGAAAAAATTAGAAAAAAATATTTTTATACCAAGCTCGATAAGAGCTTTCGAATGATATCTCATTTGCCATATCTTTTTTGATTTTTAAAATTGTAATTTTTTGGCCGGAAATTTTGCCCGAAAAAAATCCCTGAAATTTAAAAAAAATCATATCTCGCCCAAAGTATACCTTTTTTAAAAATTTTTAAATCCTATCCTATACAGAAAAATCTGCTTTATACAAGAAAAATACCTTCAGCCCAAACCGCCGGCAAAAATCCCTAAAAAATTTCGAAAAACCGAAAATTTTTGGGTTTTTCGAAATTCGACCCTTACACCACCAGTTTCGACTTTTTTCGAAATTTTTTTACTTCAAAAAATTTCTAAATTTTTGCTCTATTTTATAAAGCAATCACCATTCAAAAATCCCAATCGCAAAAAAAGTTATGGCGATTTAAAAAATCCCTCATATCCCCCAAAAGGGGTACCCCTTTTGAGAAATTCGAGGGGTCAAAAATTTTCGAATTTTGACCTATAAAACGGCCTATATGGTGCATTGATATGCGCTGAATCCATATCCGGTGTCAGAAAAATTTTAAAAATTTTTCAAAAAAGTTAGAGTCAATTGAAGTTTCGCGACATTTGCGAACATTGCCCATAACTTTTTCAGACTCAACCGGACCCCCGACATATTATACCTTTTTAGAACCGCCAGGGGACACTCTACAACATCGGCTTTAAAAAAAACCTGAAACAACACTTTTGAGAATTGGAGCCATCCTTCCCGATTTTACATGGGGCCATTTTGAACGGGGTTGGGACAAAATTTTCGAATTTTGACCCAAAAAATATCCTATATGGTACTCTGACACCCGCTGAGTACGAATCCGGTGTCAGAAAAATTTAAAAAAATTTCCCCAAGAAGTTACAGTCAATTAAAATTTCGCGACATTTGCGAACATTGGCCATAACTTTTTGAGACTCTATCGGACCCCCGACATATTATACCTTTTTCGGACCGCCAGGGGACGCTCTACAACATAGGATATCGAAAACGGGTTTCAATTCACTTTTGACAATTGGAGCCATCCTTCCCAATTTTACAAGCCCGAATTTTAAACCTTTGGGCTACTGTAACTCGGCCCAAAGTGGTCCGAAAAATTTGAACTAAAATTCCCCAGACTCAGCTCACTCAGAGCTTTCATTTGAGGTATTATACGTGAATTGTCGATGAGTTTCGAAAATTTCGACTTTACCGACAGGGGGAAATTCACCAAAGTCCGAATTTTGTGTCAAGCATAAGTTGGGTTTTTCGAAATTCGACCCTTACACCACCAGTTTCGACTTTTTTCGAAATTTTTTTACTTCAAAAAATTTCTAAATTTTTGCTCTATTTTATAAAGCAATCAACATTCAAAAATCTCAATCGCAAAAAAAGTTATGGCGATTTAAAAAATCCCTCATATCCCCAAAAGGGGTACCCCTTTTGAGAAATTCGAGGGGTCAAAAATTTTCGAATTTTGACCTATAAAACGGCCTATATGGTGCATTGATATGCGCTGAATCCATATCCGGTGTCAGAAAAGCTCGGGCCTTCGGCCCTCGCCCTTCCTTTTAGATGGGTGTCAGCTCGGGCCTTCGGCCCTCGCCCTCCCTTTTAGATGGGTGTCAGCTCAACTTAAACCTATGGAGTGTAGGCGAGGCGCTTGTGCAAAACCCCGCGCTTCGCGCGGGGTTTTGCGGCACGCGCCTCGCGGGGCGTCAAAGGTCGCTGGGTTCTGGGCTCGTAACATGATCCTATTCCTATAACGATTAGGATGGAACTCAGCCTTCCGATCAGAATTCGAAACCTGAAGAAAAAACATGAAGCAGATGTTCTATTTTTTCTAATTTTTGACTCTATTTTATAAGAAACCCCATCCCAATCCGAGAATTCCAAAAAAGTTATCGTCCCTCAAAAATCCCATAAATCCCCCAAAAGGGGTACCCCTTCTTAAAAATTCGACCTTCCAATCTTAATTCGAAACCTGAAGCAAAAACAAAACATATTCCACTTAGACCCTTGTTTTATCTCATTCGGACTCATCCTTCCACTTTTGTGCACTGCAAACAAAATTTTAAAATGTTGAAGCAATGTTAAAGCCGTTGGGACTCATCCTTCCACCTTCCCACTTCCAAAAAAATTCAAATTTCGAACTTTTCAAAAAATTTCAAAAAGTTGAAGCAATTTTGCTCAAAAACCAAAAATTTAAAAAGTTGAAGCATTTTTGTTTCAACTTTCAAAAATTCAAAAGTTGAAGCAAATTTGCTTCAGGTTTGAAATTTCGAAACTCGAAGCATTTTTGCTTCAACTTTCAAATTTCAAAAGTTGAAGCAAATTTGCTTCGAGTTTCGAATTTTCGAAAGTTGAAGCAAATTTGCTTCAAGTTTCGAAATATTGCTTCCGAAGCAAAATTCGAAACCCGAAACAAAAATTTGAAGCAAAAGTTGATTCACGAAGCATTTCTGCTTCACGAAGCATTTCTGCTTCACGAAGCATTTCTGCTTCGGATCCATAACAGGATTCAGATGGGCCCTCCAAAAAATTTTCCCCCATATACAAAATTCACCTTTAATTTTTTCTACGGGTTGCCCCACATGTCAGAGACGCAGAAAAATTTCGCCTCTCTGCCATCAACTTCACCTGTCAATCATTTTTCCTCTCTCCCTCTCATCATTCTCTGGGTACGGTACTCAACCCAACAAATTTTCGAATCTATGTACATTCGTCAAAATGTACCGAAAAAATTAGAAAAAAATATTTTTATACCAAGCTCGATAAGAGCTTTCGAATGATATCTCATTTGCCATATCTTTTTTGATTTTTAAAATTGTAATTTTTTGGCCGGAAATTTTGCCCGAAAAAAATCCCTGAAATTTAAAAAAAATCATATCTCGCCCAAAGTATACCTTTTTTAAAAATTTTTAAATCCTATCCTATACAGAAAAATCTGCTTTATACAAGAAAAATACCTTCAGCCCAAACCGCCGGCAAAAATCCCTAAAAAATTTCGAAAAACCGAAAATTTTTGGGTTTTTCGAAATTCGACCCTTACACCACCAGTTTCGACTTTTTTCGAAATTTTTTTACTTCAAAAAATTTCTAAATTTTTGCTCTATTTTATAAAGCAATCACCATTCAAAAATCCCAATCGCAAAAAAAGTTATGGCGATTTAAAAAATCCCTCATATCCCCCAAAAGGGGTACCCCTTTTGAGAAATTCGAGGGGTCAAAAATTTTCGAATTTTGACCTATAAAACGGCCTATATGGTGCATTGATATGCGCTGAATCCATATCCGGTGTCAGAAAAATTTTAAAAATTTTTCAAAAAAGTTAGAGTCAATTGAAGTTTCGCGACATTTGCGAACATTGCCCATAACTTTTTCAGACTCAACCGGACCCCCGACATATTATACCTTTTTAGAACCGCCAGGGGACACTCTACAACATCGGCTATAAAAAACGGCTGTCACAACACTTTTGAGAATTGGAGCCATCCTTCCCGATTTTACATGGGGCCATTTTGAACGGGGTTGGGACAAAATTTTCGAATTTTGACCCAAAAAATATCCTATATGGTACTCTGACACCCGCTGAGTACGAATCCGGTGTCAGAAAAATTTAAAACAATTTCCCCAAGAAGTTACAGTCAATTAAAATTTCGCGACATTTGCGAACATTGGCCATAACTTTTTGAGACTCTATCGGACCCCCGACATATTATACCTTTTTCGGACCGCCAGGGGACGCTCTACAACATAGGATATCGAAAACGGGTTTCAATTCACTTTTGACAATTGGAGCCATCCTTCCCAATTTTACAAGCCCGAATTTTAAACCTTTGGGCTACTGTAACTCGGCCCAAAGTGGTCCGAAAAATTTGAACTAAAATTCCCCAGACTCAGCTCACTCAGAGCTTTCATTTGAGGTATTATACGTGAATTGTCGATGAGTTTCGAAAATTTCGACTTTACCGACAGGGGGGGAAATTCACCAAAGTCCGAATTTTGTGTCAAGCATAAGTACCCTTCAAATTGGAATTTTGACTTCGTGTTTTTTGGATTTGACATCCACAGTCAATGCTTCAGTGCCCTCCCAGCAAAACTTTTCTTCTAACTTTACTCATTAAAAAGATAGCCCCGGTACCTATATTATTTAGGTACCTAAACGTGACCTCAGACAATTCGACATAATTTTCCTAGATGCGCCATAAAAAGTTGTAGGACTAATCCACAACTCAAAAAAATCTCTGAGCAAACCTTAATCAGATCTGAGTTTTTAAACCACTTTCCCCCCAAAATGATTGGCGTCCACCCCACAAAAAACCAATACTTTTATAGGAATATATAAACTAGCTATGGGTTTGACCACTGGGGTGCCTATTACGATACTGTGGCAGTAAAATACATTGGGGGGAGCCTTTGGTACCATACTTTTTGGTTTTGGAAAGCCTAACGGCTTTGGGGGCGCGCTTCGCGCGCCGCTAGCGATTTTTAATGCCTGGAACGATTTTTTAAGAACATTTAGTTAGGAATCAGAATTCCAATCAGAATTCGAAACCTGTAGCAAAAAGCATTTTTGCTTTAACTTTTAAAAATTCAAAACTTGAAGTGCTTCAGGTTTCAAAATTTCGAAACTCGAAGCAAATTTGCTTCAAGTTTCAAAAAGGGGGGGGGGGGGTTTTAGGGCCTTCGGCCCTAAGTGAGGGCCTTCGGACCTCGCCCCATTACTTTTAAACTTCGGGCCTTCGGCCCTCGTCTTTCTCCCGTTCGGACTCATCCTTTCAATTAGAGACACTTCAGGTCTCGTCTTTCTCACGTTGGGACTCATCCTTCGACTTAGAGTCACTTCGGGCCTCTTTTAGATGGGTGTCAGCTCGGGCCTTCGGCCCTCGCCCTTCCTTTTAGATGGGTGTCAGCTCGGGCCTCCGGCCCTCGCCCTCTCTTTTAAATGGGTGTCAGCTCGGGCCTTCGGCCCTCGCCCTCCCTTTTAGATGGGTGTCAGCTCGGGCCTTCGGCCCTCGCCCTCTCTTTTATATGGGTGTCAGCTCGGGCCTTCGGCCAGAGCCCTCGCCCTTCCTTTTAGATGGGTGTCAGCTCGGGCCTTCGGCCCTCGCCCTCTCTTTTAGATGGGTGTCAGCTCGGGCCTTCGGCCCGAGCCCTCGCCCTTCCTTTTAGATGGGTGTCAGCTCGGGCCTTCGGCCCTCGCCCTCTCTATTAGATGGGTGTCAGCTCGGGCCTTCGGCCCTCGCACTTCCTTTTAGATGTGTGTTCAGCTCGGGCCTTCGGCCCTCGCCCTCCCTTTTAGATGTGTGTTCAGCTCGGGCCTTCGGCCCTCGCCCTCTCTATTAGATGGGTGTCAGCTCGGGCCTTCGGCCCTCGCACTTCCTTTTAGATGCGTCTTCAGATCGGGCCTTCGGCCCTCGCCCTTCCTTTTAGATGGGTGTTCAGCTCGGGCCTTCGGCACTCGCGACTTCTTTTAGATCTTTTTCTTCGGGCCTTCGGCCCTCGTCTTCCCACCATTGGGGCTCTTCCTTCCATTTAGAGTCACTTCGGGCCTTTATCCTTTATCTCATTAAACTCCCCTCATTATCCCCTCTTGAATGAGTACCCACTCACCCATACTTAACACTTTTCGAAAAATTCGAATTTCGAACTTGAAAAAATTTTTCAAAAATCTGAAGCAATTTGCTTCTAAAACCAAAATTTTCAAAAGTTGAAGCATTTTTGCTTCAAAAATCAAAATTTCAAAAGTTGAAGCAAATTTGCTTCAGGTTTCGCATTTTCGAAACTCGAAGCAAATTTGCTTCATGTTTTGAAAAATCAAAACTTGAAGCATGTTTTGAAAAATCAAAACTTGAAGCAACTTTGCTTCGAGTTTCGAAAATTCAAAACCTAAAGCAAATTTGCTTAAGGTTTCAAAATTCGAAACGTAAAGCAAAAATGTGAAGCAGAAGCATGCTTCTGCTTCGGATCCATAACAGGATCCAGCTTATCCCCCCACAAAATTTCCCCCAATATACAAAATTCGCATTTAAACTCTTCTACGGTTTGCCCCTCATGGTCAGAGACGGATAAAATTTCGCCTCTCTGCCATCAACTTCACCTGTCAATCATTTTTCCTTCCTCCCTCCCATCATTTCTCCGGATACTGTACTCCACCCAGAAATTTTCGAACTTCTGTACATTCGTCAAAATGTACCTAAAAAATTCGAAAAAAATATTTCTATATCCGACTCGATGAGAGCTTTCGAATGATATATCATTTGCCATATCTATTTTGATTTTAAAAATTAAAATTTTTTGGCCTTAAATTTCTATCTGAAAAAATCACTGAAATTTTCAAAAAATCATAACTTTTTCAAATAGGCCTTTTTTCAAAATTTTAAAATCTTATCCGATGAAGAAAAATCTGCTCTATCCAAGAAAAATACTTTCGGTTTAAAACGCAGACAAAAATCTCGAAAATTTTTAGAAAAACCGGAAAATTTTGGATTTTTAAAAAATTGAACCCTAAGGCTCCAGTTTTGAAATTTTTAAAACTTTTTTGACTTTAAAAAATTCTTAAATTTAAGTACTATTTTATAAAAGAAATTCCATCCAAAAATCTCAATCCCCTAAGTAGTTATGATTTTTTAAAAATTCCCGAATATTTTTCAGAAGGGGTACCCCTTTTGAAAAATTCGAGGGTATAAAATTTTTTAATTTTAGCTCAAAAAACATGTTCTATGGTAAAACAAAACATGATGAGTCCGAATCTGAAGACGAAAAAATTTTAAAAAATTTTCCCGAAAAGTTATGGTCGAAAAACCATTTCAGTCCCTGACTCAAATCCCGGATCTCGAACTACAAACTTCGAAATTAGTCTTTTTGGTTAATCCCAATGTAATCCACATTAGATATGCTTTCGAATGATTACTCATTCGACAATATCCCTTGAAATCTCAAATCCACGAAATGTCGAATCTCGACTTTGACTTCTAAAAGTTCAAATTTTGACATTTTTACTAATAACACGGAATTCCCCTTACTTCCCGCTCTCGAATGACTACTCATTCGTCCATATTAATACTAACTCTAAATCCCGGATTTCGATGTTCGACTTCGAACTTCGACTTTCGACATTCTCCTTTATCCCACTACACTCCCCTCGATATCCCCTCTCGAATGAATACTCATTCGACCATATTTATCCCAACTCTAAATCCCGGATTTCGAAGTTCGACTTCGAACTTCGACTTCCGACCTTATCCTTTATCCCACTACACACCCCACAATGTCCCCTCTTGAACGAATACCCACACACCCATATATCCCGATTCCGAAAATCCCGGATTTCGAAGTTCGACTCCGAACTTCGACTTTTATTCTTATCCTTCATCCCCCTGAACTCCCCTGATCATCCCCTCTCGAATGACTACCCACACACCAACACTTCCCAATCCCGAAAATACCGGATTTCGAAGTTCGAACTCCAACTTCGACTTTCATACTTATCCTTTATCCCTTTAGACTCCCCTCATTATCCCCTCTCGAATGACTACCCACACACCAACACTTCCCAATCCCGAAAATCCCGGATTTCGAAGTTCGAACTCCGAACTTCGACTTTCGGCTTTATCATTTATCCCATTCAACTCCCCTCATTATCCGCTTTCGAATGACTACTCATTCGACCATATTCCAAAATCCCTAAAAATCCCGAAATCCCGGATCCCTAATTTCGAATTCCCCCTATAATTCCCCCCAATTTACCCTCCCTCAACTCGAAACTTGCTTAAGTTTCGAAATCCCACAAATTTTAACTCGAAATTTCACTTGTCCATCAAAATTTCTCTCTCAACTATGAGATTTGCCCCCCGGCTTTCCTCACTTTGAAGAAATCGACAGTTATCGGTAAGACCATTCTCTTACAAAAATTTTTGCCCCCCTATAAGTACCCCTAAATTTTGAATTTCGACTTTGAGATTTTTCCTACCTATATCTACCAGTTCTAACTTAATTTCCTACCAGCAAAAATTTTCCTCTATCTTTATCCATTTTCGAGTTATTTTGAAAAAACGTTAATTTTAAATCCCGACAAACCTGACAATTAACCGAAAAGTCTGAATTTTGTGTCACGCATAAGTACCCTCCAGATTCGAATTTCGACTTTGAATTTTTTCCTACATATATTAGCTTGTTCCAACTTAAAATCCTACCAGCAGAAATTTTCCGCTATAACCCCCCCTTCCCATGATATCCCCGGTACCTGTATTATTTAGGTACCATGGGGGTACCAAAATCTTCCGTCCATAATTTTCCTATATGCGGCATAAAATTTGACCCCGGACATGTAAAACTTTCAGCCCATTATCTCTACTCTGGAAAGAGCTTTAATTTTTCCGACACTTTTTACCAATACTTTTATATATATATATAAATAAACTAGCTGTGGGTTTAACCACTGGGGTGCATATCAGGACACTCTGGCAGTAAAATACATCGGGGGGTTCTTTAGGTTACGAAACTTCTGCCCGTTGGAAAGCCTAACGGCTTTGGGGCGCGCTTCGCGCGCGCTAGCAATTTTAGATGCTTGGTTCAATATACTTAATAATATATTTTTTAAGTTTATTATTTAATTTTGTTTTGTTATTTTCGAAAAATTTTAATTTAGTTTTCTTAAAAAAAATTTAAAAAAAAAATTTTTGATTCCCGTTTGTACCGTGCTTAGCCATTGTTTTACATAAGTAAAACAATGCCCAGAGTACACCACGTGGAGGTGCACGGTGGTAAACGGGCAAACCCTGTACTCCTGGGGAGGGGGGACGGAGAAAGGGGGGGACAGTGGCAAGGGGGGACAGGGGCTTATAAATATATTTAAAAAAATTTACAACCCTTAACACGAAAGGGAGGGGGATTACAACCCTTAACACGAAAGGGAGGGGGATTACAACCCTTAACACGAAAGGGAGGGGGATTACAACCCTTAACACGAAAGGGAGGGGGATTACAACCCTTAACACGAAAGGGAGGGGGATTACAACCCTTAACACGAAAGGGAGGGGATTACAACCCTTAACACGAAAGGGAGGGGGATTACAACCCTTATCACGAAAGGGAGGGGATTACAACCCTTAACACGAAAGGGAGGGGAATTACAACCCTTAACACGAAAGGGAGGTGAGACGAAACATCTCTTAACACGAAAGAGAATCGTCAGCTGGAATAATGAATGAGACAAATTAGAACCCTTAAGTGAGAAGAAGGTGGTACGTCCCTTAACACGAAAGGGGAATCATCACCATAAAATAAGGAGAGGAAGGTGGTACATCCCTTAACACGAAAGGGGAATCATCACCATAAAATAAGGAGAGAAGTTGGTACATCCCTTAACACGAAAGGGGAATCATCACCATAAAATAAAAAGAGGAAGCTGGTACATCCCTTAACTCAAAAGGGGAATCATCACCAAAAATAAGAAGGCGGTACATCCCTAAACACAAAAGGGGAATCATCGCCGTAAAATACCAAAAAGTAGGGTTGAGTGTTTAATTAGTAGGGTTGAGTGTTTAATGGGTGGGGTTAGAAGAAAAGTTCCGCTAAGTGTTTAATTAGGGCATTCATTAGTTAAAAAAATTATTTAAAAATTTCACAATACAGACTAATCAAAGGTAAGACCGCGAGCAACAACATTATTAATAAGGACATTACTATCTTCATCTTTGGGTTTATTTGGGGCGTAAACTCTTATAAATTTACTATTAGTTGCTCGGGATAATGCGGTATATAATTGCCCATGAGCAAAGGGCTCATCTGAAAGATCAATTCCAAGTCTTTCGCAGGTTTGACCTTGAGCCTTAGTTATGGTCATGGCAAAAGCTTCACGAACGGGGAATTGAAAACGTTCGAAGCTAACACCGTCTGGTCTTTCGTCAACATAGGAATTACAGACCCGAGAAATTCCAATTGTCATACCGTTACTGCAACCACTAATTGTTTCGGCCAGAATTAAATTCATTTGAAGTTCTTTTACAATAAGACGGGTACCATTACATAATGCTTTACTTGTATTAAGATTTCTAAGAAGTACAATTATTGAACCCACTTTAAGGTGTATATGGTGGGCTGGCAAACCACTTGGGGTAAGTTTATTAAGCGCTGATACGTCAGAGTCAGCAACATAAGGAGAAAGTGGATTTTCATTGGTGCACCTATCAACGGAATAATAGTCAATAGATGCAGTATCAAAGGAAGAAAGAACTATAGAATTATTTAGATCAACAGATCGATTTAAAGGGGCGAGCATAAGTCTCTTAAGCATATCGGAACTTGGAATGTCAAAGCCTTTATCGAAAACAAATTCGATCAATTCTTCTCTTGATTCAACTATCATAGACTTGGGGATGGCAATTTTATCACCGGATGTATCTGTTCCGAGTTTATATAGCCACTCTTTAAACTGAATCTCAGATGGCTGGAGACGCATATTCTGTGTAAGACGTGTCTTAACAAACATAGGATAAAGATTGGAGCTTTGAAGGCAAACAGCCACCTGCGCTTCGGGCGAAGGAGAATTTTTTACAACAGGAAGCGATTGTTTCCAATCACCGGAAATGACAACGACTTACCTGCAAAAGGCAAATGCTTATTTTGCGGAACCAATATACGGCAGAGTTTATCGACATTTTCAAGAACAGTCTTTTCAAGCATGGTAATTTCATCGATAATTACAAGTTTACTTTCAATTATACGACGACCAAAAAAGCTTTGGACTGGAATAGAAGGAATTTGGTCAGGCTCATGATTAATACCAAATCTAAATGCAGAATGTAACGTCATTCCACCTGCATAAAATTTAGTGGATGCAATACCAGTTGAGGCGGTAGCAAGGACTTTATTTCCCAATCGACGTAAGTTAAATAGAAGGAAGTTTAATAGAAATGTTTTTCCGGTTCCTCCATCGCCGGAGAGAAAGAACAAACGATTTTTAGAATTTTGATCCATGACTGCATCAAGGACTAACTTGTAGAAATTATCCTGTTCATTATTTAACTTCGCTTGTTCAAAGGATGTATCAACGGTTTCATCAACATCATCATCGTTTAAATGTTGGGGAAAAAAGAATGCATCAAGTGCTTTATTTGGGTCATCATATATAGAATTCGTTGGAAGGGGAAGATTATAATCTTTCATTTGCTTGCCATTAGCAAAGAGATATCTTTCAATAATAGCTAATGATCTGTCAAGTCGACGTTGTTTTACAGCGTCTGAACAATTTCTTTTATCAATCATATGTTCTTTAAACATTTCCCATAATGACAAGGAATCTATTACACAGTTTTGTATAGAACCATGAACAATTATATTAACAAATAATTGACGCATCTGTGAAGGGAGAAGAGAGTTAGAAGCCTCTTTCAGAGTTCGCTCCCATACAGAATTATCTTCGAAAAGACCGCGCATACGAGCTGCATCAGCAAAGGTATCGCAAACGGTTCCATTAATATTTTTAAGATGGTCTGGATCACCTGGGAAATGTCTCATCAGGACATAAAGAGCAAATCTTTCTGGCTCACGAGGAGAAACAGTATAAATTCTGCCAATAGTTATCTTGCGGTTTTCTATATCTTGCTTGCGGTTAGAAAATTTTCTTGGCTTCCAGAACTTATCTTTCTTATTCCAAGAATATTTTTCAGGCATATTCTCATAGAGGATATTCTTATCAATTTCATTATTTTTCCACATTTTCCAATATTGTGTTAAATGTGTCTCTGGCAGAATGCCATCTGCAGCATCATTTAACTCATCCGCAGATTGAAAATAAATATTCTGTTCACGAGGTAAATGAATACTTAGAGGAATTACAGTATGAGAAAGATAGGCATATTTTTGAGAGTATATACGACAATGAGCTTCTGGCGGACTTCTGTAAAGCATACGCGCATATTGGGCTGGCTCATCTATATTTACAGTACCATCCTGACATTTAATATAAGAAAAACTTGGACCTTTAAAAGGGTATTTCAAGGCATATTTCAAATTATCAGATTGTCCATATGCATATTCCAAATTATGGTGGCACTCAAACATTACAAGGATTAAAGGATTATACGGTACAATTCTTGAGTTAGTATATGTGTGTTCGGTTGATCCATATTCTAATGTTAAAGTATGTCCGCCATCTTCTGGACTTGGACGTTTGTATTCTGCTGGTTTGTTATCATGAAGAATTGTCGTGCGGCTATAAGGTTTGGGAAATCCTTTTAAACAACGTCCATTACTGCCTTTACAGTGATCACCACAATCATGAATTTGGAACTTGGGTAAAAGTTCTCGAATTTTTCTAATAAAATTTGCCCATGCAGATTTATCGGAATCAGCAGGTTTTTCTGGAATGTGTGCCCAAATTAGGCCATCGATATTTTCTGGTGTTGCTTCAGTATCAATACAGAAAACTCTGTGTAAATGAGGGCCACCAATTCTTTTTTGAAACTCCATACTTTCGGCATAACCGAGAATTTTACCAAATATATTTTTTTTATCAAGGAGAAAATGGAGTCTGCGCAACTTATCTGCATATACACGGCATAAAATATCAAATCGATCGACAATTTTTTGGCCTTTGTGAAAGAAATTACGGGAAATCTCTGGCCAGTAGGGATTAGTAGTAAAAGTAAACATGAAGGATGCGAGTCCTGGCTTCCGAGTACGAGCCATAATAGTTGTCGCATCGTAAAACATGTCTTGAAAATATGGACGTGTTCCGGGGTGATACTTGCGGAATAATACAACGCTGCCTATTTTAGTGTCTGGTTGTAGATCACCATCCCGTCTCATGTGGTTGAGAACATCTGGTGCTGTCGTTTTAAGGAGGTTAAATTCGGGTTGACGTAAATAGTCGGCCACCTGAGCATCAATCCGTGCTGCGTAATCTAGTACAAATTTCTGGCTTAAGCCACCTCCTGCACTCCAAATATTATGGGGCGAATCGGTTCGACGAATTGCTAGTCGGTAACGAATATATTTTCTATAAGAAATTGTTTTCTTAGGGTCAATATCAATTTCCAATTCATCATCGGTTTTTTCATTAGTTATGTCTTCATCATCATTTATAGTATTATTAGTAGATTTATTTGCGTACTTAGGACTATTAGGGTTAAATGGAATATTAGTATGGTATCCATCATCTCCGTGTGGAAAAAGCAGGGGATAAGTAAGTGAATCAACCCGAGCATTATATGGTTTGACCTCAAATAAACATCCTTGGAGATCAGTTATATATGTTCCTTTAATTTTTGGTGGCTCAGAGGACTCCGTCCAAACTGAAAACATGGCTTTTTCTTGAGGTAGATTAACCTGTCGTGGATGTAATCCTTTACCTCTAATTATGGCAGGAGCCGCACTTTGTTCTATGATAGTAAGGCGAAAGTTCCTGACAGCATCTTTCCCGTCCTTTTCAAGAACAGACATATATTGGGAATGAAAATTTTTATAGACCTTTGCAAATGGGTTTATATTTCTCAAAACAGAATCTAAAATTTTTAAGGTTTGTGGATTAACTCTATCTCCTCCACAGAGAGTATTTTGGGTTCGTAAATTAAGTGCTTCATTCGCATCTAAAATATATAATTGGGAAAATGATGGTGTTAAATGTCCAGAATTCATTGAACTTATATGTCGGGAAAATTCTCCGTTTAGCATAAAGCACACACTTCCATGATGAGATGAGTCCTTATGGCCAACGGTTATCGAAGCAAAAGCTAACAATGAGTTATAAGTATTGTGATTAGAAAGGAACTCTTTAGATTCTTTAGTATCGCCTTTTAGTAACACTTTCAATTCATTAGGATGTTCAGTATAGGGAGGAAGAGTAATTGTTCCGCAGCTACAACAAAGTGAAGACGTGATAACTTTAAACTTGGATTTATGACTTTGATTAATTTCGGATTCTAATAAAAGTGCTTTACAATAATGACATTCAAATTTGCCAATGTCTCCAGAGTCATAATACTCAGCTGTATGGCGAGCTCTAGTATCAGCACAAGGAAACCCTTCATGCGTACTGAGGCATTTATTATTATCGGTAATAGGATTTTTCTTAGAAGAAAGTATAGGTTGTACAATGGGGTCTTGGGTAATGGACAATTTACGATTTTTAATACGTTCAGATTGACGAACAGGCACAGATTGACGAACAGGCATATCTGGAGGATCAGGGGCTAAAAATATAATCGGTTCATCATTAACAATTATACATTCATCAGGAACAGATTCACAAATAGATACTTTTCTAGGTCTTCCGGCACCTTTACGAGTTATTTTTCTTGGACGACCCCGACCCCTTTTAGAAGAACTACGGATTGGTAAAGCACAAGAGGAATCAGAATCAATGTCAAGACTAACAATGGACTCATCGTCAAGACAACTAACGTTAGACTCATCAAATCTACTAACTTTTTCTGGACAATCAGATCGAATTATTGTTCTCGAGGACAAAAAGGGTGAATCATTTGAGGTTGAAGGAGAACCACCCATAGCGGACAAAAAAGGGGAGTCATTTCTAGATATTGTGGCAGCAACATCCATAGAGGACACACTCAACCCTAATTGTGAAACACTAAAAACATTACCAGAAGAAGATCCCACGTGTTCAAAATCCTAAAAATATTTATATTATAGTATTGACAATAACTATCATAATTGACATGGATAGCATATAACCCCAAGTTTACTATACAACAATGCGATACGCTTTTTTAAGTTCAACTCATTTGTTAAATGTTTCGGCCTAAGTTAACTACTCTTTTAATGTAAAATAAATCTTGTGTAGTTTATATCACATAAACAGCACGCCTTTCATTGATTCTTGAGATCGGACAAACTGCATAATAATCAAACTACCTTTTTGATATTTGAAAATATTTGAAAAGATGTGATTTTTTTCAAAACTCATCAAACAAAATTTGATGAAATATTTTCATATATGAAAACAATTTGGATCAAAAATTTAAAATATCGACATTTTTTCACTATCTTGGAAGTACCTATTCATTTTATTAGTAGGGCATTGAGTATTTTCAATGAGTTTGATTTCCGAATATCAGTATTGCGAGTTATCCACTTAATCCAACATATCCCGCTTAATCCCCCACATGATATCCCTCCAAATCCCCAGGTATCACAATTAATCCGCAGATAATATTATCATAGATATTATCACAGATTATTTACATCGATATCATCACGAATACACCGATATATACCTTTTAATTCCCATATATCCCTCGCTTGACTGATATTCTTTTTAATCCCAAAAATCTCTAAAAATCCCTTCCAACGTCAAATATTTGTTTGGTCCGATCTCTACTTACATCTCCTTTTTTATTTAGTCAACATATAACTCATCCGACAAATTAAAAGAAAAGAAAAAGGTGCTGGCAATTATGGGATATAAACTACACAAAGACGAATAAATAAAAAATATAAAAAAATCTTAAATAAATTAAAAACAAATTTTTTTAATTGTGAATTTACCGGAATATTGTCAATGATCGGGTGGGCATCAGTTTCATGTACAGGGGAAGCCTGGCCATAGCCCTGATTAGGGCTCTTCAACCCACGTGATTGTTGATAATTTTCCTTCATTTTCGCACGAAGACTCTTAGCTTTTGATGGCATTATTTAAACTACAAAAAAAAATAAAAAATAACATTAGTAAATTGGATTTGTATTATTGGACCAATTGGATTTGTATTATTGGACCAATTGGATTTGTATTATTGGACCTCCCTTTTTTCCTTGCTATTTTTTTCGATTTTTTTTAACTTTTTATGGCAAATTATACATCCATTCAAAAGAGCTCTTCGAGTTGAGTCGAATGGTACTAAAATCATCGGAATCCGACTTAAATAAACATAGTTATGACCATTTGTTTTAATCCCATTCAACATCACAAAAAGCATGTCCATCGAGGATTTAGCTTCATAATTCTGCTAAGAATCTCCAAATAGAACCAAACATAGTATCATTCTACTCATCTTGAAGAGCTCTTTCGAACGATAAATAATTTGCCATAAAAAGTTAAAAAAATCGAAAAAAATAGAAAGGAAAAAAGGGGGACCAGCCTGGTAATTACCCCGAAAAATACGTAATACTTATAACCAATAAACGTTTTCAAAGACGTTTTTTTACCCTCAACAAAAAGTAATAGATATAAAAAATAAAATAATTCAAATTTGTAAAAGTAAGAATAAAACAATTGAGGAAAAAGTCTTGAAGTGTTTATTATAAAGTAGTGTTTCGGATCGGATTTAAAAAAAGTGTTTTCAGTTATATTATACTAAGAAAGGAGTGAAAATAACGAAAAAGTTCCTAATTTAATTAAAAATAATTTTTTAACAAAAATTAAATATTTTAATTGCTACATTAAGTAGGGTTCGATTAAGAAACTAAAATTTATTTTGGAATGGGCATATTAAAAAAAGTTATAATAAACAGAAAGTAAAGGGCAAAATAAAGTAAAGGGTGTGCAATTGTGCAATTGTCTTACTGTGTGCAATTGTCTTACTGTGCAAATGGATCACTGTGCCCAAGTCGGAGCGCCAATAAAATGTCTAAAGTTACTTTTAATTTTTGAAGGGAATTTGACAATAGTGAAGGAAAATTAACCTAAGACTCAAATAGGGGTGGGTTGAGGGGGGAGTATTAACACAGTACCAAAAAAAAGTTCAATATTTTTGCAGCATGCCTTCCAAAAAACGGCTACTTAAACAGCTACAAAAAACAGCTACCTACTAAGATAGAAATTCAAATTACTTTCGAATCAGCTATAATTTGGAAATGCGATTTTTGTACGAAAAATATAAGCTTGTCCTCCCTAATGGTTTTTCACTTATTAGGGTCTGTAGGTGAAATTTAGTTTAAATTTACAATTTAAATTAATTTAAAAAATAATTTAAAAAATATCATTACTAAATTTATTAAAAAGGTAAATATAAATGGCGAAAATAAAAATAAGGTTAATATTAAGATTGAAAGGGCAAATTTGAATTTCTTATTCTTTCAGACTTTATAAGGAAAAGAAAGAAATTAAGCTTTGAAAATATGCCTTTTTTCTCTTAATATCAACATTTTTTCTTTTCCAGAAAAATGTATACCTATTTTTCTATTTTTTCGCGTTAGGCTATTTTCTATTTTTTTCGCTGTTTCTATTTTTTTCTATTTTTTCGTGTTAGGCCTGATAATGCAGATTTTCGAAACATAAGAAAAGACAGAAGAAAAGTATAAATGAGAAGAGAAAAAATAATTTTTGTAAAAATTTTTTTAATTTATTTTGTTAAGTTTATCAATTATCAAAAACAAATTTATTTAAAAATAATTACTAATTTATTGTCGTCCTGGTGGCTCTCTTTCAACTAAATCAAAATCAACAAATTTTTATTTTGGATAAATTTTAGGCCCTTCCGGATTATAATTTTCATAATAACATCGCCAACTTTCAGAAATATGTTTTGGGGTATATATTAAAAATACATGGATGAGCCTTGAACTTCACAAATACATTGCTTTAAAAGAGAAAAATTTTTTTGTAAAAATTAATAGTATTTTATAAATATAAATAATACCGCCTATTTCTTGATGTGTCATCCATTCCAAATCAAAGAGAACTTCTCGACCATCCCATGAAATATTTTAAAATTAATAAAAATACACTGATTGTGAAAGTATTTATTTTTATAAAAACTAAACAACGTAAACCTATGGGGCATCGGCGAGGCGCTTGTGCAAAACTCCGCGCGAAGCGCGGAGTTTTGCACAAGCGCCTCGCGGGGAGTCTACGGTCGCTGGGTTCTGGGCTCGTAAATTAATCCTATTCCAATTATCGCTGTGATTGGCATGCCCGGCTTCCTTCGCAGCAGCAAAAACCTCCACAGAGACCATAGGTAAGGAGTTAGAATTGAATATTCGAATTTTTTACCCCAAAATCGAGCCTACTCCCAACTATGGGTTTTCAATTTTTCTGGACCTAAAACTCTGCCCATAGTTACGTCCGCATTGAAGTCCCCACATTATCAGCTTTTTCACATATTTAAGAAACCCGAAAATCCCGGATCCCAAAGTTAAACTTTGCTTCGGGTTTCTCTATTTGCTTCAACTTACCTTGCTACAACTCGAAACTTGCTTCAATTTCGAGTTTTGCCATGCTTCTACTTCCAATTTCACCCATCAATCACAATTTCTCTCTCACCTCTATGATTTGCCCTCAGGAATTCGTCATTTCCGATAAATGTGAAAATTCACCGAAATCCGGATTTTTATAGATGCATATCTACCTTAGACTTGGAATTTTTGGCTCGAGTTTTTTCCTACATATATCTACATGTTCCAACTTGAGGCCCTCCCAGCGGAACTTTTTTGATATCTCTATCCAGTCCCGAGATATCCTCGGTACCCAAGCGATTTAGGTACCGGGGGGTAATTCGATTGCAAAATCCGTATTTTTCCCATATGCCCCATTAAATTTGACCCCGGACATGTAAAACTTTCAGCCCATTATCTCTACTCTGTAAAGACTTCTAAATTTTGGCAGCTAAATTACGAAAACTTTTATGTGAATATATAAATTAAAATAAAACTATAGTTTTTTCTCCATTCAATCACAGCTCAGTTTTTTGCAAAAGAGAATAGCGCTTCTCTGAAGGTTTCAATTCTTTAAATATTGAAGGTACTGGTGTTGTGTCTTTTGGCATTATTGAGGGGGGCTTAGCACCGCCGCCATCTCCTTCACTTGGAGGACTTCCAAAATCATCGTTAAGCTGTTCAAGCGCTTTCTTTTGAATTTCGGCAATTTTTTCATCCAAAGTCTCATGGAATTTTTTGTGAAGTTCGCCAGAATGTAAATCCATAATAAACTAGAAAAAGGAAGAATACACTTTCGAATCTCCTTAAAGATAAAACTAGTGCGACAAATGCCTTTTTTCGGTACCGACAAGTACCGAAAATACCAAATCTTGTCCCGGTAGAGTAGAAGCAGAGATCAGTCGGAATTCTGACTTTCGTAAATTTACCATGATTTCCAATTTTTGAGTCATTTCCGACCGAACTCTACTGGAGAGAGCCTATCCGGTACTTTTCGGTAGTACCAGATCCGGTGGCGAACACTAACAAAGGGTTGAAATTGTAACTTTTAGTGAGATTCAACTAATAGTAATTCAAAAAACCTGTCTTAACTTGCCAGGCTCATGTAATTCAGCCATATTCTCAAACAAAAACATACTTAAAAATTGAAAAAAAGAATAAAAAAATTTAGAAAAGTTCACAAACTGTTGGAAAGAGTCAATAGCAAGAACTGGCAAATCTTTAGAAGTTTTACCCATATGTTTGAGAGGATGAGCAAATTTAAAACCTGAATAAAGAAAATTTTTTGAAGAAAAGAAAAACAAAAACCATCAGCAAGTAAAGCATTAACTGCAGTCTTTTGGTCATGCAATTCACGAGCAACCTAAAAATTTTTATTAAAAACTGAAGAATGTTCAAATTTTTTTGTAATGTCACGGATTATTTTAGAGAGGTAAAAAATCGTAGGTGAAAAAATAGCTTTATTTTTATATGTAGCACCTCAATAAAAAATTTACCATTTACTGATCATTCACCCATCACGTTTTTCATTTCAGAAGAAAATTTTTTTCAGAAGACTTTCAGAAGACTCGGGTTATCCGAGACTCGAACCTTTTTCATACGAAGCTTGACCCGAAGAAAATTTTGAAAACCTGATCCGAAATCTTACCAAACTTTTTTCCCAATCCCGTGGTATCCACGACTTGTATTTAAAATCTCAAACCGTTTCAGTAAACATTTTGTCTTGTTCTCGATCATTTGGATCACGAAAGAGTATAAGAAAAGGCAATCCTTCTTCAGTTAATTCTTCAACATTTTCAAAAGTGACTTCTCTAACAAGAGGAATACATTTATCAGTCAACCAGCTTTTGACAAACTCGTAATCGGCAAAATTCCCAATAAACTAAAAAATCAGAAAAATTCAAAATTCTCCTCAAAAAAATAAAAAAACCTTCTGCTCATCCTGTGTTGTAGGATCACGAAAAGACATCATATTTTCTTTTATGGCAGTCAAAGCAGCATCTCTACCAACCCAAAAGGCACAATCATCACGTAAAAGAGCAGCAATTTTCTTTAAACATTTTTTTGAAAATATTTTTAATTAGAAAAAACCTGAAAGTTTTGATATTCAACACAATCTCTACAATGAAAGTAAGCAATAATATTTCTCTTTTCTGATTTAATTGCACCACTGAGGTATTCCAATGTAGGGAATTCATTTATGCTGACTTGGAGTTGTTTTTGAACAAATTCGGTTAAGGCCTCAACGGATCTAGTACTCCTAAAAACATTTATAGATAAAAATACACGATATATTGTAAAGTAAGTCCAAGCCCGTAACTAGGATTTTTTCGGGAGGGGGGGGGCAAGGGGAAAAATTTTTCTTGCCGAATTTTTGGCGAAAATTTTGAGAAATTTAGACCGAGTATGAACTTTTCAGCCGAGTATGAACTACCCTAGCTCTCGACCGAGTTAAAGATCAAAAATCAAGAAAAATTCCAAACCTATATTCATTTTTGATAAGTTCGCCATTAATGAAGACCTAGAAATAAAATAAAGCAATGAGAAAATTAATTTAAATTACCTTCATTGTTGGATATTTGTTAACAAAATATTTATCAGCAACATCAGCTTGTGCAACACTATCAACTAAAGCCCATACAACACTACTAAAAATTTAAAAAAATTTAAAAAACTAAAAATTACCAAATTATTTTTTTCAATTTCTTTTTTTAAACAAAATTTATCCTTTCATCCTCAATTTTTAAATGTGCTTAAGCGTTCTTCGCTCATATTTTCGAATGTAAAATGCTTCCAAAAATTTTATTTTTTTGTTTAACCTTTCATTTTTTTACATCCAATAAAGTAATCATTCAAGCAAAATTTTCGAAAAATTATCACAAAAATTGTTTAGAATTTATCCACTATTTAATTTTTATAACCTATTTGGATTGTCATCGTGCCATTTAACCGCGGCTTCTTCAAATATTGGTTTCAATCGTCTACTAAAAGGACACCAATCTGCACAAAAAGCAACAAATACAATCTAAAAAATAATAAAGAAAATTATAATTCAACAGGGAAAGATTGGTAAACTAATTAAAAAGGAAAATAAATTGAAGAAAAATGCAAAGAAAATAATTAAACCGCAAAGGACTCGAACCTTCAAAACCTAGTGGGCGTAGTCGGCAACGATACCAATACACCAACGAGATAACCAGTAATTAACCTCCATTTAATTAATTACTTGAGAGAGAGAATTACGGATCAAGTGCTAACAACGAAAGTTTAAGCTCAAAGTGCTTCTTATCTTCTACCAATCTTATCAATTTATCATTCCCCTCTACGTGAAAAAAATAAATAAAGCCACAACAAACCTGAGCACTCCTCAAAACCAATTCCAAATTTTGCATATTTAATTCGGTAACGCCAACTTTGTGTTGAGTTGGGACGGCGCTAGGCATAGAGGCCTGACCTGCATCTTGTTGTAATGTTTGGTAAATAAATAAAGAAGTGAAGAAGAATAAAATTGGAATAGAATTGTGAAGGGAAGAAATATATTTATTGGCTTTAGCCAAAATTAAAGCCATATTTTCTAATGTTTATTTTTAATTAACTAAAAAAACTGGAAAAATTAAAAAGAAAAATTAGAGCAAATTTTATTTATTTAATTCACCTCAAGTAACGATCGAATTAAATAAAAGGTAGCTGAACTAATTAAATTAACTTTTCTAGCAAGAAAAGCATTTTCCGCATTTTCCTGCTAATTAATTTAATTAGAGATTTTTCGAATTTTAGATATTTTGATATTTTCCGGAATGTTTGTTTATAATACCAAAAGACAAAAGGGTCAGTTAGAAAGAGGGGATCAGAACAAAATAATATTAGTCAGAATTAAGTATTAAAGGATCAGGATTGTTATCAGAATCAATTTATAAAAATCAGAATTTTTTGTCAGAATTATTCTGAAAAATCAGAATTTTTGTCAGAATTACTTTTAAAAAATCAGAATTTTTGTCAGAATTATTTTTAAAAAATCAGAACTAATATGCTTGAAAAGTCAGAACTTTTACCAGAATTAATTCTTAAAAATCAGAATATTCATCAGAATAATAAAAATAGCCTGTTTTTTAGCGTCTAATTTAACTAAAAATTAAATTCAATATTTAATTGAGATACATTTATTAATTAAAAAAAGGAGAATAAATGTTTTCTCTTCATTTATTCATTCGTGTTTTAAAAAATTTTTTATTGAAAAAATTTAATGATTGGCTTGTGTAAATAAAATTGTAAAGTTTAAAAATGACAACAATATATATTATTAATATATTTTTTTAATTTATTGAATTTTTGCTAGTTTAAAAAATTTATTTTTAAATTTGTACCATTTAATATTTTATAAATCGGTGATTAAAAATAATTTTTAATAAGATGGCAATATTATTTTATCTTTTCAAGTCTCTATAATTTTTTAATTTTTCTAATTAATTTCAATATTATAAAAAATTTCTTTAAAAAATTATTTAAAAAATTTTTTAACTAGAAATAAAATTATAGTAAGGTGTAAAAGTTAAAAAAGCGTTAAAAAAGTATACTTGCATGCAAGAGGACTCAAACCCACATAAAAACCCTCTGTTGTCGAAGACGTTAACCACTACACCACAACACTTTTTGTTACTTCTAACTAAAAAATATATGTATTCAATAGGAAAATTCCTCATTTTTTTATCCTTAACGGATTTGCAAAATTGCATGATTTTACTACAAAGTGGGTATTTTAGAAATTTTTTTTAAATTTTTTTAATTAAAAATTGACTTTAAATAATTAATCCAAATAAATAATTCATTAAATGTATCTATTTTATCAAAAAATTGCGTGGTAATTAATTAAAATAAAATCAAAGAGATTTTTTATTCTCTATGGATTTGGGAAAATTAAAAATTAAAATAGAACAATAAAAAAGGAAATAATAATAAATTTATATATAAATACACCGTTTCCGACAAAAAAGTCTATTTAATATTAATTTAAAATAAATATTTCTTCAATTTTTCCTCGTACTCGTACCCCTGCCACTCTCATTTTTGGCCTTGTAGTTGATAGCTTTCTACTTCGTCGTACTTGGGAAACTCGAGGAAAATTTTTTTTATGATTTTCTGGAGCGAATACGTCTAAATTTTAATTTTTGGCACCGCTTTAGTTTGGGCCCTTCCGCATTATTAAAAGCGGAAGACCCTCCCAGCTGCTACGTTAACAGTACTAAGTTCAAGGTATCATTTCTCCATCTCCAATGGGACATCTAAACTTGAAACTCGGTTGTTATTCTCTCATTAAATCGAGACATTTTCTCCGATCTTTTTAAAGATAAAATTAAATTTTAAATAAATTACTAAACAAAAATGAATCTTTTTTTATTTGACCCCAATGGCTACGAGAAGCTTTATAATTGCAGTGCTTATAAAGTAGAGGATGTTCCTATTGAGAAAAGGCAGGATATTGGTATTTTAAAAATTAATTTCTAAAATTTTACTTAAATTTAAACAGTTTGGGGACTCATTTTTGTAATTATGTTTGTTTTATATGAGGTAATTTATTTTTAATTCAAAATTTACGTTTTTGTCCTTATTTTCCCCATAAATTAAATTTTAAGTTGATAACTAAAAAGTAAACTATAGGTTATTTCAACGCGTCTCGTCGAGCTGAATACAATAAAAAAAATTTGAGCTCGATAGGACAATTTTGGGGTGAGTTATGATCATTTAAATCTTAAATAGCCTGAGGGCATTTCCTTCTGATGTTCTGATTTTCCAATTTTTTATTCTGATTTTTATTCCAAAGTATAACAGAATATTCCTTCTGCTGTTCTGATTTTTCAATTTTTTATTCTGATTTTTATTCTGAATAATTCTGATTTTTTCAGCTTCTTTATATCCCTTGTATCTACTCAATAACAAAACATTTAGACCAGGCTTGTTATAAATTTATGCTTTTTATTGGAATTGTTGATATTATATGTTTACCCGTCTGTGCGTTAATTCATGGATATTTTGCTATTACAGGGTAGAATTAATTTTTAAAAATCAGAATTCTGATTTTCTTTTCTTAATTTGTTCTGATATTTTATTATTCTTTAATTCTGATTTTTTATTCTGATTTTTATTCTGGTTTTTTAATTCTGATTTTATTCTGGTTTTTATTCTGATTCTTATTCTGTAATTCTATTTTTATTCTGATTTTTTATTCTGGTTTTTTATTCTGATTTTTATCTTGATTCTTAATACTGATTTTAATTTCTTAACAACCAAATCAACATAAATAATTAAAACCAGAATATCTTTTTCCTATCATTTTCAGTGCTGTCTTCTGTTCTCACCCAACATTTATTTATTTGGCTGGAAGCTTTGGATTTTGTAATTAAATTTTAAAAAATTCAAGAAATTTTATTTTCAAGTTTTTTGGGTTATCGAAAGCAGCGGAGATATTATTTTAGCAGTTAATCGTTGTGTAGAAGTAATTAGTCCAATATGGGGGGAGAGACTCTATAACGGGAAAAGGGCCTGGTTGTGGATGATGCCTCCAATGATTTATGGGGTAAATTTTTGAAAATTTAAAAAAATTTAAAAAAAAATTATTTTTTCTAGTTATACGTTCTTTTCTATACCAAACCCATTTTATTTTCTGGAATTTATTTTGCTTGGTTTTTTAATCCACATGGTAAACAATTAAAAATTAAATTTCTGAAATTTCTTTAAAAATTATTAAGTTGGATATATTGATGACTTCGGGCTTGTGGTAAATAATAATTATTTTTAATTAATTAACCCTCTCTAATAGAAAGGATGCATTAATAGGTTGATTAAAAATTGTCTGCTTAAGCGTTTATTAGAAAGACGCTTGAGAAAGAATTAGAAAGATCCTCTCTCTAATAGAAAGGACATTTTAAGAGGTCAATGTAAAAATAGGCTGTATAGGCGTCTATTAGAGAGAATTTTACAAAATAAAAAATTTAAAATTAATTTTTAAAGTATAACAACCCAATACAAACATTTCACAACTGGCTAGTAACCTTCGGACTCTCATCCTCCTATATTTTTTTCACCACTGTATTTTTTATTCGCGCAACTCGTGGTAACAATAGAACCTCTCTCGCACAAAAAATGGTTAAAAAATTTATAACAATATTTTAGAATTTTTTTTGAATTTTTAAAGTCATTCCTTCAAGTTTTGGCTATTTCCATTGTAAATATTGCTACTGGACTTATTTATATTTATATGCAGGTAAATAATGAGGGAGGTGAAATGGGAAGGTAATAGGGATTAACTAGTAGTCAAAAATTAATAAAATAGCTAAATTTAGGCCTAGAGCCTTGAAATTTTGTACATTAGTCCTTAGTAGTCTTATCTAACTCGTCCAAAAATTTCAGAATTTTAGGTTCAGAATTTCAGAATTTATGGCTGAAAAAGTCAGAATTTTCACTATTTTCAACATTTTTCTACATTATTGACCAGAACTTCTGAAATTCTGGCTCAAAAATTCTACAATTTTTAAGAAGGGTAGATAAGACTATTATTGATATCCACACAAAATTTTATGTCTCTAAACCTCCATTTGGCAAAGATAAAATTTTTTAGTTCTTCCGTATAAGCGAAGCTATCATCTACATAGCTTCCTTCTTATGGGTCACAGCTCACGGACTCCCATCTTTAATTTATCTTTTTATGAATAAAACAATAAGAAACGACACTTTCGCTTTATTTGGCTACGTTCCGTCACAACAATTAAGTGTTGGACACGTTGCTGGGGCAAAAACTGGGCATTTGTCTACTACAACTAAAATTGCCCCCAAAAATAATATGGCAAATATTAATATACACTAAAAATTTTTTTAAATCTGATTTTCGATCTCAATTTGAATCAAAAATATCCGAATAAATTTTAAGATGTTTATTGAAATAAATTGTCAAAGCCTAGAAAATTTAATTTAAAATTTGAAGCTACTTAAAGAACAGACTTTCCTTACCACTCCTTATCTTCCTTCCCACAAAAAATTCAAAGATAGTCGAGAATAAAAAAATTAAAAAAAAATAGGAAAATGAATCATGTGAAAGCTTTAATCATCACTCTCCTTTTAAAATTAATTTAGGAAAAAAGAGGTATTCTTTTTATTAGTTTTTCTTATCAGTAACAAATTTTTTGACTTAAAATAAAAAATAATTTCCTTTTGAACATTAAAAAAAATTTTTTTTTTAATTTTTTAAAATTGATTCTACCCTTAAAATAATTTCCTAATTAATTCTAAAATTAAAATAAAATTTAAAAAATGCGTCTTATCCATTTAATCATTTTAATTATTCTATTAATAAGTATTTGTTTAATGACTGGACAGGCTGCTGAGGACGGGTCAACTTTGAAAAAAATTTTTTAAGTCTAAAAAATTTTTTCAGCATCATTTCACGAGTTAAGCGTTTCAAAAAATGGAAAAAACGTTCTTCCTCTTTCTCCTCTTCAAGCAGCCAGCGTGGGTATTATGGACGACGTCATGGCTATGGACACGGATATGGAGGGGGATATGGGAATGGATATGGAAATCATTATGGAGGATATAAAAAGAGGGGAATGCTGACACGAGTTGTGGACAAAATAACTGGAAGAAGACATTATTGAAGCAATAAAAATTTAAAAATTTAAAAATATTGATAATACCGTCTGTACGGGTCAACTGACTTTCAGACCCTTAACTTTTGAGAGAACAAATATTTCTAGACAAATTTGGTATCATTCGATAGAGAATTAAATTTGCTACAAAATAAGCTTCGAAATAAAAAATTATGTTGTCTTTTGGAAAAGTTATGGACGAAAAACTTGATGAAACTTGAGCTCATTTTATAGGAGAAGGGTAGTTTTTGACTATAAAACTTCTCTAGAATTTTTCAAAATTTTTATTTTCGACCTATTTTGTAGCAAATTTAATCCTCTATCGAAAGATACCAAAAGAATTTTAAAAAATTAAGTATTTTAAGAGTTATAGCTCTTGGAAGTTTGAAGGTTCTTGACTTCAATTGACCCTGCATTTTTTAAAATTCTTTTAAATTCTTGAAAATAAAATAATTAAATTTAAATAGAAAAATATTTCTAAAAGCATCAATTTAAATTTAATTTAAATAAAAAAATTTTATTCTTTAATTTTTGAATTTTATTGGCAAATAAATACAAGAGCGTAAAGAGAGTTTTTAGAGAGGGAGAGATAAACACCAAACAGAAAAAAATTATTTTTGCCTTTATTCTCGTCATTTTTAGATTTTTTTCAGAGATTTGCACAGTTGACTCTCGCTAAAGAATATTAAGAAAAGGAGGAATTATTTGAGTAATAATTAAAAAAAAATTTTTTTGGGGAGAAAAAACTGTCAGGAGACAAGGATTGTTGCTCAATTTATCTCCAAAAATCAGAAAAAAAATTCCAAATTAATTTCCAATTAAAAAATAAATTAATTATCCTTCTAAAAATGCTAATTAGAATATTTTTAATATTTAATTTTGTTTCAATCAGCCACTCAACTTATGGCTATGGAGGAAATTATTGGCCAAAAGCTCAAGTAGAATTTTTAAAAATAAATTAGAAAAATAATTAAAAGCAAAATTTAATCAGAAAATCTTTCAAAATTAATAAAAGATATCCACAAAAATTGTAATATACAATAAGGCTCAATATAGGCGACTTAGAACACTTTGTTCAATTATCCCACCCAGGGCTATGGACATAGAACCAGACTTCATCCATAAAGAGTCTCTTAAAGGTCTCTTATAGCAAGAGTCTCTTATAGAGAGAGTCTCCTTTTGACAATAAATAAGAGCAGTCTCTTATATCGGGAGTTCATTTTGAAAGCATATTATAGTCTCCTATATCGAGAGTTTCATCTTGACGTTATATAGAAGAGTCGCTTATATCGAGCTTTTGCAAAAACTATTTTTAATCAAAAAATAATTTTATCAAAAGATATATCCCCTGGCGAAAGCAAACAATCAAGCAGACGATTATTGGGACGAATTTGAAGAAAATCAGAACGAATTTGGCGATTACGGATTAGAAAAATTATTTGAAGATGAGTATGGAAGGGAAGAAAAAATAGAAGAAAATCCAAAAGCAAAATTTTGGAGTGAAGCTATTGGGCCTTTTTTGTATACTTTTGATAATAAAATGGATGGAAGAAGTGGAGGGAATGTTTGGAATAAAGCATTGGAAAAAATTAATTTGTTAAGAAGGCAAAAATTGGGTAATTCTTTTGGTCGATTGGTGAGAGAATTAAATCAGAATTTAAATCATTAAAATCAGAATTTAAAAATCAGAATTTTTTAAAAAGAATTAAGTTTCTATATAATCAGAATTTATGATTAAAAAAATACCAGTAAAATATTAATTCTGAAATTAAAAAACTGCGAAATATTAAAATCAGAATTAAGCAAAATTCTGAAATAGTTAAACAAGAAGACCAGAATTTTGAAATATTTAAAATCAGAAGTAAACCAGAATTTTGACCAGAATTCTTCAATATATCAGAATTAAGAAAAATTCTGAAAAAAACAGAATTAATTTGTAAGAGGATTAATTAAAATTTTTATTTACAGTCATGGGGTGATCAACTAACCAAAAGTTTATCAAAAAAAGATTATAACCAAATGAAGCCCTTAGCTATTCCAATAACTAATCCTTCTGATGGGATTTCATCAAATCTTCAATTTGGAATGGAAAGTTTATTTCAGGCAGTAATTCGGCGTTATATACAATGCGAAAAGACTGGAAATTGCCATGGTCTACAAAATTCGAAATATAGAATTCCTATTGAGGTAACAGTCGAACCTTGTCGATAACATAATTCCCTCCCCAAATATTAGTTACACTTATTTTTAAGCTATGGGGGTCTTAATTTGGTTGGACATTAAATGGGTCCAGAGAGACTAGCGATACTCGCCAGCCAGAGAGACTGGCAGGAGAGACTAGCCAGAGAGACTAGCGATACTCTCTGGCTAAGCAATACCCCTTATTATAACAACGATACCCCTCATTATAATTAATCGTTGTTACACCTCATTATAACAACGATTTATTCAGCCCCAAGGGGATATCATATAATGAGGTCCGTATTAAACTTGAAAAGGTCAAAATAGAGAAAAAAATTTTTAAAAATTATCCGAGGCCATTTTCAGCTTGTCGACTCAAGAGCAAAAAGAATAGGTTGCGTAGCTAGGGTATTCAAAAGAAGGGGAATGAGAAAATTGGAATTTGATGCTGTCTGTACTACGTAAGGATTTTGAAAGAAAATAAAAAATAAAAAGGAAAAAAATTTTTTTCAAGCGGAAGTCAACGAAACGGCCAAAATTTATTTAAAATCAGTCAAATCCAAAATTCACGTCTTCGCCAAAAATTAATATCGGAGGCGAAAAATACAAAAAATGATGGATATGGAAGTGTTGAAGATAAATGGAATACTAAAAATAATGAATGGAGTGAAGAAAAACAATGGGGAGATGAAGAAAATGAGAGGGATATGGAGGAGGATAATGATGATTTTAATGGAAGGAATGGGAAGAACGTAGATGATGATTTTAGAAGGAGGAATGAAAGGAACAGACCTAGTAGAGATGTAACGAATAAAATAAATTTTTAAGATGATTTAAAATTCTAGATTGGTCTAAAAATAAAGGCAGAGAGAGGCGATATATTGGAAGCCCGAGTTGAGGCTATAGTAAATCCAACAAGGCCATCCCTCTCCGTTGGTATGTAACTAAAATTAAAACTGGGATAAATTAATAGAACCATATTGAGAAGGAAACTCTACGAAAAGGTTTCAAATTTAGAATCTTAAAACTTGGCCTTCTAGAAGCTAATGAAGGGGCCTCTGAAGTAGGCCCCCGTTCCAAAAATTATCAAAGATTATTAATAATTAAATTCATTCGATTACCGTAAAACATCCATGTGTTTAAGTAAAAGCAAAAATTAACTTTTTCATATTAAGTAAAAAATAAATTAATGATAAATTAGCAAATAGAGGATGGGAGAGTATTTTGGGAGAGTACCTCCTACAAATACCTAATGAAGGGGCCACTGCAGTAGGCCCCCGTTCCAAAAATTAAAATTATGAGATTAATTGTTCGATGACCGCAAAACATCCATGTGTTTAAGTAAAAGCAAAAATTAACTTTTTCATATTAAGTAAAAAATAAATTAATGTTAAATTAGCAAATAGAGGATGGGAGAGTATATTTTTGTTTTTTTTTTGAAAATTAAAAAAATTGTTTTCAGAACCCTTAAATGGAGACGAAGCAATCCTTAAAGTTTTACGTGCAAAGTCACTCTTTGATGTTGTCGACGTAAAAGATAAGGATAGTTTGGATAAGAAGAGATTACTCAGAGCTTTGACTAAATTGGCAAACATGGTTGAGCCAGCAAATAATTTGAGGCAGAAGGAACGTGCGACACAGGCCAAGAGAAGTAGGAACAAATTTTTAGAAAAAAGAGTAATGAAATCCTCGGTGGGAGGGGGAATTTATTATCATTGCTCTCATCCTCGGGCATAGCACTCAAATGCCTAATCTTATGGGTGGGGTTTCTCAATCAATCTCAAGCAGAGGTAGGAAGTCTCTTATAATGAAAGGAAGTCTCCTTATAATGGAAGTCTCTTATAATGGAATTCTCTTAGAAGGAAAGTCCCTTATAATGGAAGTCTCTTATAATGGAAGTCCCTTATAATGAAAGTCTCTTAGAAGGAAAGTCTCTTAGAAGGAAAGTCCCTTATATTGAATGATACAAGTGTCCTATTGATAAGTTATCACATTATCACCTAACCACCGATAAAAATTTTTCCCCTAAAGAAATAAAGCAATGGCAACAAATGGTAAATGATGACCAAAAATGGGGAGAATTATTGGAGGAAGCAGAAAATCTCCCAATGGATGGATATAATAGAGGATTAGAATCAAGTGTTAGTGAAAGAATTGTTCGAAATGCTGGCCCAGTTCTAGCTAAAAAATTGGAGCAAATAGCAAAAGAAAAGGGAGGGTTGCCTGTTGGGAATGCTTTTGCTACTGAAAGTTTTCAGATTGGACGTTACTATTTTGCTAAAAGTAATTAATGAAAATTTGAGGGCTCAGACTCCGATACAAGCGATATTTATGCTATTCAAAGAAGGTACATTGGGAAGTACATTACATTGCTCCCCATATATACATATGTACTATATGAGCCAAGATACAGGCCCTCTAAAATTAAAGAATCATAAGGGAACCAAGGCGGCCGAAAACATCCGACCAAAGACTCATCTATTTTAGCGGCCAAAAACTCATCCGACTTAGTCTACGAGCTCTTTCGACAGGCATATACAAAGCTCAATCGTATCGGAGTCTTGATCCTCTATACAATTTTTCCCAAAAAACAGAAACACAATAAATACAAAAAGCACAAATCCCCTTTTTACAGAAATCATCCACACAGTACCCCCTGTAGTGCTTCAAACACAGGAGGATAAAGAAAAACTCGCCGAGTGCTATAAGAGAACATTAAATTTGGCTGTGGAATTAGAACTGCAAAAACTTGTAGAAAAAAATTAAAAAATTAAAACTTAATTTTTAAAGGCATTTCCGGAAATGTTATCGCCTAGAGCCGATGAAGATTCACGCAGAGATGCCGTAAATATTGGGCTAGAAACAATTAAGAAATGGACCGAGAAGAATAAAGACAAAGCGAAAAAGGTTATAGTCAAAATTAACAGAGACAATCGGATGTGCCTCAAAGATGGGGCACAGTTTTACCGATAGTTCTATGAAAAATTGAGTTGGACTGATGTCCTTAGATCCAGGGCCCCTTCTATCCAAACTACGGCCTAATCAGTTCGGCCATCCAACTACCCATCGGCTGATGCAAATTTGCTGTTGTTATTTTCCGCCGCTGCCCATTTCCTTGTTCTTTACACTCGCTGACTAGATAGTCGTTGCAGTTCTATTCCATATTCCATTCCAATCAAGTTTTTAAAGACACACTAATACAGTCAAATCTCAAAATAACCTACTCTATTGGGGCTAAAATCAAACCTTATAATGAAGTGTAGTATGTATATTAAATAGATGTGAAATCTGGGTTATTTTTATAGTGAGGTATTGGGGGATGGAGCCATCTCTTCGCTCAAAAATCATAAAAATTAAACTCAAAAAAATTTCTTTTAAGATCAAATCAATCATTTTTCGAGTGGAGCAAACAATGCTAGGCTTTTATTTGGAAAGAATTAAACAAATATTTGGGCAATAAATTAAAAATGTTTTTAAATTCCTCTTATGCATATTGCATATACCGTAAATTTTTGATAACAATTAAATTTTTTATTTGTTCTATGAATCCATAGCAGGGCTCGAATCTCTAATTTTTAATAATCCGCAAGTTTGAGCTAAAGTTTCCGCATTTAATAAAAAGATCCCGTTAACTTTTGTATTATGTTAAAGAGAGGAAGCCAAAAATTCTCTTCTTTGTGCCGCAGGCAAAATTTTGAGGATTCCTGAATGTACCTTTTAATATATCAAAGAAGAGGCTTCTTCCGCTTCCTAATTTTGTCAGTTCCGTTTTTTCCTAATGAGAGATTTGTTCTATTGTTTGTTCTGTTTCTGTTATTGTTCTGTTATATTTGTTCTTCTATCGACACTTCTTGTCATTTAGTCTCGTCTAGTTGCTGATTTATTTTCTATTTTTTTAAAGAGATTTTATAGTCAAAAAGACTTGTTCTTCGTTATTAAAATTTAGATTTCCTTGCATTGTTTAATTTATTTAGCAAATTGGCATAGTGTTTATTAACGTCTCTCTTTCTCTCAATCTTCTACAGTATTTTCTATCGGCTGACTATAAAAGCCTTCCTCTATATAAAAGTTTCTCCCACTTCCTTACAACTCCCTTCATTATTCTAAATACTTTTAGCCTTTTAAAAAATTTTCGTCGCTTGTTTTATTGTCGCGGTTTGGCCTTTTTTCTGGTTGCCTGAAACAAATCTTCTCGCACGTTTCTTGTTTGACGGTTCTTGTTTATTCTACAACAAAAAAGGTAAAATACAAAAATAATTTTGTAACCTTAGAAATTTTCTTTGTTTTTTAGATGTCGACTACAGTCAAAATTTCTTTTATTTGGGAAGTTAGAAGGATGTCCAAGATTCTGGACACAGTCGGACTTGGAGAAGAACTTTTGCTAAGAAGTATACTATTTTTGTTAAATAAAAAAATTTTCCTTTTTTTCAGGTGAACAATTTGCATCGCCTGAATTGCCGGAACTTGGTTGGGAGATCGTATTGAAAGTTTGCAGCTCAGTTGTTTATGTTTACCTCCAACAAACGGGAAAACAAAACTTCAACGGGCTAGTCACCACGAAATATAAACTGTTCGTGGTTAAATTTGGAAGCGAAATCTTGTTAACGCGGTAGCGTAGATTGATCTTTACAATAAATTTTCATTCATAATTTAAGATCAACCAAACTTTTTGAGGATCAAACCAAATTAGGCTTCAAGGCGATAAATGTTCACCAATTGATGGAGTTTGGTTAGTTTACTAAAAAATTTGTAAAAATAAATCTAAAATTTTTAGATGTCTTAAGGATTCATTGCAAGCTTGAGGTGGATCCTTCCGACAGAAACGAAATTTTCAAAACCTCTTGTCTTCAACTGTTGGAAAGCCAAAAATTCACCGATTGCGTGATTTTGGTAGGAGTTAATAACAATTAAAAAATAAAATTTACTTTTTAAGGTTAAAGGCGGTTCTATTAGGGCTCATCGCTGCATTTTAGCAAAAAGTGTTGTGCTTCAGAATTTGTTAGAACATAGTGCGGACTCGATGGATATGGTAGATTATTTAAACTTTGATTAAATTTTGTGGAATGTTGAAGATTTCTGGCTTTTTTGGGTATTACCATGGACCCGAAATTTAAAAGGAGACTAAAAATTGATTAAATTCTAAAAATTGATTAAAATTCATACTTTACTTTAATTGTAAATTCAGATTCAGAAAATATCAATTCCTAACGCAAAACCGGAACCTTTTCGAGGAATGCTGGAATTTCTTTACTCCGGAGAGATAAACAAAGGCATTTTGGAGAATCATGTGGAGGAAATATTTGTTTTGGCACATAACTATAAAGTGGAATCGTTAAAACCTGAATGCGAAATGTTCATGTCGAGCGTGATTAGTAAGGAATTTTTTGAAAAATTTTTGGGCTATTTTTTGGGGAACCGAAATTGTTTGTTTTGAAGGGGCGAGGGACTAAAAAGCTTTAGTTTAAAATTTAGAGGGAATATCAAATTTGTGAATTATAATAATATTTTAAAATACTCTTTTCAGGTAATAACAATATTCTCAACTATTGTCGATTGATCGATTTGTTTGGCGCTCCAATTCTTGAGAAGGTAAAATTAACAGAATATTCTTCTTTTACCTATATTATTTTCAGGCTATCGTAATTCATATTCGTGGACACGATGAATTTCTCCAAAGTGAAGGTTGGCAATTAGCGAAGACTGCTTACCCACAATTGGTGATTAGAATCCTTGAATCGGTTATTCTAGATAAATAAATATATAACTATAGAGTTTTGTGTGTATAGTAAACGTGAGAGGTTTCGAAAACTTAACTGCCCTAAAAACCCGAAAATAATTTTTTTTGAAAATAAAAAATTTGAAATTTGACAAATTTTCGGAAATCCTAAAAAAAATTTTTTTTCGAAAATTAAAATTTCGATTTACCTCTTACTTTAAATAAAAAATAAATTTAGTATTGTATGTGTTGTTCTCTATTTCCTTAAAGCAATATCGTGATAATTATTTTCTTTTTTAATTGTAATAAATTTCCTCGTGTTTGATGCCATTAAATTTTTTAAAGATTTGTGTAAATATTCTAGGTAAAATGCATGATGGCTTGATATTTTTCCTTTCTTTCTTTACTGGGCATCTTTCCCAAGTTTTTGATGTTTGTCATTTTTGTCTTTAGAAAGAATTGTGCAAAAGGGGTATTTTAAAATTTCAGAAACATTTTAAATTTTGAAACTCAGATCAGAATTGATCGAGACATCACTTTCCTCAAAACCATACAAATGTCGACTTCACACCCAATCCTCATACCAAAAAATCTATATAATTTTATAGAGGTAAAATTAAAAAAAACATTCACGTAACACAAGCCTCTTTTAATCCTTCTATCCTAATTTTAACAAAAAATATTCTTCAACAATATATTTCTTCTCTTTCTTCTTATTTCTTGCCCTCTTCCTCAATATATTTTATCAGATCCGCACGCTCATCAGCCTTCTTCAGCCCAGCAAATATCTTTAAAATTTTGAAAAAAATATTTAATAAATTCCATTTTAACAAATGAACGGTATATGATGCCCGTAATACCAAACTGCCAAAAAAACCGCCCCGAAATACCAAAATGTGGATTGTTAACAAATTTCCACATTGATGGAGTAACCTTCATCTTTGCTGAGACCTTTTACATTCGGGCATTTTGCAGTTTTGGGGGTTGGTATTACGGCATTTGGTATTATGGACGCTCCCCAAAAAGAACACCGTTTACTGATACAAAAATTTGTATTGATCCTTGGTACTATTCGATAGAGGACCCTCGATTTCCTATCGTAAAGTGAATTCCCCTTTGTTACAAAATAAATTTAAGGGCGAGTTAGGGCCAGTTTTGGTTTTAGGAGCATTTACGGAAGAGAGAATGATGAAAACCAGAAAATCCTAATTAAACATTTAAAATAAACTAACCATCTTAGTGCCAGGAATATACTTTTTAGGATTCAGCAAGTACTCGAACAACGTCTCACGAGTCCAAACCACTCCCTTAAATTAATTTTTAAATTTAAAATGTCCTTAATTTGAAAAAATAAAACTTTGTTCTTATTAGCAGCGGAGTAATCAAAACCAGGAACCGATCCACTTTTGCGACCAATAACACCCTTCAATGTTGGCCCAGTCTTGGCAGCATCCGAATCGATGACCTGAACGAAATAAACTTAATTTTAAATATTAGAGGGAAGAAAATTCTTGTTATGTTAATCACTAGGTTAGGCCGCACCCTAGGGCATAAACTTGGCACGCCTCCTTAAAATTAACCCACAAAACAGCCAGCCCCCTTTAGAGAAAGCAGTAAAGAACCCGAGAAGTCATTTAAAACCTGCACTAACATTAAATCTAAGCAGGTCCCCATAATGTTTGACAAAATCAAAATAAACCGTACATGGCATTGAAAACACCTCGCTTTGAAAATCTTCTTTCCCTTCTCATAGTCACCCTCAGGAATATTTTCAGCCATTTTTTGTTGAACGATTTAAAGCAAATTCTCTGGAAAACTTTATAAATTGATTTTGATCAAAACGAATAAAATAAATTCATTGAAAAAAGAAACAATTTTAAAAAATAAAAAAATTATTTAACAAAATTTATCCTTTCATTTCAACAACAAAATAACTCTCAACCGACAACAAAAAATTAATTCAAGCAAAATGTGTCTTCGGCTTCTGTGTCGTAAACGGAGTCATCTTTCGACGTTTGTCATTCACACGATGCGGCAAAGGAAACTTGATTGAAGAGTTGTGGAACTGTTTAACTCCAGTACGTTTGCAATCGGCAGCCTTGATCGGTTGAACCTTGATTATTTGGATTCGATCGGCTTGAGCACGATGACGAGCACCCATGTCGCGATAAGCCTGAGTGACAGCACCAGCCATTGTCACATCGCGGTATTCACGGTACATGTTGTGATGACCGGTTCGAGAGTCATAACGAAGCCAAATTCCATAATTCTTTACAGAGCCTATCTTCTTTTCAAAAACCTTTAAATTTAAAAATTAATGAAAGATTGAAGAATGGACTAATCATGAATGGGAGGGTGAAATGAAAAATGTATGGCGTGAGTCTTAAAAGAACCGAGTCATCATAAAAATAAAAGTTAGAGAACGGATGATGAAATAAAGCAGGTCAACCCAGTTCGCCCGCACCCCAATGTCCAATTTGTCTTGTCCGTTTACACCTTGTCACCCCAAATGCCCTACTCGATGTCCCTGTGTTTGTGAACAAGACACATCAGCAAACTGGTGTATAGAAACCCCGAGGCAGATAAAAACACAAACCTCCTGACACGAAACAATCTCTCCGTTAGTCTTCTTAACACGACGCAACATACTAGTAAAGTACCAGAAACGCGATTTAGCAACAACATGATTACTGGCAAAAATTTGCATTTTGTAAAGTTTTGGATTTGGCTCATTCTCTGTAGGAAGTTTACGGCCAATAACGATGTATTGCCTCAACTGAAAATTAAAAATAACACTAGTTCTACAAAAAATTAACCGTTTCTCCAGATGCTTTAATCGGCATTTACAAAAGTTTAGCTTCAACAGCGCAAGAAAAATAAAATCAGAACCTAAAAAAGAATCAAAATTAAACAAAAAAGATAACAAAAAACAACACCCACGGAATAGAAAATTCAAGAATAAAAAATGCAAGATTAAAATTTTACTAAAATAATTAATTTTGGCGTTATGTTTTAATCAATTTTCTTTTTTTTCTTTTCCCATACTCTCTCTTTCATTATTTTCTAATTTTTTCTTTTTCCCATTTTTCCGGGGTACAGCCCAAGTAGGCGCGCGGCCAAGTAGGCGCAAAGTCATAACTTGCTTCAATATTTCCGAATCTTACTAAATTTAGTATTAAACGATTCCTCTCATCTAGCTAAAGAGATTGGTATCAAAATTGTTAAGGTCCATAAAATTTTCAGGTAGTTATGGCTTTGCGCCTACTTGGCCGCGCGCCTACTTGGGCGTGTCCCATTTTTCCGTGTCCACATATTTTGCCACACTATATTTTGCCAATAGGCTAAAAATACACATTTTGCCCTCCGTATTGGTAAATATAATGTTGGCAAAATTTGAAGAAACATTTTTGTTTTTAAGAATATTTTCAAAATATTTGAAGATTTTTTGTTGATATTTAGGGTTTTCGTGGAGACCGAAAACATTATTTTAACAACCTGTACATTTTTTATTCAGTGATTTAAACAATGAAAAATTTAATTCGTTATTTGCACACTTCATCATCTTTTTGTTCAACAAATTTCAAACAATTTCAACTTAATCCTCAAAGATGGCGAATTGAAGTTTCACTCGTTATTTACCGGTTACCTTTAATTGCTCCTCCAATGACTGAAGCTGAAAGGAATTTTGCTCAATTGTCTGAAATAAAGGATAACCAAACGTCTTATAAATGTGATTTTGAATTGGAACTGGAAAAGGATGCTGTGTAAGTAATTCAGAAGTATTGGGGAAATTGAGACGTTTTGACATTAGAGATCGGTATTGATTTGTATTCACATCTTGGTTTTTCATGACTCATGGTCAAAAATCTGGTCTAGATCGGCAACTGGAATCAAGAGTCCAGGCAAGGGTGGGCTCTTTCCAAATCACCAAAAGGGAGCATGGGCTCTCAAAAAGGAGGCAAATGTCTCTTAAAAAGGAAACGGGCCACCTCGTCCAAGTCTAGGTTTTTTAAATTTACTTTGGGTTACGTTTTGGATTTCTTCTGACAATAGGTAGTCTTGAGTTCCTGACTATTTTGTTCAAAAATAGCCAAGTAACTTTAATTTATTCAACTTATTTTTTTAAGTCTCCTGGAAAAGCGCAAAAAGATGGAAGCTGAAGGAAAAGATCTTAGTCATCTAGACCAACAATTGGGCGTTTCAAGCGTTCAAAAGCGCAATGAATGGAGTGAAAAGGCACAGAAGCTTATAGAGAAGTACAACCTTGATAATCCCCCAACTAATGCTTCTATGGATTTTAAATGTTTGAAACGTAATTTGGACAGGAAATTGGTGCTAGCTGTCAGACATAAATTTGAAGATGCTCATACTGATGAATACGTCTCCCCTTGGATTTTACCTCAGTTAATGAACAAAAAAGGCGAGACTTTAAAAGAGGTTTTTATTTTAGATAATATTTTTAATTAAAAAAATTTTTTTTAAAGACTGCCCTCAGGTTGCTTTCTTTGTCATTGCCTTCGGAAGATGCGAAAAATCCTTTTCCGTTTGAATTTCAAATGTATGGAAATGCACCAATAGCACATTATTTATACAAATATACAAAAACGATGCAGGAGCGGCTTGGATTTGATGGGTCTATTGTATGTTTTAATAAACCTTATAGTTAGGCAAATGAATCGTACTTATCATTTAGGTCAATTTTAGAGTTCCCTCCAATGTAGGGTCACTTCAGGAACATTTGAAAAATTTTGATTAGATTAAGTTTTTGACTGCTTTCCTTTGAAGATATTTTGTGATTTTCCTATACCAAGAGCCCGGGAACAAGCATTTTCTCTTGGGGGTTTCTGAACTTCTATTCCAATATCACTGCTATTACGTAACAAATAAAACCTAGATCCTCTCAACTAATAACTTCTAAGAGTTTTATTTCAGATTTTCTTTTATCCTGCCCAAATTCTTCATTCAAACAAAGCAATTAGTTCTTGGACAGAAGTTGGATTTAACCCAAACAAAATTGCTGATTATAAATGGTGTACTGGAGAAGAATTTGACAAGCTTGTTGGTGATAGAAATTATAGAAATGCTTTCAAATCTGTTTTTGTTGAATAATAATAAAATGTTTTTTAATTTAATTTTTTTTATCTGACTCGTTTACTTTCGAGAATTTTTATCTTTTTTTTAATTTTTTGCTATTTTTTCATATTGAGGCGGGTGACTTTAGAAGCTTAATTTAGATGTTTTTTATAAAGTTTAGTTGACCACTGGGTGTGAAAAAAGAGATTGATCGTGTTTTCAATACATTCTTAGGATGGGGTTTCGGGTCGAAAAATGTCCACGTATCGGTTTCGAATAACTCGTGAATAACCTCCTTGGTCGAGAGTTGTCTAAGCGAACCCTCTATTTAAGACACACCTCATTATAGGATGCGATTTTCTCAGCCTTAAGACCGTATTTTATAAGGGGGGTTAACTGTGTTTTGATAACTACTTCGCTGATTAAAAAGAAGGAAAACACCTAAAACGAGGTGATAACAACGAACAACACCTTGTTTTTTGTGTTCTAGAAATAATAAATAACTAATTAATTTTCCTTCTTTTGATTAGTCAACCTTTTTATTTTTTCTTTTTATTTTTAGACTATTGTATTTATTAATTGTTTTAAAAAATAATTTCTTCTAATGTCTTACCGTTTCGTAAAATTGCTAGGTATGGATTTTAATAAATTAAATTGTTAAAATCTAATTTTTAGACGCTGCAACCGACCAAACTTTGGTTGAACCTAATTGGGAAGGAATTTTGGAATGTGTGGATTTAATTAGAGGAAAGGAAGTCCCGTAAGTATTTTTAATTTTTTAGTTGAATATAATTGGCTTTTTAGGGTCAAAGATGCAATTAAAGCAATTCAGAAGCGTTATCACAATTCAAATCCGCATGTTGCTCATCATGCGTTGATGGTATTAGAAGCTTGTGTTAAAAATTGTGGAAAGAAGGTTTTCATTTTTTGGTGATTAATGGTAATTCCTTTAGTGGCAAATTCCTAGCCTTCTCCTTGTTCCAAATATTTGGTCCAGAGTTCCTCGATTTTTCTTTTTGGATCAAAGATAGAATTCCCTGGTTTATTGTTAGATTAAGATTTGGGTATTTACTGTTCTGTCCTGACCGAGCATTTGACCTTCCTACTTTTTAAAAGCTAACAAATAAGCTCCCCAGGGTTTTCATAGGTTTGAATTTTTCATTAACTTCATTCTCTGGGATCGGCCCCAGAACAACGAATCAAATTCCGAGTTTGAAGATTCTGACATGAGTTAGATTTTCGTCAATTTCCTATTTCCTTTTTCAACTTATTGTTAGTTTATTGCTGAAATTGCAACCAAAGAATTCATGGAAGACTTGAAAAGTTTGGTCATTTCAAACCCTCAAGCCAACGTTCGAACCAAAATACTTGAACTTATTCAATGTTGGACTTCTGCATTCAAAGGCATTTCTGAATATAAAATTGTTGAAGACACTCATTCACTTCTAAAAATGAATGGATTTGAATTTCCGCCTATAGACGAAGCAAAAGCAATGTTTTTGGCAGAATCTGCTCCAGATTGGGCTGAAGGGGATAATTGCTACAGGTTTTGAACTTTTTAATGTTTTGGGTATTTTAACCAAAAAAATTTTAGATGTCGAGTTGAATTTGGCGTTTTTACTCGTAAACATCATTGTCGTGCCTGTGGACAAATATTCTGTGATAAATGCTCGAATAAGCAAATGTTGTTACCTCAATTTGGGATAGAGAAGAAAGTTCGAGTTTGTGAGGCCTGTTTTGATAAAAAGACTGTTCAACAGCAACCAAAGGTTAATTTTTAGGGTTATTTTGGTGATAGGTATTTTGTGGTTATTTTGGGATGACTAGTCTTTTGGGGTTATTTGATGGTTTATAAATTTTTTATTCAGGCTGAAATTAACAAGGCTGCAGAAGAAGCTGCTGCGCGTGAAAAGGCTTTAAAAGAAGCAGAGGTTTTTGTCTTGCTCAAATTAATTTTGGCATTTAAAATTTAGGCTAAAGAACAAGAAGAATTGGAACTTGCTTTGGCTATAAGTCAAAGTGAAGCTGAAGCTAAGGTTTTCTAAATTTTTTTAAAAAGATTTTTTATTTTTTAAAGCAAAAATATAATGGAATTGATCTTTCTTATATAAATAAAGCGACAAATGACAATTCTATTTCTAGTGGATATGGTGGACAAAAGTTTGAACCTCCCCCGCAAACTTTTCCAGTTATTGGTAAAGATGAATCTAATTTATCTGGAATGGTTAATGATGATGCTAATAAAGATGATCCAATTGATTCTGTTTTGGCTACCTATTTGGATCGTGATTATTGGGAGAGGAAACGCAGGGAAGTTGAGGTTTGATATTTAATATTAAAATAAATTTGCGCAGAATATTTCGCAAGTCTTTTGGTCCCACAATTCATCGGATTTTCAAAATTTCAATTGGAGTCCGGGTTGAGAAAAGGATCCTGATTTCGGGTAACCCCAACCTCTCTGGTACATCAGTCCCTGAATACTCTGTGAAAGATTGACATGAGTTGGGTAGTCCCATTCCTCCTACTAGTTTTTTCTAATCTTTTATTTTATAAAGGAACAACCACTTCGTGCAACAGCTCCACCACCAAGTGAAATTTCTATTTCAATATCTTCAAGTATTAGCCAACAACAACCTTTACAACAAAATGGGAATACAAACAAAAGTTTAACTAAAACTCCAACAAATATTTCTAATGTCAATAACAACAACAATAATTATCCTTTAAATGAACCTTTGGATTTTTCAATTTTGGAAGATCAACAACAACAACAAATTTCTCAACATGATAATAGTTTATCTCAAAATTATGCTGCAAAATTAAATATGGGAATGCCTATGGATATTGGGAAAAATGAATCTAATGATGGAAGTGTTGAAGAAGTAGCAGAGACTTTGAACTTTTGTAATGCTTTGAATGAAAGGGTATTTAGTATTTTTGATTGTATTCTTTTGGTTTTAAGTTTAGGGAAATTAATCTGAATTTTTGGATTAACTGATTAAGAGTTTTCATTTTTAGAGTATTTACAAGGGGCTATTTTTCTTGAAAAAAATTTTTGTTTCTTTCTTGGGAGAGGAATAATAGTCTTCTTTTCTGAGTTATACGGAAAAATGACTAGGAACTGTTTTTAGGATGGGGGAACTGTTTTCTTTTTCCTTCCCAAAAATTATTTTTTATTTTTTAGGTTGATACAATGAAAACTCGAATGAGAAGTAATCAGTTACGTGGCCGTTCAATTGTTAATGATTCTGCTATTCATACATTATTTTCACAACTTACCGAACTACATGCTATAGTTATACAAAAAATGACAAAATTGGAAGAACAGAGAGGTTTTTTTTTGAAATTTTGACTTGAAAAATTTTCAAAAAAAAAATTTTTTTTCAGAACATTATGAACAATTACAAGACCATTTAGCTCATATTCAAGAAGCACGTCAAGCTGTAAATGCTTTGAGAGAAGAAAATGAACGTTTACGACAGGAAAGAATTAAAGAAGAAAATAATCGTCGTAAAAGTCAATTGCGTCAAACACTTGAAGTTATGAGGGATAAAAAGAAGGTTTAAATAGAATTTAATAAATGTGGGATGTGGTTAAGTGGTTAGGGTTGTTGATTTTGTGGGGGAAAGGAAGGAAAGAGTTTATGATGATTAAATTTTAACATCTTTCGGGTCTGAAAAGCTCGTGAAGTGACAAAGTTTCCTTGACTGAAGCTCTTTCTGATTTATTTTTTTACTTGAGGGGGGGGGGGGGGTTCTTAAAATTTTTTGAAATTTTGTTTAAAATAAATTTTTTAAAGGAAATGTTAGTTAGCGGTCGTTATGTTGCTATCCAACGTTTTCATGAACAAGAATGGCAAATTCGTCAACAACGCTTATCTTCTCCACAATTTAACAATCCTGCATTACCAACAATGACTAATCAAGCGCCACCATTAGCTAATAATCCTGTTCCAATAAATATGATGAATAATAACAACAATCCAGTTACTTCAACTCAACAACAAATGATACATAATCCAATGCAGTCAATGACAAACACTTCAACAATGCCTCCAACAATGATGAACAATCAAATGACAACAATGACTGCAGGTATTCAACAGCCTCAAATTATGCCCCATCAGCCAACTGCATATTCAAGCAGTCAACCTCAAACAATGCCCGCTCATTCAATGATGATGTATTCTTCAAGCAATCAAGCTCAACAAGAGATGCACGGGCAAGCGATTGGATATCCAGGCAATCCACCTCAAATTCAACATCAGCCTCAAGGGGGGATGCCAATGATGGGCAACAATCCAGTGGTAAACAATCATCAATCAATGACCATTCCAATGAATTCAATGATGAATACAATTCCTTCAATGACAACTATGCCATTGATGAATAATAACATGATGAATAACATGCCACCTATTAATCATCCTCCTCAACAACAATTCCAAATGCCACCATATCATCAACAGCAACAACATTATATAATGCCTCCAATAACTTCTACTCAACAGCATCCGGTAAATCTTCAACAACAACAGAATTCAACGGTTCAAGAAGAGGAACAACAGAAGAAAGAAATTCAAGTGCCCGAAGATTGGTTAATATCTTTTGACTAATTTAACTATTGAAGAAATGGGAGAAGAAAGGAGAATTCTAAAAATAAAATTCTGTATATGTGTTAATTTGAAGATGTATGAATTTATATAAAAATATTTTTTTTCGGTAAAGTGATCAAATTAATAAAATAATAATTTTTTAAATAAAAATTTATTAAAACTATTTTTATATATTTGACTAAAAATCCAAAATAAATTTTCAAAAATTAATTAAAATTTTAGTTTAGTTAGAATTAAAATCTATATAGAAGTTGCCTTTTTTCTGACTGAAATATGGTATATCACCTATAACTTTTTGTAGGATTCTTAGATCGGATTAGTCTGATTATAAAAAAGATGCGGCATCTCAAGACCTTTCGAATGATACATAAATTTCTTTCATTATTGATACTAGAAAAATTATGGCCATAAAACGCTATTCCGTTGACGATACTCAAACGTCCCCTCTACCCGTATTATGGGATTAATAGTAAATGACAGCTACAAAGATAGAGAAAAAATAAGTAAAAAATAGTGAGTTAGACAACAAAATTAAATAGTAAAATTAGAGGGTTAGAGAACATAAATAAATGCGGTCGTTTGCGGCCGTTTCAGTGCCACAGTTCAGAAAGAAATGGTTCGGTGATCATCACCGAACCATTTCGGTGATCATCACCGACACGATGATCACCGAACACGATGATCACCGACACGATGATCACCGAACACGATGATCACCGACACGATGATCACCGAACACGATGATCACCGAACACGATGATCACCGACACGATGATCACCGACACGATGATCACCGAACACGATGATCACCGACACGATGATCACCGAACACGATGATCACCGACACGATGATCACCGACACGATGATCACCGAACACGATGATCACCGACACGATGATCACCGACACGATGATCACCGACACGATGATCACCGACACGATGATCACCGAACACGATGATCACCGACACGATGATCACCGAACACGATGATCACCGAACACGATGATCACCGAACACGATGATCACCGAACACGATGATCACCGACACGATGATCACCGAACACGATGATCACCGAACACGATGATCACCGACACGATGATCACCGACACGATGATCACCGAACACGATGATCACCGACACGATGATCACCGAACACGATGATCACCGACACGATGATCACCGACACGATGATCACCGACACGATGATCACCGAACACGATGATCACAGACACGATGATCACCGAACACGATGATCACCGACACGATGATCACCGAACACGATGATCACCGACACGATGATCACCGAACACGATGATCACCGACACGATGATCACCGACACGATGATCACCGACACGATGATCACCGAACACGATGATCACCGACACGATGATCACCGACACGATGATCACCGACACGATGATCACCGAACACGATGATCACCGAACACGATGATCACCGACACGATGATCACCGAACACGATGATCACCGACACGATGATCACCGAACACGATGATCACCGAACACGATGATCACCGAACACGATGATCACCGACACGATGATCACCGAACACGATGATCACCGAACACGATGATCACCGACACGATGATCACCGACACGATGATCACCGAACACGATGATCACCGACACGATGATCACCGAACACGATGATCACCGACACGATGATCACCGAACACGATGATCACCGAACACGATGATCACCGACACGATGATCACCGAACACGATGATCACCGACACGATGATCACCGAACACGATGATCACCGAACACGATGATCACCGACACGATGATCACCGAACACGATGATCACCGAACACGATGATCACCGACACGATGATCACCGACACGATGATCACCGAACACGATGATCACCGACACGATGATCACCGAACACGATGATCACCGACACGATGATCACCGAACACGATGATCACCGAACACGATGATCACCGACACGATGATCACCGAACACGATGATCACCGACACGATGATCACCGAACACGATGATCACCGACACGATGATCACCGAACACGATGATCACCGACACGATGATCACCGACACGATGATCACCGAACACGATGATCACCGACACGATGATCATCGACACGATGATCACCGACACGATGATCACCGAACACGATGATCACCGACACGATGATCACCGAACACGATGATCACCGACACGATGATCACCGAACACGATGATCACCGACACGATGATCACCGAACACGATGATCACCGACACGATGATCACCGAACACGATGATCACCGACACGATGATCACCGAACACGATGATCACCGACACGATGATCACCGACACGATGATCACCGAACACGATGATCACCGACACGATGATCACCGAACACGATGATCACCGACACGATGATCACCGAACACGATGATCACCGACACGATGATCACCGAACACGATGATCACCGACACGATGATCACCGAACACGATGATCACCGAACACGATGATCACCGACACGATGATCACCGAACACGATGATCACCGAACACGATGATCACCGACACGATGATCACCGACACGATGATCACCGAACACGATGATCACCGACACGATGATCACCGAACACGATGATCACCGACACGATGATCACCGAACACGATGATCACCGAACACGATGATCACCGACACGATGATCACCGAACACGATGATCACCGACACGATGATCACCGAACACGATGATCACCGAACACGATGATCACCGACACGATGATCACCGAACACGATGATCACCGAACACGATGATCACCGACACGATGATCACCGACACGATGATCACCGAACACGATGATCACCGACACGATGATCACCGAACACGATGATCACCGACACGATGATCACCGAACACGATGATCACCGAACACGATGATCACCGACACGATGATCACCGAACACGATGATCACCGACACGATGATCACCGAACACGATGATCACCGACACGATGATCACCGAACACGATGATCACCGACACGATGATCACCGACACGATGATCACCGAACACGATGATCACCGACACGATGATCATCGACACGATGATCACCGACACGATGATCACCGAACACGATGATCACCGACACGATGATCACCGAACACGATGATCACCGACACGATGATCACCGAACACGATGATCACCGACACGATGATCACCGAACACGATGATCACCGACACGATGATCACCGAACACGATGATCACCGACACGATGATCACCGAACACGATGATCACCGACACGATGATCACCGAACACGATGATCACCGACACGATGATCACCGAACACGATGATCACCGACACGATGATCACCGAACACGATGATCACCGACACGATGATCACCGACACGATGATCACCGAACACGATGATCACCGACACGATGATCACCGAACACGATGATCACCGACACGATGATCACCGAACACGATGATCACCGACACGATGATCACCGAACACGATGATCACCGACACGATGATCACCGAACACGATGATCACCGACACGATGATCACCGAACACGATGATCACCGACACGATGATCACCGAACACGATGATCACCGACACGATGATCACCGACACGATGATCACCGAACACGATGATCACCGACACGATGATCACCGAACACGATGATCACCGACACGATGATCACCGAACACGATGATCACCGACACGATGATCACCGAACACGATGATCACCGACACGATGATCACCGAACACGATGATCACCGACACGATGATCACCGAACACGATGATCACCGACACGATGATCACCGAACACGATGATCACCGACACGATGATCACCGAACACGATGATCACCGACACGATGATCACCGACACGATGATCACCGAACACGATGATCACCGACACGATGATCACCGAACACGATGATCACCGACACGATGATCACCGAACACGATGATCACCGAACACGATGATCACCGACACGATGATCACCGAACACGATGATCACCGACACGATGATCACCGAACACGATGATCACCGACACGATGATCACCGAACACGATGATCACCGAACACGATGATCACCGAACACGATGATCACCGATCACGATGATTAGTCAATCCACTTCTATCCTGCTTTTGAAAAGGAACATTTGCCTTAACATCTCCAATTGTTACAACAAATTCATCATCTTCATTTAAATAATCAAGTCGTCGTGGAGGTTCAACATTAGTATCTACTGAAAAATTAAACGGTAATATTGAACCTGACAGACCCCGCTTTGTCAGGGTCAATATTACAAAATAAACATTAATCAACCCTAAAAGTAGAAAACCCAAACAGAATTTGCAAAAACAAAAAATAAAGACAAAGGAATGTTCCGGAAAATAAAACAATTTTTCTCTTTTTCTCTATACACACTATTTTCTTAAAAATGTACAGTAAACTTTTCGTTTCGAAAAACAGGACACTAGAGTCTCAAAAATTTTAACGTATAAATTTCCTAAAGTTGAGCCAGACTTAAATTATTAACAGCTTCAAACTTTGGGACCGATTCACAGGACGAAGTACCGAAAATGTCGAGTAAAATATGCTGTTGTTAAAGAAACAGCGTTTAGGTTTCGTCCCAGAAAAAAAAACTTCAAAAGATCCGGGTAGCCCGACAAAACCATGATAGAAAAAAATTCCCCAAACATTCTAAAAAACTTTTAATAACCTTGGCCCGATGAAAAGCCGTTTTGTCCAATTGATTCCAAGAGCAATCAACTACAGCCAAACCTTTGGACAAAATTGTTTTGGAGTCTGCCGGAGATAATGTTGAGGTGGCTGTTGGTGTTAATAAAATTCCAGGAAAGCGTTGTCCAATTTTTTGTTGTCGAATAAATCCTTCTATAAACACAATAAAAACAAAGTCGAAACATCTTGTCGTTGCTCTTCCTGTTGATGTTGTTGCAGGGAAGTGTTCAAGTCTGAAAGAAAAAAAGAATTTTGATTGATTTTGGACCTCATTTCAAGCTCAATATCTCCGTAAATTTTTGATATAATGGGTAGATTTGGGGGGATTAGACAAATTTTCCTCCTTATGCCTACCTAAAGTATATAGAGGAGTTTAGAGGATGTTGGGACAACGAAAAGAAAAAACGGATAAACCAACTGTATCGGAAATTTGAAATCCCAAAAATCATTCAGAAATCCACTCAAAAACCCCTCAACTAAAAAAAATAAATAAACTAACATTGTCTCAATCAAGCTCTCCTTCCCATCTCAAAAATCCATAACCAAATGCTGCGAATGCTTGCCTGTCTCCGCCAGGAACGTCCAACCAAGGAGTGTGTCCATCCAGCAGTTGAACATGTTAAAAAAATCTTTTTAAAAATATTCTCAAACTCATTAAATAACCTATCAAGCCGGGGTTTCGGGAGCATTGTTGTAAGCCAAAACAGCATCAAAAAATCGTCCAGAGGGTCGTCGTCATCAATCGGGCTCAAATCTAAAAGAAAATAATTATTCAATTAAAAGATCAAAAAGAAAAGACCCAGAGAGTATTGAACCCGCACCCTGTTCTCATATAATCGGCAACACTACCAACTTAACCAACAGTCATTACGGAAGACTTCAACATTTTTTTTCTCTATAAACAAATGTGAATTTTGAATCTGGGGGATCAATTCTAGTTATTAAACCCAAAAGCCCCGTAAAAGAATTAAAAACCCTTCAAACTTGATATCTGCACATCCACAAGCCAAATAATTGCAAACAAGCAATTCTGTCTTCTTGTTGAAGCGAATGCAACAATTTTGCCAGTTGTCCTCTGTGTTGTGGAATGTTGGATTCAACCGTTCAGCCATTTCCTAAAAAACAAAATTCCATCTCGACCGAACAAACAGAAAAACCTGAATGAACTCTGCAGCTTCTCTTCTATATTTAAGTTCAGCAGTCGAATCCATAGACATTCTGGATGGAAGCCTAGCAAGCTCATCTTCCGCAATTTGTTTCCAAGTTTGCTAGATGATGGAACTGATTCTGTCATCTTTCAATATCCATACTGAAAACTCTAAAAATGTTTAAAACTCCTTCCCTTTACCAGACAATTGCCAAACACAATTTCTAATCGAATTTGGAAAAGAGGATTAATCACGGATGAAATCAGGGATTGTTTGTGGACAAAACTTGCTTGTGTAAAAAAGGGCAAAAAACAAACCTTTTAATTTTTAAAAAGATTCCATGGACGTCCAAAAGTGCTTTGATGATTTTATTGCTTCTTCTTTGTTTCTTGTTTTTTTGATTTTTTGTTCTGCTTCTGTTGAGTTTTGGTTCTTCTTTTTGCTGATTTCTTCTTTGTTCTTTTTGATTTGTTGTTCTTCTTTTTGTTGATTTTTGAGTTTCTTCTTCTTTTGTGTTTCTTCTTTGTTTATTGCTGCTGGACAATTCTTAGAGGCATGGCACTAAATAAGTTAAATGAGTTTGTTTGGGCAAAGTTATAAACTAACCATAAAGCTGATGAGCAGTTATCAAAGTACCATAAAAGCAACAAGTCCCATAAAAATGCCAGCCAGACCTCGCAACCCCAAACAGAAGGAAGAACTCCAAGCAGATGCCAGGAGAATTCCATACACCGTCCGTTAGAACTCCAACAAAGACAGACTCCAAACAAATGCCAGAAGAACTCCTACAAATGCCGAAGCATTTGCTAGAACATTCCCCCAACATCTGACGGAACATCCGCTCATTGTCGCAAGAATCTTTCGCACAGTGCTGGGTTATTCCCTCGCACATTAGCCGGAACATTCCTCCACGCAACTAAAACCCACGCAACACGCCTAAAGGACGCACGCAACATGCCAAAGGGGACTTGTGCTTTTGATGTTGGAGAAGGGAGCTCCACATCCGCCTCTACTGCTAAAAATATGATTTCATTTCAAAGTTAAAGAAAACTGAAACTAACGTTTTAAAACAAAACCAGATTGATGAAGTCCAGATGCAGCAGCTTCTTTGGTTGCAAAGCATACAAAGCACTGAATGAAAAAATATAAGTAATGTTGTTGCATTAAAACACAGCAAGTTTTGTCCACAAAATGGGAAAAAAGAGAGGGGAGTGAAGGGGAACTGAAATTGTGCCAAATACAAGCCAACAGTGTCTGAAGGACCACCATCACCATCGTTCATCTAACAGTTCTAAAAAAGAAAAATAAATAGGAGGCAAATTAATTAGTTGAATAAAAATTTAGGGCATTTTTCACCCGTGGCGTAACTGGTAGAGCGTTAGGCTCACTTGTTAAGGGAGTTCGAACTCCAACGGAAAACCAGTACAATAATCGAAAACTTTTCTCGTACCCAAAAAATAGCTGAAAACTCTGACATGAGCAGTAGACGCTGAAGGAACCCCACTCTCTTAATCTATTCATAAGAAATTTTACAAACCTGATGATCAACAGCTCCAACAGTATTTGAAGAGACGACAATAATGTTTTGCGGGTTCAGGATTTGTCCTTGCGTTAAAATTGCTGAACTTGTTCCTTGTTGGATTTGAAGTTGGGGGATGATTTTATGGGAGCCGGATGTGGACGTTCTGAAGTACCTTAAAGAAAACTTGGTAAGATTGAAATATTTCACAAAAATCCAAACCTTATCGAATGTGCTGGTTGAAAAATTGTACAGTTGTTTAGATGTTGAGGCAATTGTGCCTTGGATATTGAAATGTTGAGCATTGACAATTAAATGTAGTCCGTTGAATAAAATTACATTTTTTTGTCTAAAAATTAAAAAAATATTGTTTACCCTCTTTATGGAATAAAAAAAGAAAAAGGTGAAAGAAAAATGTGAAAGAAAACAATGAATGCTCACAAAAAAAGTTTCCCTCTTCAATTATTGATCTTTGTTGTTGAACTTGGCTCAGACAAACAAAAACATGTACTGGTTAGAGAAAAAGAATCGATATTTTCCCTCACTCTCGCGTGGAAAAACAAAATTTGTTTTCTCTAACCAACACATGGTTTTGCTTGTCTAAGAAAATATCGACAACAAAAATCGATAAACGAAGAAAATGCGATAACAAAAGAAGTCAGACACTCTCTTCTAAAAAAGAAAAGACAGCGGCCAAGTAAGAGAGGCAAAGTAAGCGCGGATTCCGGACAAATTCCGCAGGATCCGGAAATTATTTTTGCCGGATTAAAACCGGATCAGATTAATCCTGAAACGTAAGCAGCAACCGGTCGAACTTGAAAATATCCGGAAACCAATCCGGGAAGATTTGGCCGTGCACTCTTGTCCTTCTGCTTACTCGGCCGTGTCTTTCCAAAGGGAAAGGATATTCTTATGTTCAACGGGAAATTCCTGCACAAATTTTGGGCAAAATGCCCCATGTAAATATAAAAACAAAAAAAAATAAAAAAATAATCTGTCAAAAAACAGTTGTAAAAAAGCAAAAAAATTTAAATAATAAAAATTTATTAAAACTATTTTTATATGTTTGACTAAAAATCCAAAATAAATTTTCAAAAATTAATTAAAATTTTAGTTTAGAATTAAAAATTTTTATAGAAGTTTAAAAAAAAAGCTGCCCCGTTTCATTTTCCAAGGAATGAAAAAAATCCGCCTCCTCCATTTGATGTTGCTACTTCAACATTCATTGGACGATAGGCTAACATACAAGCATCGAATAATCTTTAAAAAAGAGAATTAAATTTAGGTAAAGGCGAGAAAAGAGCGGGCCAATCTATCTTAAGCCCATAACTAAATAGAAAGGACCCCAGAGAATCGATTTTGGGACTTGTTTAGATATGTCGAGTCAAGCCAAAAATTGATTTGATCCCAATTTCGTAAGCCTAAGTTAGAAGCCCTTGCAGTTCTGGTAGATCGAGGTGAGTCCAGGGCTATGTTTTTCCAGTTTCAAACCATGTCCCAGTTTTCATAGAAAAATTTCAGCCTCCCAAAGTTCCTAGGACCAGCAGATTCCAAATTTTTGTTTTTAACCCCTTTCCTATTTTTCTAAAGTCCCCTTTAAAAAGTTAACTAAGAAAACAAACCTATCATAACCTTCCTCCCTTGCTTTAAGTAAATTTGTGATATCTTCATCTTCCTTCTTGAGCTTTGCTTTTGCTGCTTCCCATCTAAAAATGAGAAGAATTAACAAAAAATTATTAAAAAAAACCTTGTTTTAAGGTCCATATATTCTCTTTGGAATTGTTGCATTTCTTGTTTTTTATTTTGCAAAACAGGCTCAATTTGTCTAATTGTTTCAATTGCCAAATTAGCTTGTTCATTTGTTGGTAAAGGTAAAAATGTGATTTTGTATTTGACCTAAGAAATTTTAAAAATTTTTTTAAGCCAAAAATTTTCTAAAAAATTTTGAGAAATTTTCAAAAATTCGGAAAAATTAAAAAAAAATTAAAAGAAAATTTTTCCAAAAAAACCTGTGAAAGAAAATTATCTCCATAAACACAAAGAATATAATTTGGTTGAATCAACTCGGACAAATTAGCGCCTATAAAATTAAAAAAAAATTTTTTCCAAAATTAAAGAAATTTTTTTTAACCTTGAGTTTCCAACGCATCCAAATAGTGAAAAGGCAAAGGCGTTTCTTTATCTTCCATTAAATGACTGAAAAATTGAAAAAAATTTTTTTTTAATTTTCTAAAAATTTACTGCATTGGAGAAAATTCAGGAATTTCAATTCTTTGGAAAGGTAAAAAGAACAATTCTGCCGAAGTGCAATGCTTTCGTTTTTGACTTTCTTTAATGTCACGAACACTTCCATCTTTATCAAATAGCACCAATTTAAATTTACTTTTGGAATGGGATTTGCAGCGAATAATTACTGAAAATGAAGAGGTTATTTAAAAGAGAAAAAGGAAAGAAAAATAAGAAAGATTGACTGTCCTAGAGTAAATTTAAAGTCCCATAACTATTCGAAAATAGGCAGCTTCCGTCAAATACCAAAAAGGGGACAAAAAATCCCAGTTCAGGAGGTCCAAAAAATTTTCCGTCTAAAATTTGATTTCCCCTCATCAATTTTTCTTTAAAAAAGGAAGGAGAGGGGAACCTTTTAATCAAAAATTAACAAAAACCTCCATGTCTAGAATCATTTGAAACATCAAATCTATAAAAATGGGCTTCTTGGTTGCTCATAGAATTGTCGATTGGAACTCCTGGTATAAGCCTTTTGACACTAAAAATGTTTAAACACTTAAGCTATCATAAAAATAAGTTAAAAAACCTTGTATCAGATTCCTTCCCTTTACAAATATCTATGGCTTGAGCCAACACTTTGGGTCGAATTTGTGTTGGAATTTTAAAGCCAAATGAAGAAACCTAATGAATTTTTTTGGAAAATATAAAAAAATTTTACTCAAAAAATTTTGAAGGAGGGAGATTTAATATTTAGATTAGTAAAAAAAGTCAAAATAAACCATAACACATCGACCGGAATAGAACCCAGGAACTCCTAAAACCATAGGCTAACACACAACCACTAAACTACCAAGTTATTATTTCAAAACTTTATATAAATAAACTTAACGACAACAAATTTTTATAAAAAATTCTAAAAGCCCACCATAGCTCCAAAGAACCGGCCTTAAAAGTGGTTTTAAATTAAAAGAATAATTCTCAAAGTATTTACCAAATCCGCCAAGCTCAGAAATGTCAATACCCTCAAAATTAGCCATTGCTGTAGACGGACCAGAAACATTGTATTGTCTTCGCTTATTTGGGTCAGAAAGCACAGAATAAGCAATGCTTATCATTTTGAAGTGTTCTTGGGCTGGAAAATTTTTTGTTAGAAAAATTCAGTAAAAATTCGCAAACCTTTTTCATCTCGATTCTTGTCTAAAATATAAAAGAAAATTAAAAAATATTTTTTAAAAATAAAAAAATTTCGGATTTCAGGGCCTCCTTCAAAGCAATTTCCCACTCTTACAGCCAAAAAGTCACGACTTATTTTGGGTGAGCAAACTAGAGAACGGCATGGGTCTCGGCCTTTATTTTCCTTAACGCATGGGCAAGATTCTGGTCAAGGTCCTCAACAAAGTTCAAAGGTTTTTTAAATTTCCGATCTCTAATGAAAAATACGGTGCTTTTTGATGCTACTTTTTGATGTTTTTGATAACGAAGCCGGGCTCCTAAAGTCCCAAAATTCGCTGAAATAATTTAAAAAACCTGGATGATATTTTAAAGCCAATTTTCTGTAAGCATCTTTAATTTCCTGTTCACTTGCATTTCTTGAAACGCCCAATAATTCGTAGAAATCTCCAATATCGCTGTTTTTATTTTTATTAGGGGTGTACATTTAATTCTATAAAATAACTAAATAGTCAAAGGATGAAATTTAAAAGCTATTAAATAAATCTTGAAAAGGCGGTTTTGAAATTTCAAAGAAAAATGGGTGAGTAATACAAAGACAAAACAAATTGTCAGCCTTGCTGTCTTTTGTTTACTTTTTTTATATGTATTTTGAAGTCCTTTGGGAAAGTTTACATTTTGAAATATACATGTAAGAAATAGCAGAGGAAAAGAAAAAGAGAAAAAAATTAAAGATTTTCGCGGTAAAGGTAGATTTAAAAACGTCGATTCACAGTAAATTTGACACAGTGAACAAAATCCACAATTCGTCCCACTGGACAAAAACCACGATTCGTCCCAGCTCAAAATTTGTCCACCAAACTAAAATACTCTATTCATCGAGCTATAACTTTAAGATGGGAGTAATCCTACTTGGCCATATATTTCTTTGGAAGAGGAGTGAATTTCTATTAAAATTTTATTCAAAAAAATTATAAAATACACAAAATTTAAAAAATACAAAAATTAATTTCTTCATATCTACCGAAGAGTTGAACGTTGTGTTGTATGTACAAGTACCATATCGTTATGTTCACAAGCTTCGCAGACTTCGTCGTCGTTAGCACCGCCGCTTGGTGTTACCACAAATTTAGCGCCAAACTTAAAAAAAATTTTTTACGTCTCTTAAGCCCGCAATTCCCCCATTTTTACTACAGGCAGTTATCCTCATAATATACACTTAATATTAGATACACCTCCATTTAAGATCGTTGACTAAGGGGAGGGCTTTTAAGCCTATTTGGTGTCTAAGTCATCAAGTCCAGGCCTACCAAGAACCCCTCTGTTTAACATACACATCATAAGTACAATTTCCCAAGAGTATGAGCCCCAGCAGTACCTGTTTTGCCAAGTCAATGCATTCTCTACCAGGAAAATGACTTTCTGAGGCAATACAAACACCTTTAAATTGTTCTAACCATTCTTTCCTTTCCTTCTAAAAATTGAAAAAAAAATTTCAAAATTTTCAAAAATTTTCAAAAGAATTTTTTCCACTCGCCTGACTTAATGCCTTAACAGAAGTAGCAAAATAATTATTCCATTGGCGTTCAGTAGCCTCAGTTGCTGCATTTTTAGCAATACTATTGGGCTGTAAAAGGGACATCGAGGAAGTACCATCATCTACCCGAATTCCAGCAACTATAGCATCAATTATATTTGCCTTTTCGGCTCGGCGAACATTTGCGCGCCATGGGAGGGAGAGAATACGAGGGTGTTGACGAAGCCACCTTTTTAAAAAAATAAAAATTTTTTAGAAATGTTTAACTAGGAATAGGTCCATTTTTTTCATTAATGGAATCAAGGCGGGATAACTAGGATAACCAAATTTTATTTTTTTTCCTAAAATTTGGTGGTTGACCACTGGACGTGTGTGGGTGTGGGGATACGCGTAGATGCTGCTTACGTAATACCTCTTAATTAAAATTTTTTTTCATCCCAAAGGTGTATCTAAAAATAAGGTTCAATAGTACTATTCTAGCTTGAGAATCATAGCTTCATCCAAGCTTATGTTAGCCGGATAGAATTATTTTCCCCTCTAATTTCCATAATTTATTCCACCTATCTAATAAAATGACGTCTCTTCATTTTTTTGTTTCCATGTCCTCGTGGGGTCTTTCTTTTAAATTTTAAAAGGAAACACAGGGCCATGTGACTAGCTTATCTTAAATAAATATTTTTTTGTTGACCTAGTACTTTAAATATTTTTATTTTTTTTTGTTATTTCCTCCCTGCGTCATTTCCTCCCCCAAAAAACTTTTTTTTCTTCCCTTCCCCCCAAAAAATCCCTTCAACATTTCCACCAAAAATGTCATCTCTAAAACACTCATAATTTATGCCTAAAGCACTCTTTAATGCCTAAAGTGGTTGCTATATTTGCTAATAATTACAAAGGGGAGAAGAGGGGAGGCTCGTGGTGATGACGATTATGGGAGGGAAAACAATGGAAATGACAGTCTTTGGACTATTTTCGCCTTATATTTTTACGTAATTTATTTTTTAATTTATTCCAAAAAGCCTAATATAAACAATAAATCCAAAAAAGTCTCAAGAATTCCAAGATTATTTTCATGCCCTGAGGCATTAAGAGGCGAAAATCCTTAATATAAAATGCGGAATCTTCTTGAGGAACGCGTTATTTTTTATTAAAAATTCTCCATAGGAATACCCTGGGTAATTATTTTTTCACCCTTAATAGAGGGGCAATTAATCGAGGTTTTTAAACGAGCGGTAGGGCACTTGAAAGGAAATGGGATATTTATTATAATACGATGAGATGTTCCCAAAGGTGTTTCAACTCACCCCTAATTATATAAGGATTCCATCACTTATTTCTAGACCCTATTCAAGATCCTGATCCAAATTAGTTTCTTACAAAAGTAAAGGAGATCGGCAATTAAAAATTTTTTATCTTAATCTTGATTTTGGTTGAGGACACTAACCCTGTTTCAAGGAAAATCAAGGACCAATGAAACCATGATCTTGATCCTGACTCTAAATTCAGGAAAGATCAAGACATTTTCCATTGATCCTTGATTTTCCCTTGACTCCTCCCTCCTTTACTTTTGTAAGAATCAAGGATCAAGGTCTTTATACAGCTCCAGATCTTTAAAAAATACTACAATAATAGCTTGGTTGATAGATTGACGTTTAAGAAAGCTCAATTTTTAATTTATTAATTAATGATAGAAGGGAGAGGTAGTCAATTTCTATTTAATTAATTGAATATTATTTTTAAATCACTCCCCTCTCAATCAATTTTCGTACAAATTCCCGCGACAAAATTAACAACTAAAAAATTAATTTCTTATCTTCCCCCATTTTTCTTGATATTTTTTTTATCATTTCTTGTCCATTTCCGTACTTTTAAATAATAAAACGATTAAAATGGCTGTCATTTAAATACCCCAATAAAAAAAGAAAGCCCTTAAAAACACCCAAAAGTGTCCAAATCAAAAAATAAAAAAATAAAATTTTACCCCCTCGAATGTTTGTATTGAACCTAAATAAAATTTCTAGACCTATTAGTTTCTTAGAAAAATTCCAAAATATTTTCTCAACAAAAAATACTGAGAGGAAAATAATTTTTTGTATGAACGACAAAATCTCTTCAAGTCAAAATTTGATCAATTGCTGTGTTCGTTTGGATCCGCAGCATTGCTGAAGAGAATTTTGAGGCTTTTAGAGAGTCTAACCATCCAAAAAATTTTTAGAAACCTCCAAAAAACCTTGAGAAACCTTCAAAAATCTCTCCAAAATTTTTCAAAAATGACTGAGATAAACTACAAGTCCCCTTCCTCAACAACTTTCTTTCCCAACAAAAATTCTTTTTTCAATGTTTTCACATTTTTCTTATCCTATCTGTCTATAATGAGGATTTACAACTTTAATAAACTTAAAAATAACAAAATTTCATCAATTACTCGATTACTTGGCTTGCTTCTAATGCTACTGCAAGCGGTGCTACCGTCCACCGCTAATTTAATTTTCCATCAAAGTGGGTTATTTGGAATTTTTGAAAAATTATTTTAAAATATTGAGGGAGGCTATAGGCTCAAGAAAAATACAAAAATAAAATTAAAATAGAAAAAATAAAATTTCTAATCCTAAATATTGAAAAAATATAATGTGTCTGAAGAGATAGACCTATCCTTTTCAACCATAACTTGAGTTTTACTTAACCAAAAATTCTGAAATTTGGGGATTGGCCAGAAAATACTCTCAAAAATGTCTTTACAAAATTTCAGAATTTTCGAAAATTTAGAAAATTTCATACAAAAATATGACTGTGGTTTAACTCTTATATAGACCTACATTTTTCACCATAACTTTGGAAATAATTGTCCAAAAATTCTGAAATTTAGAGATTTACTAGGAAATACTCTCAAGAATAAGTCTGCAAAATTTCACATTTCTAGCTAAAATTTAAGCTAGTCTATAGAAAATTAACTATAAGAAATTTTCAAGTTGAGATTGGCAGCGACTGTATGAAAGCAATGTGCTTAGCTGACAGTGGGTGTATTCAAAAAGGATGCAGCCGAGATGTTTTTGATCGTTTGGGTTGTGGGTATTTTAGAATGAATATTTGGCAATTTAAACAATGTTATGAACCAGGAAGACAAATTGGGGAAGATTCGGGTAAGTTAATCGGATTAAAAGAAATTCTGATTGTAATTTTTAAAATATTGAAAATATTCTGAAAAAAAATTCTGATCGGAAAATCAAAATTTTGAAAGATTCTGAAAATTCTGATAACAAAAAAAGATTCTGATTTTTATAAAATTAGAAAGTGCTTGGATACGGTGTTCTGAAGACTATGAATGTGCTTCTAAATGCATTGTGCAAGTAGCGAGCCGTTTCCGGCTTAAATGCTACGGGAAAAGTGACTGCGAAACTATAGCTAGGCTTCATGATGGCGGCGCTAATGGGTTTTTAATTGGAAAAAATTTCAAAAAATTCTAATTTTTAAGGTGCCGAACAGGGGATACATTGCCCTATTGGGTGACTGTAAAATCATTTTGCCCAGACTGTTGAGAAATTTTATTCAATTCATCGGAAAATGAAGCTCATTTTGTGATTTTCATATCAATTTCTTTCTCAAAATTATTTTGTCTGTAATATGTTAAATTGAGGAAATGTGAGTCATGCCAACGAGTTATCATTCTCCTGAATTCTTGTATTAAGTACGCCTCATTTTAAATACTGCTAAAGGACATAATGGATGGGAGAGGTACAATAGTACCTGATAACTACGTGGGTGGACATTCTCTTGACACTTTTTAATTACTGCCCGAGGGCATATTGGATGGGGAACGCGACAAGTTATTTGATAACTCCCAATTCCGCTTTGGTTATAACACCACCCCAAATAATGGTGGAATGAAATACAATCACGCCTTTACATCCAAAACCCAAATTAGTCTCCAAAATTACCCCTACCAATTAGCTGCCTTTTCCCCAGCAAGTCTAGTGCAGTTTAGTCTACTTTGTTGCCCAGCACCCATTCCAATAACTTGCCCACGATAAGCAAAACAAACAGCATCACTCTGTGTGTATTTAACGGCTACACAGGCAACCTGAATTTTTAAAAATTGAAATTTTCGGTGAATTAGCCCTCAAAATCCCTCACCAATAAATCATCCACTGTCTCAGCAGTAATTTCCCCTCCATCCCCAACAGCTACATCAGTAAATGAATCAGTAGAGAGAGCAGCAGCATTGCGCTTTTGTTTTAATTTGAGGCCAAAAATGGTGCGGACTTCGTCTTCAGCGGGAAGGTTTTTTGGATCAATCTGTTTTTGAAAAAAATTTTTTTTGGAATTTTAAAACCAATTTTCACTAGTTTATCAAGCATAACTTTCTGATTATTCAACAGAAAATTCCAAAATTTATAGAGAAGGTAGGCATATCTATTAGAGATAACTCTGCAAAATTTCATTCCTGTAGGCCTTCGCGAAATTGAGATATTCAAGTTCGCGCCATAATGAACAGGCGCCGTAAAGACCCCCGAAGTTCTGATTTTTTTCAGAATTCTGATTTTTCAGAATTTTTTTCAAAAAAATTTAGAAGCCCTTACCCTTAAAATAATATAATTTCCATTTTTCTTTTTTGCCAACATAGACAAAGCTTGGTCATCATAATCTGGAGCAATCACCCCATCACTTATTTCTCTACTAATTAATCTAGCCGTAATTTCATCACATTTTTGTGACAAGGCAATAAAATCGCCAAAACATGACATTCTGTCTGCACCTTAATTTAAGGGGGAAAATTAAATTTTAGGCTTTAAAATTTAAAAAAAATTTGCAAAATGAGGAGGAAAAATTAAAAAAATTTTTTGTGAAGGTGGATCGGTCCTCGAAGCGTTTAAGCTATCTCTCTTGAGTGAATTCCTATACATATTCTGAGGTTTCTAGACGTTCACTACCACAAAAAAGAAAACGAGACGAAACAAACTAAAATGAAGACTAAAAAGTTTTTGATATAGCATCATCCTTTGTAGCTTATTGTTCTTGAAACTCTCCATTAATTAATTAAAACTAGAAGCTAGCAAACAGAAAAAACAAAGCGAGAAATATAGGAAATAAATTTAAAGGCAATTATTTTACCAAAAATTTTCTTCACTAAAATTGTGTTCTGTGTTCTGATATGCCAATATTGTTCTAAAGATTTGATAACGAAAGATAAAGTGTTGGTGGATAGTTTATGAAATTAGGTATAGATTTTGTTAGAAGGAAATTGTTAGTATTTTCCGGAGTCCAATTACTATATATATTCCCCATAAAGATAACTCGCTTCCAACCTCTAGCCCTAGCAAGTGCTGATGCCAGTGATGGACGTCGTGGGTCTATCGACAAATCAGCCACCTTTAAAAAATTAAATCTTATTTTATTCTTTCTCTTAAACCATTAAAGATTGTGCTTCAGTATCATTTAGAGGAACACCGATTGCTGCACCTGCCGGACTGACATGCTTGAAGGAAGCAGCTGCAGGTTGACCTGTTGCTTCTGCCAATTCTGATACTAATTGCCAGGCGTTTAACCCGTCGAGAATATTTATGTAGCCTGGTGACCCGTTTAAGACTAGAAAATTAAAGAATTAAAGGGGCTCTCTAATAGAAAGGACAGTGTCTCCAATAATAAGGCATCTCTCTAATAGAAAGGAAGAGAGACCCTCTAATAATAAGAAAGACACTCTCTAATAATAAGACCTCTTCTAATATTCAGAAGGAATCTCTAATAATAAGGCACTCTCCAGTAAAAGACATCTCTCTAATAAAAAGGCACCCATTAGTTAAATAATTCACCTTTTATTGGCATATCCATTTGTAAAGAATACAAATCTGCCTCGTTTCCGTCTTCTATCACAGCGTTAGAATTACCGTTTAAACGATAAGAATCATAAGGATCGTTTTGACGTCCAAGGGAGTTATTTGCATGTTGTCCAAGCAGTTTACGTCTCATAAATCTCCCGCAAAGGCCATCGTCCAAATGCGAGTGGTGACAATGACGGCCACAGGAAGAATTTTTTTCGAAGGCCTGGAAAGGGTTTTTGGATTCTGAGGAGATTAAAAATAATTTTTGAATTTTTTTGGCAACTTTTAGGAAGACTAAGGAGGCTTTATATTCCTTGTTTTGAAGTTAAGATTTAAATATGAGGAAATTAAAGTTTAAGAAAGCATGAGAAAGTTGAACTTTTAAGTGGATTAAAAAAGTAATGGAAATGAAGAAAATTAAATTTTGTTTACAAAAATATTTATTGTTTTTGGTTTTCTTACCGCAACAATTCGGAGAAAGAAGCTAGAATCAAGCAGCCGAGAGTGTGACTTTGACCTGCAGAAAACTTTTATTTTTCTGATTAATATTGTTTAAATTATTCTGATTATTAATTCTGACTTTGTTAAAGAAATTCTGATTCTCTTAGTCGGTAATTCTGATTTGTTAACCAGAATCTGTGAGCAGAATTCTGATTTTTCTTGTCAAGTATGCAATCATAATTCTGATCTTTTAATCAGAAATTCTGATAAAATAATTTTGGCTTTTTCAGAATTCTGATGTTCTGGTAAAATCATTCTGCTTTTTTTGTCAACCTTCTTCTCGCAGAAAGAAACTTCGCCACAGAAGGAAGTCTTCCTCTAGTCCCTACAGGCGATCCATGCCCATAACTGCTACTACAACTCTTATTTATCGATGAAGTACTTGGCCCTCCATTCTGTTGCAGCTCCAAATCTCGTTTTCTTTCATCTTCCAATGCTGCAGCCACTCTTAATCGGGCCATTGAAGAAATTCTGGACATTTTTAAAATTTGTCAGTAGGCGTTTTTGGCGTTATTAAAATTTTTTTGGCATTTTTTGGCGTTTTTTATTATTTTTTAAAAATAATTGTTGGACTTGTGTACTTATTGTTGTTGTTTACTTTGTTGTTTTGTTCCGCGTTCAGAATTTTTTTTATTTTAAAAAATTCTTCTCTAATGGCATTCTTTCATTATTTATCTCTCGAAGGGTAAATAGGAGGACTGAATGAATCGCACTAAAATTTTCTTCTTCTTTTTCCCTTTTTCTACTTCCCTCTACATGTACGCCTCGATGGCTTTACCTCTATAAAATTAAATACTAAATTCCCAACTCATTCCCCGCCCATTGAAGCATACTTTTTGGGGTTTTATTAAGTCAAATTTGGGAGGAGTACAAAAAAAGGGGCTTTATAAACGGGGGTTTTAAAGGTAGCATAGCATAATTAAGGGTTGAGAGAGTCCGTGTTGGATTAGTGTTCTGATGGTCCATATCTGGATAGGTCTTCTGATGATTATATCATCTTAGGTGGATATGAACCGTCTGACAACAGTCAACACCTTTCTCCTGCCTTGGTGGTCAAACTTTAAAAGACATATTCTAAATTGGTGTTATTTAATATTAGAGGTCCTACTGTTAACTATAGCGAGATCTGACTGTAAACAAAAATACAAAAAATATCCCTTCCCAAAAAACTCTAATTTACACAATATCCTTCCCCCTCCAAATATCCTCACAACAACCCTTCCCCTCACATTTTTAGCCCGTTCTCTCTCCCTTCCGTATATATTTACACCAATTCCCAAAGTCCAAATATTTTCACTCCCTTTCCACCAATTTTCTTTTTTTTTTAAAAAAAGTTTGCATTGCGAGACCATTGAGCACACATCTTTTTAAAAAGTAGAAGAGACCACTCTCGCTAATTTATTTCACAAAGCTTTTTTACCTCATGTGTTTTTTTTATTTATTTTAAAGGGAGAATTGACTCGCGCCGTTTTTTTTGGTGGTAGAGGAAATTGGCGGTTTTTTGAGGGAAATTTTTTTGATGACTGGGAATATTTTGAAGAGAAAAATAAGGGGGATGGGAAATAAATAGAAAAAAATAGGTTTAAATTGATTGTAATTTTTAAATAAATTTTTGAAGAAAAACAAAAAAAACAAGCTAGAAATTGAACAAGTTTGAATATCTTGGAAGGACAGAGGAGACTGTTAAAGTGGATTTTGAAGAACTAGACATTTGAACGAGGTTAATGTGGGATAAGGGAAGGGACCTAATTCTTTTCTTTCAATTTGAGATCCGGCTTCAAAAAAACCTCTGGCCGGATCCCGTGCCGCGATCACTAATAATAATCTCAGACTGGATGGAGGATAGGGAACTTTGGACTGGTGCTAATCCAAACAGAAAATCCTTACAATTTTGGATTGTTCCAAATTTTTCTCTCCCGAAAATATTCTCAAAAAAATTTTTTTATTGTTAAGCCAAAAAATTCCAAAATCAAACCTACTTTTTATTCTCTAAAGTCAAGTTTGGTGTTTGATTTTATTTTAGTTGTTAGAAAAAAATTTCTTCTTAAATATTTTTCACGAACTAAAAAATATTTCAGGTGGAAAATTCAGATTTTTTGAAATAAAAAAGAATAAAATAAAACAAAAATTTGTTCTTTCTTTTTTTAGAAATGAATAAACCAAAAGTTAAATAAAAACCTTTCATTAAAAACAACCAATTTCTACCACCCCGCTAACCTTTAATTTCATGAATGAATATTCATGAGAATATAGTAAATAAATAGAAGGAAGGGGAAAACTTATTTTTGGAAATAAAATTTTTTGGAATTTTTAAAAAATTTTTAAGTGATTTTCTAGTATTATTAAAAATTTATTTTGGAGAAAATTAAAAATAAATTCAAAAAATGCCCAAAATTTTTATCTAAAATTAAATTTTTATAGGTATATGTAGGTCGCAGGTAAATTCTAAATTTTCCGGAAAATTTTAAAAAATAACTAACAAATAAAGTAATTCTGTCTTTACCAGAGATTTTTCCTAAAATTTAAAATTTTCCTGCCAAAAAATATATGTATAATTTGAATAAACACCATAAATATTTTTTTGAAAAATACAAACTCAAAATTATATTTAATAAAATTGGTGGAGGGTCTACAAGGGGAGGGGAGATCAGCAAAAAACTTTTTTAAATTAAAATTAATTTCAACCGTTTAATCTCCAGTGCTCATCAACAATTCCTTCCTACGTTCTGCCAACTGTTCCGCTTTTAATTTCAACTAAAAATTTAACCAAAAAAATTTTTTCTAAAATTTCAAAAAAACCTCTTCCAATTTACTTTCCTCGTTAGACAAAGCATGGTGATAAGTGTCAATCTTCTTTCGAATTCCCTCAATTTTTTTGGACCCATTAGCAATAGATGATTGCACAGTGAGTTCCTCCTGACACAAAGACCAAAGTAAAGCTTGCTATAAAAATTTTCTTTAATTTAAGTGAATTGACCATTTTGAGATTTTTTTTGGAAATTTTTGCAATTTTCATGGGATTTAAGGTAATTTTTGAGGTCGAAAATTATTGAAATTTCCAAGGGCCGGCTATTTTAGTTGCGAGAAAATTTATAAGCAAAAACCTTCTTTTTGTTCTTTTCATCCTCAGAAAACTCCTCCGCCGTCTTTAATATTTTCTGTCCATTAACAATGTCAGGAGGACTTTGGAAAGATGGGATATCATCCTGAAAAAAATAATGAAAATTTTTTAGTGGAAGAGTTGTGGTAGAACATCTCGTCCCCGACACAAAAGTCAACCCCGATCCGAAATGCTTTCCACGGCTTTTTGTGAACAATTATTGATTTCAACCCAAATTTTTTCGTAGGTTCAAGACCAAAATTGTTCACCAACCCTCATCCAAATAAAAAATATTTTCCAAACCTCAGTGTTCGCCGGCACTTCTTCAGCTTCCTGTTTGACCACCTTATTTGCAACACTTTTATTTTCAGCAATTCTTTTGTTGTTTTTGACACTAGATGAATCAGTAGCCGGTGGAGGAGATTTTGGAGGAGGAACAGAAACATTATTTGGTTGGAAGTTGTTTGGAGATGTATTCGTTGAACGCACTGGCATGAAAGGGTTCGGCGGAGGAATGTGTGGATTAAATGAAGGAATAGGTCCATAAGATCCAAAACTGAAATATAAAAAAGTTAGAAATTAAAACGCCATCAAGACCTGACAGACCCAGAAAAACAGGTCTTACCCCAGAAAAAAGAACCAAGATGCATAGGAGGAACTGGAAAGCCCGGGTTTTGGATAAAATAAGGCCAAAAAAGCCCGGGTTTTGGATAAAATAAGGCCCCAATTATTGGCAAGATCTACTTTACGAGAGGGAATCGTTTTCGAGAACGATCATGACCTTGATTTAAATTGATTGCCAGGACAAGATCTGAGGTCCAGGAAAAATTCGAACGAACCCAGGTTCAGACAACCTATGAGAACCTAGCAGCTTCCAAAAAATTAATAGGACTCCCATCTTCAACGTGAAAATTTTAAAACCTTTCCAGAAGATGCATCGGAGGAACTGGAAACATAAAAGAAGGTCCAGACGACATTGAGATTGGAGATTCATGTCGATGCTCCTAAAAATATTTAAATAAAAACCCAAAAATATTCTAAAATATACAAAATTGTTCCCAATCCTTTGCGATGCAACATCTTCCAAAAAATCAATAGGACAACCAGAATGACCATTATTAGAGTCAATGAAATTGTTGCTTCAAATAACAATTTCAACAAAAAATTAGTGAATATCTTAGTGATTTGAATATTAAAGAAACACAAAAATTCCCCTTACAAAAATTTTTAAAATTAAATCTTAAACTCTTTTAATTAATGCGCGGCAAAATCGATTTTCCAGTCGTAGCCGTATTTGTAACAAGAGCTGGACCAGATCCGAAGAGATTTTTCTGAAGTAACCCGGCCAGGAAATAATCCGAGGGCAGCGAAAAAGCCCAGAAAAATACGCAGTTGAGGCACGAACTCAAGAAAAATCCAGCCAGACCCGCTCCGGCACCTCACACTAATTTCCCAATTAATTTAAACAAAAAAACCTCTTGGAGCCTTTACTTGCTTCCTCATCCACAAACTTTTTGTTTCGTTCTTTAAACATTTCTTGAGCTTTAGAATGTTTATAGTTTGCAATTTGTTTTGCAGTAATTGAGTCAAAATTGGTGGGAATTTTTAAGGCCTTCCTAACAACGTTGACAGTTGATGGATTAGTTGTTGAATTATTAACTGTTGAGTTGGTCATAGCGTCTTTTTTAAACTTTTTCTTGAAAATGTTACGTTCAAAAATAATGTCGTTAACCATTAATTATTTAAGTTACAATTCTTTTTAAACACAAAACTGAAAAAAATTATTAAATTTTAAGAAAAATTGGAAGTTAATCAAGGAAAACGTGAAAATAGTGTTTAGAGATTGTTAGAGAAGGAAAATTGCATAACGCCAAAAATGTGCCAAAAAATAATTTTAATCTAAATTTAAAAATAAAAGTAACCTACCCAAGCTGATTTAAAGCTGTATAACTCAAGAACGAATGGATCAATCTTTATAATTTAAAAAGCATTCGATAGAAAATTTTTTCGGCTACAAAATATAAAAAAACTAGAATTTTGGATAAAATATTTTAAAAGTTATAGTCAAAAAATTAACATTCTTTACAATTTTTGTGAAGGTTTCTCTTTACTTTTTTGTTAATTTGCCAAATTTTTCTTCTATTTCGCTAAATTTAGTTTTACTTTAATTTATCAAAAATGCAGTTTTTTATTTTTAAATAAAATTTTATTTTTGTTTTTGCACAAAATACACAAAAAATTACAAAAATAATTTCATTTTTGAAAAATTGGCCTTGATACAAAACTGTAAAATTCATTTTATTTGACGGATGCAAACTTTTAAACATTTTAAATTGGTTGATTAACTGAGTGGAACGTGAAAATATACAAAACAGAGTGATAAGTAAATTATAGTTCAATTAAAAAAAATTTTTCAATGAAAACATGCTACATTTTTTGAAGGTCACTCAACCTCTATTTTCGGCGAATTTATCAAACTTTTAAATTTAAATTTGCGGAAATTATTTACTACAAAATATAGAGTATAAATTAAAATAAAAATAAAAAATATTTAGCGTTCTGCCTCAAGAAAAAAAATTTTTTCTAGAAAAAAATTTTTCTAGATCGTTTAAACAAAACAAGAAATTTATTGCTGATTTAATTTGTAGTTTGAAGCCGAAGACCAAATAAGTTTAAAAAAATGTTTACTATAAAAGGCCCAATTAAATAGCCATTCTTAATCACTTCCAAATTTCTTAAAAATCTTTTAAAAACGAAAAATACTGCCAAAAATGCTTTCTTACAAATTTACTCTTTTTGTGATTTTCTTTCTATTCGTTTCTGTTGCCATTGCTGATTTGACAGCGGATAATGAAGGATTAGTAAAGCAAATGGATAGGAGGTAAGGGGGCTGGCTTCAAGCTAGTTTCAATATAAATGAAAAAAGAAAGTTCCACACAGATCCACCATCCCAGGATATGAGAAAGTTATGAGAGGGACTTAGTATTCTTGGCATTTTAAAGATGTACCCCTATTTTAAGGTCTCAGGGCTGTACTAATCCTCCCTTCTAATCACTTAATTATATTCCCAACAAATATATTTTCCAATTAAAGTGTTCGTTCAAAACGTTATGGCTACTATTACGAATGTTGTTGCTGCTATGGTGGATATGGCTGGGGAGGATATGGATATTGGTGATGAGTAAAATGAATTTAATTAAATATTGCAATTATACTGTAGGATCTTTTGTCATTTAAAATTTTTGTTAAAATTTTTTAAAAATTGGATAAAGCTGTTTGAGACTAAAAAAGGATAATGATAGTCAAATTTGAGTAATAAAATTTAATTTTGATAAAAAATAAAGAATAACAGAGAGAAAATAGGAGAGTGTGTATTAGTATATTGATTTTAGGTGTAGAGAGAAAGAATTTCGCAATAAAGTCGCCCTATATTTTCTCGCTAAATATAAAAATTCATTCCTTATTTCCAACCAAAAAATTTAAATTTTTCTCTTTCAACCAGAAACCGGAAAAGTTTTATATTTGCAGCAATCCTAAAGTATTCCGGAAATAGGTTAGACAAAAGGGGAGAGAGTGTGTGGCTGTCAGCAATTTTATAAGAGAGACAATCCGGAAAAAGAAAGTTTCTCAACCTTTCTCAACCTTTTACCCTTACAATAAATTTTTCAACATTTAATTTTTAAATAAATTTCTTTTCAATTTTACAGATTTTAAAAGCCTAAAATTATTAAAAACAATGGATATCGATTCTAAAAATAAAAATATTTTAAGGTATTAAATTTTAATAAATTTTTTAATTAATTTAATTTATTCCAGAGATTCGCTCTCCTCAGAGGTTTTAACGGACATTTTCTCTTTTTTACCCCGAAAAAAATTAATTAAAAATGTCGAGCCTGTCAATAAATATTTTTTTGAACTTTCCAAAGAAAATGTAAAATCTGCCCATTTAATTACAAAAAATGAAAATTTTATAAAAAATTTGGCTAATAATTTGGAAGAAGCAAAACAACAATATTTAAATTTGTCTTCAAGCGAATGTAGTTTAGCTGAACATTTTGGTTTAAAAAATGTTTTTAATGTTGTAATTAGCAGTGATGAGAAAATGAATAATCCACCTCAATATAAGGTTTTAAAATTAAAAAAATTTTTTGCCTCCCTAGGATAGTAACTAAAAATCCGAGGAATGGGCTAGACAAAAAGTTAGAGAGTGTGTAACTGTTAGTCATTTTATAAGAGAGACAATCCGGAAAAGGTTTTCCGGAAAATATTTAATTCATTTAAATCAGTCCGGAAATTGGTTAGACAAAAAATTAGAGAGTGTGTGTCTGTCAGCAGTTTAATAAGAGACAATCCGGAAAAGTTTTTCGGAAATTTTGGAAAAAATTTTTTTTCGTCCGAAATTCCACTTTAACCTTACAAAAATTTCTTAAAAATAATTTTTTCAATTAAAAAAATTTTTTTCTATTAAGCGTCGTTGTCGCTACCAAATGTGTGTTTTGCGTCATTCATTAGACATTTTTAAAAATTGTTTCATCAAAATAGATACATTAGATTTTGGGAAGAACTTTACTGATTCTGATTTACAAGAAATCCTTGCCTATTTAAATATTTTGGATTCTGTTTGCCCCTCTAGAATTACCTTAGAATTACATCATTCAATTCATCAAACTCCAGTTCATTTACGGTATCAGATCTGTCAGGTAAAAATATTAAAAAAAAAATTTTTTTTCCTGGTACTTTTCCCTTACCGTATTTTCTCGGTTAATTCCCCACCCGCCTTCAAGTGCCCTACTACACGTTCAAATTTCTAAACTTGAATAATTCCCTCACGGATTAGTCGAACTTTTAATTCCCCAGGGAACCGGACTGGGCGGAGACTAAAGTGAGGTTACCGGAATGAGCTATAAGGGTGAGGAGAGGGGGGGCAGGGTTGTGGCAGGGTGTTTGTGGCCCCTTTTTGTGAGGCCATGCCCCCTTTTGGTGGTTGGAACGAGTCATCCTGGGTTGTGGTATAACAGAATGTTATACCATTTTTTTTTGAAAATTCCCATTTTCAGGAATTATTAGACAATCAAGCCATTCTAAACTGTCAACTTCTTGAAATTTTCAACGACAAAATTTTTAACGAGCCAAGCGTTGATTCATTATTTAATTGGCTTCATTATAAAAAAATTAATTTTGATAATCCATGCCGTAATTTATGTCTTATGAAGTATAATATGGCTAATGAATTAATTGAAAAATGCAAAAAGGCGAGTTTTTCGGAAAACTAAAAAAAAAATTTTTTTTATGAGAATTTTTTAAAAATAGTTGAAAGACTTGATTAACAAATAAAACAAATTGAATTTTCAATTTTTTCCCGGAAATAAAAATTAGAATCTGAACTAAAACACATTATGGTTTCGAAACTAATCGAACATGGTATCCAACTAGAGTTCCACATGTTTTAGACTTGAAATTTTACCAAGTCCTCTGACCATTTTAAAAATAAATTATCAATCAAAAAAATTTTTTCCAGAATTTACTCGAGTCAGTAAGCACAAATGATTGCCGATCTTATTTATTAATATTTCATTCTAACAAAATTTTGAATGAATTTTCTTTGGAAAATACAAAAAGTGGAGAAATTATTTTAATGAAAAATATAAAAGATTCAAGTGTTGAAGAGGAAGTCAAGTGTTATTCGTTAACAAGATGTCAATTAAATATGGAGGAAGGGGTTATTCGAAATTATTTTTCAAAACTGTTTGATACTCGATTTGAAAGTTTACCTTTAATTCGGATCCATTAAATAAAAAATTTTTGTTGATTTCGAATTTTTTTGGATTTTTTATGTTTTGGACCATACTTTCGACGTAATCCTGATATATCATGGACTGTTTTTTTTCTATAAATATTTTCTTCATTACATGTGGAAATAATAATTTTCGAAACTGCAAATTATGTATATCTTTTTTAGTATTCAATAACCACGTATCTTCTCAACCACCAGTGACGCCTTATCTTTCCGGGATGCCTTCTCGGCCCCCTATGAATTTTTCTAATGCGAGGTGGATACCAAATTTTTGGTCTGCAACGAACACAACTACAACCACGGACACAAAAGCCTCTTCCGCAAGTTGGAGCAGCGCAACCGCCAGCACCGTCTCCATATGGTTCTCCCCATCCACCGCCCTCGTAACGCTTAGTGCGTTTACTTTAATAAATAGAATTAGTATAAATAATTTAATTAAAAAGCTTTAATTGTAACAAAATCTTTAATAATCTACTAATTGTAAGTAAAATTTACCCTTTGGATTCCCTTCCTTATTAATATTTTTGAGATTAATTTTAAAAAATTAATTTACATAGTCAAAGGCTGTTCATTTTTATCGTAAATAGATTCTAATTGTTTTAGATTATTATTTGAAGAATTTTCAATTCCATAGGTATTATTTGTTATGCTTTGTAGAGAATGGATAAACAAATAAGAGATTAGATGGATAAATATTAACATTTTAAAAAATCTAAAAAATATTTTAGGTATACTTTCGAATACTTATCCGGGCTAATGATTGTTTCATCCTCTCACTGGATAAGTAACATAGATTATTATAGCGATGTTGCTTTTGGCTAGAGATCAACCGAGACGTGATCTCGAATTCAATTTATCGTCAAGTTTTCTTTAACTATAATATGAGAGGACGTAATTGTTGGGGGGGGGGGAGGATTGTGGGCTAATTAACCTAAAGAACTCTAGACAGTAAATTTTTACAAGACTCAAGACTATGGGACGTCTCTAAACCTCTATAAATGTGCAGGTCTATTCGTGGGCCATATCCATTCTCAACAAGTAATCAGATTTTCGTTATTAATTTCAGCACAATAGTGATACAGGTTTACTTAAGGCCTACCCTTTTATTAAAGTAAAAACTAAATCTATAACTAACAATAATTACAAATCAAAGTATTGTTAACTATATGAATTGTTAAGGTGTTGAATTAATAAACAAATTTTTTAATTTAATAAAATTAAGAAAAAAAAATATTTAAAACTTTCAATGAAACAAATTTACTTAAAATTCTTGAATTAAAGTTAAAATTATTTCACGCCCAGTCTGAGAGTTGTTAAAACGGACGTTTTCATTAAAAGTGCAACAAATTTCAAAATACAAAACAAATTAAAAAAGAATTTTATATTTTATTCGTATAATTGATACAACTTAATTAAAATTAGGTATATATGCTTTTTTAGTATTCAATAACCACGTATCTTCTCAGCCACCAATAAGGCCTTCTCCTTATGTAACGTCTAGGTATCGGTCTGGGTCTTCGATAATATGGTCGTCTAATTTGAGGTCTTCGCCAACGATAACTTGGTCTAGGACGTGGACAAAGAACGCATCTACAGTCAGCTAGTCTACATAAGCCTTTTCTGCAGTGACAAATCTGTGCAGCCCCTGCAGCGGGCTGCGCACCGTCTCCTCCTCCTTCACCACCTCCACCATCCAGAGGAAAACGTTTATTGCGATTACTTTAATAATTTAATAATTAAAAAGATAATTTTTAAATTAATTTTTAAATCCCCTTTTTATTATTATAATAATTTTAACAATTACAATATTTACATAGTTATTTTCTCTTCATTTTCATTAGAAATAAATTCTAATTGTTTCAGAGTATTATTAGAGGGATCTTCAATTCCATAAACATTCTTTGTTATGCTTTGAAGAGAACAAATAAATATATAAAGAATTAAATTGATAAATATTAACATTACTAAAATTCTCTAAAAATTTTTTTAAAAAAATAACCATCAAATCGAAAAAAAAACTAAGAGAAAGTTTGGCAAAACCTCAAGTCTCGGAAGGAATTTAAGTTAAAACTCCTTCGTGTTTCTTTTATTTTCCGTGTTTTAAAATGTTTTACAAGATTCTGTTTAATTCTAAATTTGATAAAAACAATTCTTAATTTAACAAAATTAAAAAGTTATTTTAAACAAAATTATTTAAAAAATTTTTAAATTAAAATTAAATTAACAAATCATGACCAGTTTTTTATTTTAACAAAAGTTTCTATTTTAAAAGTGCAATGAATGAGACAAATAAATTTTCAAAACAAACACACAAAATGAATTAAATTTAATTAGTATAAATTGGTTAACATTAAATTTTTTATTTTTTAAAATTCATAAAATCATCCACTTTCGTAACCACGTCTTCTATTGTAATGTCTTCGCTTTGAATAATGTTTTTTCCTAAAAAGGTTTTGCCCGGAAATTTCTTGGTTTAGGACGTTTCTTAGATGGAGATTCACAACAACCGCAACCACAAGTAAGACCAGACTCCCTGCAACCACAACTGACACCACCATCCCCACCTCCATCTCCGAATCCGCTACCAAAGTGACGCTTTTTGCGATCACTTTAATTATTAAAGATTTAGAATTGAAATATAATAGGATTAGAGCAAGGTTTTCGAGGAGGCCTTTTTGTCAATTTGCCCCTTATTTTTATTCAAAAAACCTTGACCTTCCGACACTAGATTGAATAATTAAAGTTTATTTAAAATATTTTGTCTTGTTCCCCTCTTATTAATTTCTCGTAAATTTTCTTAAAAACCGCTCTCTAATAGAAGCACGCCCTACAATTTGGCTCTTGTACTGATTATTTTTCCTGGCCAATTATTTAGAAAAATTTTCAATTAAAGCTAATTTTAAAATATTCACACCTAATCTGAGCCTTGTTTTAATTCAATAATAATCCAAGAAAAACGAACTTTTTATAAAATTAATTTTTTCTAGAAATAATAGGTAGAATTTATATCAAGTTAAAGTTTTGTCAATTTAAAATTTTAAATATAAGATATAAAAAATAATATAGATTTATTTTCTTGTGTTTAAAATTCATAAACCATCCATCGTCTTAACCAAGTTTTCTTTTGTAAATGCCTCGGCTTCAAATAATGTTTTCGTCCACTAGTCTTTGATGTCTTGGTCTAGAACGTGGACAAGGCCTACATATGCAGTCATGGCCATTCGCGATCATACAATAGCCCTTATCACATTCGCCATCGCAACCGGCCATACCATCTCCACCTGGATCCCCATATCCGCCATTCAAGTAACGCTTATCTCGATTACTTTAAAAATAAACAGGATAACAAAAATTTATCTTTAAAATATATAAAGCCTTATATCAACCTTCTTGATAAACATTCTTTACTATACTTATAAATATTTTTAGTAATAAAAATTATTTACATAGTCAATGGCTGTTCATCTTTATCATAAATAGATTCTAATTGTTTCGGATTATTATTGGAGGGACTTTCAATTCCATAAACATTCTTCGTTATGCTTTGTAAAGAACAAATAAATATATAAAGAATTAAATTGATAAATATTAACATTTCTAGAAATTTAAAAATATATTTTATTATAAAGTGACAATCGGATTTTGGAATAATCCTGAATCGTGATCGATTCTGATTGAGGATTGATAAGCACGCTCTAGACGTTTGAAAAGGTTGTTGATACTCGGAGGAACGTTTCGAGTTTTTATCGAGTTTCAAAATTTATATCTGGTTACAGACAATAATAAAATTCTGATTCGAGCGCTTCCCAATATGGGCCTCCTTCCTTCTAAAATTAATTCACCTAATTTTGATATCAACTGATTCATTTTATAAAAGAAAATTTCCTTGGAGAGGTGTTATATTTATACGAATTTTTAATCATTGCTAATGAATTAATTATTTTAAATCTGAGAAATAAATTGTGAACATCAATCTTCTTTTAAAAATTTATTTTTGGATAATACCCAATTTATTAAAAATCCCAACAAAATAAAATGAAAAATGGAAACGATTAATTCTTTAATTCTTATTTAATTAATTATTAATTACAATTTAATTATAAATTTTAATTAACTTCTCCGAATGAATAAAGAGATTGTCAAAACCTATTATATCAAAATCAACTAGAATAAAAAGAATAAATTTTTTAGTTAATTTTAAAAGACAAAAAATGTTAAATAATTTTTGTATTTTTTAAAATTCATAAATCATCCATCTTCCCAACCATGTCTTCTTTTGTAGTCGGTTTACATTAATGCCCAAATACTCCATTCCGATAATGTTTTGCTTTAGGACGTCTGCAAGGAACACAATTGATACCTCCATTGTAGCAAAGGCCCTCTGGGCAAGGGGCACCAGCACCGCCAAAGTCTCCGCCTCCCTCTCCTATTCCGCTAACCATGTAACGCTTATTGAGGTTACTATAATGATTAATAGAACATTAAATAATCAAAATTCAGACGTAGATTCCTTTCCTTATTTTTAACAAGCAAAAATTATTTACATAATCAACGGCTGTAAATCTTTATCATTAATGTTGAAGTGATCTTCAATTCCATAAACATTGGTTGTTATGCTTTGAAGAGAACAAATAAATATATAAAGAATAAAATGGATAAATATTAACATTTCTAAATATCTAAAAAAGATATTTTCAAGAATTATAGGCGTTCAATGATCCTAGATCTAATGATCTAATCGGATTTAAATTTCGAAATATAACTTCTTTAGGAAAACATAAACAAAAAATAAATTAAACAGCGAAAAACTTTTAACTAATTAAAAAATGACTGAATCTAATTTTAATTAAAAATTATTTTTGGGTCTCTTATTATCAAGTAATTTTTACAATTTATTTAAGATTAAATTTAACAATAACCATTTCCTTTTATTAAACCCGTTCTAAAATTATTTTAAGTAAGAGTCCAATTTAATCAAACAAAGCAATTACCTAAATAATTTACTAATAAATTGTTTAATATAATTTTATTTTTTGTTTAGAACTCGTGTGTTAATTAACAATCCATGCTAGTTCCAAACAGATCCGGATCCGAAATATCAGAAGAAATATTAGATGATTCTAAATATCCAATTAGTCCTAATCATTGAAAAATGCTACGGAGCACAACACCAAATTTTAACGTAAGAAAATTTTTAGGAGTAGAATTTTTAGGGAGACTTTTTAGGAATAGAGGAAGGATAACAAATTAAAAATTTCAGTCAATTTTAAAAGATATAAAAAATTATATTTATAAAAATTGTATAAATTATATTTAAATTATATTTATTTAAAATTATATTTATAAAAATTATATTTAATATTAATTCATAAATCATCCATCTTCTTAGCCATGTTTTCTTTTGTAATGTCTCGGCTTCCAATAATGTTTTCGTTTAATAGTATGTGGTCTTCGCCAATGATGCCTTGGTTTAGGACGTGGACAAGGAACGCAAGGAAATGCCAAGGAACTGGTAGGGCAAGAGCCCTTTAGACAACTTGGACTAATCGGTAGAGCACCGTCCCCACCTCCATCTCCTTTTCCGCCATTCAAGTAACGCTTATCTCGATTACTTTAATAATTGACAAAATTAATAAAATTATAAAATATTATAGTAAAACTGGCCTTTGATTTCCTCTCACTATTAATAATTTAATAATTCGAAAATTTATTTACATAGTCAACGACTCTGCATCTTTATCATAAGTAGATTCTAATTGTTTCAGACTATTATTAGAAGAATTTTCTACTCCATAAACATTTTTTGTTATGCTTTGTAAAGAACAAATAAATATATAAAGAATTAGATTGATAAACATTTCAAAAATCTAAAAAATTATTTTTATATAACAAACTGATTATCTAGAGTTTTGGTCTCATAAGCCTGAGCGATTCTCACATCCATTTTTAATGATCGACATGTACCAACTTGCCTAGAAGGGTTAGTATACTTGGGGCCTACTTATACCTGCTTAGAGGTGTGGGAGTGATAAAATTTCGGTTAGAGCGCTTTCCCAAGTTGGTAGAATAATTTTACCCCAAGAAATAATTTTATTTTGAGATCAACTAATCTAATTTTTATAAAAAATTTTTCCTTGGAGAGGTGCCATATTTATAGCAATCTTAAATTGAATAATGAATTATAATTCCTTTAAAAATCTGAGAAATAAATTAGGAGCATCAATCTTTTTTTTCAATTTATTTTTGGATAATTTTCAATTTATTCGAATAAAAGACAAAAAAAACAAAAAAGGAAACAATTATTTTACCTTTTTAATTTCCTTATAATCAATTTAAATATTAATTAAAATTAATTTCTCTGAAATAAAAAATTGTCAGAATTTGTTAATTTTAAAAACAGATCATAAAATAAAATGTTTGAATTTAAATTGAAAAAAAATTAAAATTTAAACAAGCCATTAATGCCAAAAATTGTTTTTTTGGCGATTAACACAGAGTAAGGCTTTGAATGGATCAGTGTCAAAATTTTGATCTCTGAGTATCAAGCATCTTATTCCGAGCAATTTATTTTCACTGAAAAAAGCACATAGGAACAGAACTACTCTGAAACTTCGAAATAGAAGAAGAGTTACTTCCGAGAAGGAGCAGAGCCATAATGAGCAGCCCTTAGAGTTTTGATCATTCTTTCTTTCAATTATTTAGTTGGACAATTTTTTTATATTAGACGTATCTCTCAAAGGAGATAATAAATTTTCTATAACCAAAAAATAATAAAAAATGTAGCGAAAAGATGGGAAAGGAAAAGTAGCTATATAGAAAAGAGATATATATTGATGGTCAAATAAATTCCTCGTTAATCCCTTCCAAAATAAAAATAAAATAAAAAATATCCTGTCGCAAAACCACAAAAATAAATAAAAACAAAATTTTCTCGTTTCATTTTTCACTTTTTTCCTATGAAAAACTGTCAAATAAATTACAAAAAATATTTTTTATTTAAATTTTATTCAAATATCTTTAAATTTATCTGTATCATTTTAATTTTAACTTCGTTGACTAAAGCTGAATTTAGTCCGGATTTTGCCAAGTGGCTTTCAGAGTATTATGGAGAGGATGTTAGGGCACATTTGGAGAGGTTATTAGATTAATTAATTTTCGCAAAATATTGGACAGTTAACTCGAAATTCAATATGCGATAGAATCTCGATAAAGTGTCATTGTCTGAACTAAGTCTATAAAGGTATAACGGTTGTGTGTTAGGTTATACTTGATTTAGGACTGGAATTGCCTGAGGGGATATCCACAAAAAGAAATTTAGGTGTATATCCGGAGATCCCCGATGAAAGGTCTATAACGAGAGTCTAACTTAAAAATCTTTTATAGAAAGGACCTAGGCCATGCGGGCTCGTTTGGAGGAAAAAACGAACCAAGCGAACCTATACGTCATCAACCCGTTATTTTTGTGCATGGTTAGTGGAATGATTAAATATTTTCTCGTGATTTTCTAAAGGTGTCTCTAATCGAGCATGGGACAAAATGAAAAACGCAGCAGATTATTTCCAGTTTAGATTTTTCTTTAAATTATCATTGATAAACTATATTAAGCCAACAGGGTTATTCATTCGCGGAGCTTTACGGAACAACTTATGCTAATGGGGATGAAGGAAATCCTTTACAGTAATTTTGAAAAAATTAATTTAAAAAATTATTAATCCAGATGGGCCCAGTATTCAATGAAATGCCAATATGTCAAATTGGTAGGGGAATAATTTTATAATTTTGGAAATAAATAAAATCGGAGTATAAGTTGAGTTAGACGGAGCAGCCAGTCAAGCGTAAGTCCAGGCATTCCCGGAGCCATAACTTAATGTAAAAATGTCATAAAAAGCTAATTTTGGTACCAAAAAATACAGCTCGAAAAAATACGTCCGATGATACCAAATTTATCCAGATCCGACATTTACAAGCCGAGTTATAGGCCTTAAAAGAGGCTGAGGTCGATAAAGAGGTGTTGGTGCATCCTCATTTAATTAAAAACAAAAAATAAATATCACTCACAACAAGGCCTCGTGGTGTAGTTGGTTATCACGTCAGTCTAACACACTGAAGGTCGCCAGTTCGAGTCTGGCCGAGGTCAAATATTTTTTAAATTTTATTAAACAATTTTCAATTCAATTTAAATTGTCCAAATATTTTTTTAATTTTATTAAAATTTTTTTAAAAAGGTACGGGCTTTAATTGTGGCCATTCGGCTTTATACAGGGAAACAAGGTGTATTAAAATTAATTTTTAAAATTTAAAAAATTAAAACTAAAGTTGATGTTATTGGCTATTCATTGGGAGTGCCTGTCTCAAGAAAGGCTATTTTAGGAGGTAGATGTGTTGATACTGGAGAGGATTTGGGAGCACCGTGAGTTGAAAATTGAAAAAATTTTTTTGAAAAATTCTTCCAAAAAGCCTCACAAAATTTGTCGACACATATGTTGGTGTTGCCGGCCCCAATCATGGAATATCTCTCCAAGTCGGCTCATTCTCCATTCCCGGATGTGCATTAGCTCTATTGCCCATATGTAATGGTCAAACTGGACTTTATTCTTCTGGTTTCTGTCCATCTACTGAAAGTGCTTTTCTTCAGGATATAAATAGACAACAAGGATATGAAGGGAAATATCGGTAAGTTTTCTCAGATCTTTGAGGACCAAAAATTTTCGAGGACTTCTGATTAGGGTTGACATGTACTGAAAAATACATGGATAACCGTATCCGATATCAGAACCAAAAATTTTCGGATCCGATATCCGTCAATCCCCCCTCAAATCTAGAGTCTCTCATGCACATTTAAAGAGAATTTTTTCAGTTTTTCACTATACAGCCAAAGAGATCAAATTATTGGTTATACAGTTTGCAATAAGGCAAGCATAATTAATTTTTAAAATCCAATTAAAAATTATTAAAGATAACAAGCCAAATCCCTTCACAAAATGCAGAAAAAGTTTATCCGAGTGCTAATCATGACGAGACATTTTTAAACTCTTTTCAAGTTCAAATGGAAATGGTTGCGAATCATATTGTGATATAAATACTTATTAGTTTTAGTAAATTTTATAGGTCAGATTTCACTATAAAATACCATATCTTTATTTAAGATAACTTTTTGAAATAAGATTGACTGCTGATAGTTAATCCCCTGATAGTGAAGTCCGAGGTTATAGTATTAAAATATTACTTAAAAATAATAGATTAGGTAATTAGAAAATATTTTATACAACAATTAATTTATAAAAATAAACATTTTAAATATATCTATGTCGGAGAGTAAATGTTTGAGTGCCTTTCCTAGTGTATAAACTCAAAACAACCAAATTAGTTTCTGATAAAAGCTTCAATCCAGTTGGAGGTATATCTGACTGGCAGCACATTCTTTAGTTAAATAAATGAAGAGGATGATTTTTTTAATATAGTCGAAGCTTGTTATAAGAACACCCTTAGGGCTAGAACATTGGAGCTTATAATGAAGTGTCTACTAAATAGAGGGTATCACCAAAACATGGGCATCGCCCAATCATTGGTCAACCAAATTTTGGAAAGGTATAGGTGTATTGGGTGTATCTTATAACGAGGTCCGACTTTAATCCCTCGAGGTAATCATTTCTTTACCTTATCCCCGTCCTCGTAAAATCAGCACGCAATTTAAACTCAGCATTCCCATAAAAACAAGCTTCGTGGCAACTTGTTTGAGAGCCTAGCCTGATTATTTCCAATTCTATTAATCTTCCTTGGGGTGCTTGTAAATGCCAATGACAAGAACTAAATTCTCTTGAGGTAAAATCATCATTCCCTATCGTGCCAGTTAATTCACTTTGTTCTGAAGAAGTCTTAAAAATTAAGAAAAAATTCTTTATTTAGTAGATGGATGAAGAGGGACAAAGCTTTTCTCTGTTTAAACAAAGCTTTAGCCAACTCCCGTTATAGCGTGATACTCAAGAACATGCTTCATATAACAACACGTTAATATAAGCAACGGGAACGGATAAGGAATTCATTATTGTGACCCAGTATGGGGCATTTTGACGCTCCTTATTTCATAATCTTAGCTCCGGCTGGAGTCGGTTCCTGATAGCTCCCAGAGCCATACCCGAAATTGGCGTCTTGAAACCAAGCAATATTATCTTCACGTAATTTTCAGATAAAAATCCCCTACCCCGTTAATTTAACTCTCGATTCTCTCATTCACGCCTAACTATAATAAATATTGTTTTTTATTATTTATTTTCAATAAAAAACTAATAAATCCACACGTTTCTAAATAAACATCCCCATTCCAATTTTCACTTTCACACAAGCCGCAGTCAATATTTCTCTCTGTTAAAGCTATCTAGCTAGACAAGCTAAAGCTATTTCAATAAGGCTTATACACACTCTCTAGTTGCTTAGGCATTTTTTAAATTATTTTCTGCTTTTCTCTCTTTCCCCAGCTGGCATGCCAATTTGCGAAATGGCCAAAGGGAACACTCCTATTTACAGATGGAATGCACTAGAGCAGAAATAAACCAACACGGAAATCTGTCATTATTCTTATAAGGCTTTAAAAACATTTTTATGCTTATTATGCCTATTTAAAATCTATTAAAATGACTGTGGATGTTCAACAAGCTGCTGCTAGCTGTGTTGGGAAGCAACAAAATTCAAATAATGCTTCAAAAACGTTTCAGTTAACAATCTCTTTAAAGTATGTTAATTTTAGAAGTAAAATTATAGTCAGATCTATTACGTCAGTTAGACTCTCCTGCCCTATTTACAGCCAAGAGCCTACTTCATGAAGCGACATTTGAAGTCAACGTCGCTTCGAGTAATAGGCCTCCTCTATGATTCAATATACGTTTCTTAAAATTAGAGGCCACTGGATACATAGGTACCTATAATAACTCATTAACTAAGATAATATGCTAGTATCAAAAAAACTTAAAAATCCCCTCAAAATACAAAGACTGCAAAAGATACAAATAAAATAAGTTTAGAAATATAGAAGATGGATCAAATAATGTTACGTTCAAACAGGACGGTTCGAGATTTCCAACTTCACAAAGAACAATAAAGCTTATAACAAATTGTAAATACCAGATTGTTTTAACCAGCAAACCTGCTCAGGAATTTACGTAAGTCTATTTTAAAGTTGGAGTTGCCACATGCTAAGAAATATTTGGAAATCTAGATTAGATAAACTAACTTCCTTCGGATGGGGTTTGTTCCATGTACACACCCAATGGTAGGAAAAGAGCCTATTCTAGAACATCTTTCGGATGTCCGGAACCTCATAAACTACCCCTAGGTTTGTCCCCGACCCGCTGGTTAGAACTTTTCGGGGAACGAGGATGCCGGCTAATGAACAAATCCCTGGAGTAGGGTCAGGGAATTGCCTAAATTCTCATCGTCGGACGGGGAGTCGGGGACCGATCTTGCTATCTTTCTATCAACTTTTGAAATATTTTTAGAAGTCTACACCTAGCTGGAAGTGATTTGGAACTCATTCCAGAGAAGGGGCAAGGCATTGGAAGCTACTCAGCAATTTGGGACACCGCGGGGATTGAACCTACAAGGAGAGGGGGAAGACAAGATATTTTATTTGTTCTACAGGTTTTGCTAGACACTCAAAAAATAAAAAAAAAATTTAAAATTTAAGGGTCAGAATCAAACCCTTACACAAAAATTACAAACAAAATTTTATGGAAAACAGGATTCTCATGGAATTATAGGGCATAGATTGGAGGTATTAAAGATAAATTTGAAGATAAATTTAAAGAAATAATTTTCTAGGCATTAGTTTGGAATTGTGAAATAAATTTAAATGGCCAAATTAATGTAAATGATGAAAAAATACTTTGATTATTTTAATAAATTTTTATTTTTATTCTGTATTTAGCTAGTTTTTTATTAATATCGGTTTAATTAAAGGCGCTAGAACTCGAGATATTTTTAAAATTTTTGGCCAGGGCCTTGGGCGGATATACTATGCCTGATGGGCCTGAGTTTGTGTCTCAAATCAAGAAACTCTTGGCCGAGAAAACCCGACAGGAAGCTAAAAAGGATGTCAGTTCTGGGCTTTGGGTGCAGAATAAACCTAGGTACACTCTAGCGACTTCTGACTGACTGAGACCGAGAGAGAATTCTGAGACCCTATTTGTTAAAAAAATCTTTTTAAAGATATCCCCACCTTTATTGTCTCTCCACAATCAGAGTTAGTCCCAACACCTGGCCCTCTCTCATCGCAAAGTTTGCCTCCAAACCCCCAAGGGCATATACACTGACTACAGTCTTTTGGCTTTGGAAATCCTCCATTTTTGCATTCTACACCTCTACTTTTGCAGTCATCTCGAATTTAAAATTGATTTAATTAAAATTAGTTACTAGCGAATTTTAAAATTTTTTTTTAATTTTAAAAATTAATTTTTCGAACAACCCAAACACATGTAGCGCTTATTCATCAGTAGCACGTCTAAAAAGCTGGGAGCAATCCTCTGGCCCATAGTTTTTTGATTGTAAGGCTCTTTGGCTGATAACACAGGGTTGTGGGCATCGGGGGAAGAAAAAGCATCTTAAGAGTCAAAGTTGACATTTTGACATTTTAAGAATTTCGAAATTATCAACTTACATTCTGAATAGTGCATTACTGAACCCAAATCGTAAGGTACTTGTTGATTGTCATTTTCTTCCTCAGATTCCTTTGAAAAAAGAGGTTTTAGGCATATTAAATAAAAGGGTTACTGTAATTACTCATTTAATCACAGCCTTAAATTAAATTTTTAATTAAAGTTGTAAAAGTTGAACTAGAGATTTTTTTGATTTTTCCAGATTTTTTTGATATCCCAGATTCTCGTTCGGATTCGGATACCCGAAGATTTTTCAGGATAACCTAACGGAAATAAGAGCTAATGAGAATAATTAAAACAAAATACAAAATCGTTCCTCCACCTTATCAAACTGATCCTCGTATCCATGTCTTATATTATCTAGACTAACACTAACAAACTGGTCTCTATCCCAGCGTGATTGCTCATGAAAAAACCCAAGAGCATGTGCAACTTCGTGTGTAATAATGCCAAACTGGAAGGGAAAGAGTCAATTTTTTATCAAAATTTCAACTCAATTACTTGATCACAATCTTCACCAATGGAAACATACTGATCCCCCTCTTGTTTCCCAACATAGCTAGAACATCCGTTGCCTTTTCCAAACTGTAATCTAGTCTCTGATGGATTGCTAGATTAAATTTTTTGTTTAGTTTAGAGGTTGAGGATAAATGGGAGGTGGATAAATGGCGTTATAGCAAAGGATTTTAAAGCTATTTTGTGAAGAACCATTTAATACGGCATTAAATGGGAATGAGATTAAACTGGTGGATGGCCAGTAATTGCTATCATGATCTAGCTGGTATAGGAATTTCACCATTTTTTAATATCTACTATACTGACTAGGGATCAGGGTATAACCGAATGGGTATACAAATTCAGAAAATTCGAAATTTTACCAAACGATACAATGCCCAAATAGTCACTGATATAAATACTACCCAAACCCTTCACTACCTTTGAAAAAGCTCTTCCTCACGAAAATTTAGACAGGTCTGATCAGCCCAAAAACTGAGTGCTTGTCGAATGCGTGTGCGCCTTTCCTCAGCTAAATTTTTAAGGATTTAAAATTTTTCAAAATTTTTTTCTGACAAATAGAATTTCCAAAAGTGTAGGGAACTGTCCGATTTAGCCATAGAGAAGTTGGAAAAGTCACAGAATTAATTGCTTGTCGTCTACTCCTTTTAAGTGATGGAGTAAATTTAAATTTTGAAAATAAAAATTCTGCTTGTTTAAGATTGAGAATTATATCTCCTTGATAAAAATTGTGGCCAAATCCTCTGTTGATTTTGGCTATAGTTGGTGGGGGATTTTTTTCTTCTTTTTTAATTATTTCTTTAATTTTATTATTAACATCTTTTTGTAAGAATTTGAATTTTTTCTCTTTAATTTTAAACATATTGTGATAAATTAATTGTTGTCGAAAATCTTTTAAAATTTGTGAGATCCGTTCAGCGTTGTCTAGCTAAAAAAGGATTATCTTATTTAAATATTATAGAGCTTGGAGAAGTCCGATTGAACCACTATCGAATTAAATTTCAAAAACACGTCTCAAACCCAAAATTTTTAACCCGCCTACATATTACTTTTATTGAGTAGAATGCCCTATAGTATTCTTGAGACCGAAATATCCAAAAAAATCCCCCTATTCATTCAATGGGTAAAGCAGGCATGTGTCTAGAGTTGGCGGACCCGAATATCCGGATTCGAAAAAGACCAGTATCTTTTGGTTCGGATATCGGATAGAGATAGGATATCAGGATTCGGAAGGGGTATTTTAGGTCCCGTTGACTGTTGCGCCAGTCTATGTGAACGACAATGTCTGAGAATACTGAATATTTCCCTAAGCTACTTCGACAGCTCCTTGTATCTAATAGAAGTTATAGCTGCTTTAACAAGGTGATACAAGAATAATTAATCCCACAAAATTACCTTAATTTCTCTTTTTAGAGGTATCGAAGCTATCCTTTCAATAAAGCATATAATAAATAAAATATATAAAAATATTTTAAAAATTAACATTTAATATTTTTATTTACAGAGGTAAGTATTACCCAAAAATAAGCTCACTTTTAAAGCCAAATACAAGCACACAAAAAAATTCCAAGGCGTTCGTACCCTTATTTTTCAGATAACAATAGATTACAATTCATCCATTTTTTATTAAATTTTTTTTCCTTTACTATAGCTATTTTTGCTTTTATTTTATTAATTTTTAGGCATAACACACCCTTCAAGTTGACATTATTTTGGGGCCAAATAAAATTTTTTTTATGATTTTCTATTTTTTCTATATGTTTGTTTGCCTTGAACGTCAATTTTTATTGCAAGACGGTTTTAAAAAATAGTTCCTTTTATGGATCAGAAGAATAAAAAAGAAATTTCATCGAAAAAGTTGACTAATGTACAGGGAAAATATTTCAAAAAATTTAAAAAAATTTCAAAAAAATTTTTTTAATTTTTAAATTATTAAAATTACGGTAATTTCTCTTTTTAGAGGTATTGAAGCTCACTGCTCTCCTTTCAATTATTTCCCTATTAAAAAAAATTTTTTTAATTTTCCTCAAAATTTCTAACGTTTTTTTAAATTTTTTCATATTAAAAAATTTTCCAAATTTTTTAAAAAATTTCCCAAAAATTTTTTATTAACCTCATCCTTCATTAAATGTTCACAATTACCTTGCCTTTTCTAAATTTTTTTTCTAAATTTTTTTTTATTTTTTCCATTCGATTTTTAAATTCACTCTCAAGAACAAAAAAGGAAAACCAGTTTTTCTCTTTAAAACCTTCCCTCTATTGTTTAACAATTCTTTTTCCTCTCCCAATTTAGAAATTTTAAATGAATTAAAACGTGTAAATTTTTTGATGTTTACCTCTTTCCATTCTTTTTTTCATTCTCGATTAAAAAAAATTTTTTAATTTTAAATTTGTCATTCTTAAGACCAAAAAATATATTGAATTTTTAATTTTTTTCTATTTAAAACTTTATTTTAATTAAATTGAATTTTTTATAAATTTAACGAGAGAATGATGTTAATGATCATTTAAATTAAGAATTTTTAAAAATTTTTTTGCCCAGAATTATTTTAAAAATTAGGCACTCTCTTGGCACTCCTAGTAATCTGACTTTGTTGTCCTTTTAATTAGAGATCAGATCGAGACTAGATCTCATCCGAAAATCTCCTATTATCAGTCTTAAATGTTGAATATCCACACTATCGTTTTCTAATTTAACGGAATTTTCTCAAAATTTATATAGTGAAAAGATTCCCTATTCTGGCATAATTTTTTATTTTAAAATCATTAATTATCCATTTTTTAATTTAATAAATTATAATTTGTTTTTAGTAAAAAAAAACAGAAAATGAACATTCACGATTACAATTCCCGAGTTGATTATATAAACAATGCAAGTCGTCAATTAGAAAAGAAATTGTGCGAGGAAAGCATTAAGCTACACAAGGGATTGCAAGACGATATTTATGGCAAAAAGACGTATAATAGTTATACTCCGAGAAGTGAATCGGTAAACAAAAGAAAAAATTCTTTTAATTTTGAAAAATTGAAAGAGGGTTGGGAGTGGGAGTGGTTTGGACTGGGAGCTGGTGGTGTGAGGTTTTTTAAACTGGGCGAAGGGACTGCTGGATGAGGCAGCTGTCTAGGCAATACCTTGTATTTAATATACCTCTTATTATAAGACACACTTTGGCACAATTTATAACGAGGTTTATGAAGCTTAACGGGGTCTATGAACTGTGAAATCAAAATTTATTCTTCAATATTCTTTAAATCATTAAGACATATTCACCAAAACACACACCTAATCGCTACTACGAAATCCATAGCAAAGAAGATCCTTACAAGCCTGTCAAGTTTTGGACTCCGGCACTTAAACTTGTCAATTTTGAAGGTCCTTTCGATTAAAGAAAATTTTTAAAGGAAATTTCCTCAAAATTAAAGGGCCAACAACTCGTTCAATACCTTTAGACGACGGTAAAATTGGAGGTTCAATAACTACGTGGCAGTGGACTAAGGCTAGTGAACGCCATTTTTAGAAGCAATTTTTGAAAGGGGAAAATAAAACAACGAGAAAATTTAAAAATTTGAAAGGATCTTCTAAATATTATTTTTTGAATAAAATAAATAATTAATATTTTTTTAAAAATATTTAGAATAAAAATATTGAAATATGTAAATGACGTGATTTCCATTTTTTTAGATAAAATAAAATAAAAAATTTCTTTTTGTTTATTTTAAGCAGCAAAGAATAGGCTTTAGGTAAGTCATCATAATTTGTGAAAATTTTATTTCAATCACAAGAAAATTTCCAACTTTTTTGGGCAACTTTGTTTACAACCATTTTTTTTTCTGCTTCTTCCTCTCTTTTGTTTTCAACAACAAACAAAACATTCCCTATTGTTCATGTTTGTTTCCCTCCTTTTTTCACTTCCTGTTTTGCTTCTCCATGTCCCGTGTTTAACAAAACAAACAAAACAAGGAAGCATAATTTATCACTTATCATACAAATATTTATTTAAATTTACCTGTATTTTTAAAATAATTTTTATCAATCCTCCCCTTAATAAATTTAATAAAATTATGAAGCTTAATTGTTTGGTAAGTCCCTTTATTAAATTAAAGAGAGTCTTTCATATTTTTAAGATTTGCTATTTTTTGATAGCCCTAATTTTGTTTGGATTACTCCAAACTTTGTTTGCCCAACAAAAACGATGCCTTAAAGTAAAGCTTCCCGATGTTTGTGAAAATTCTTGTCCAGTAATTTTAATTTAATTTAAATTTTTATTTTTTTATTTTCTAGAACCCAGCAAAATAACTCTTTACTAAATTTGGCCGTCTACAAAAATTAATTTCAAAACTTTTTTAAAAATTAATTGATAAAAGTACGCTTAAATATTTTATTAAATTAATTAAAATTATTTTTGATAAATTTACGTTAAATTTTTATTTTTAAATTAATTTTTAAATTGAAAATTGAAATTTAAAAAGAAATAAATATTAATGCTTTACGGATAAATAATCCGGATAAAAAATGAAAGAGATTTTGTTAATTAGAAAATACTGTATTTGTTAAAGGGAGTTATTGAGGTGATTAGAAACACTAAAAAATTAAATATACATTCAAATCTCGTTATATTAGAACCCCCTTCTTTAATAAGCCCCACCAATGGATTTTTAAAAGGTGGCTAACTCCCATTTTTCAGCTCCCCATTTTTTTAGGATGGGGAGCTGACTTGAACTGGAGGGAGGGGGGGTCTCTCAAAAAAAACTTTCTCAAAAACTCCCTCCCCTTCAAGGGATCTGCCTCATTTTAAGATTTTGTGTACTAAAGGAATTCATCTGTATCGAGATTCGTCTGTTATAAAATTTGTTAAAAGATCCTCCAAAAAAATCTTTTAAAATTCCAATTTACAAACATCCAAACATTCCTCTACCGAATCAAACCGATTTTGATTACCTCCACATTCTTGAGTACTAAAAGCATAACATTGTGCAGTAACACTATCAAAATAAAATTTTGTATTTAATTTGGTTTCATCCAAAATATTTTCTTCATTTTCCACAGAAGTTTCCCATTTATTCAATTTTTCTTCTTCAGAGAATTTATTAAATTGCTCGTTTATATTGTTTTCTAAACCTGTCTGGACAGGTGATTTTTGTTGTAATTCGATGGTTGAACACAGACCTGATTCTAAAGATATAGATATTTTTTAATAAAGGATATACATTCTAAATCCTCTAATTTCTCTAGAAAGTCGCCCTCTGACTAAATGCCCTAGCTGATTTGATGAATGAAAGTGCGTGTGATCAGAGTCAAATCAGACTAGAACAACATCCTTCGCGACTGAACCAGTTTGGATGATGAGAACGGCTTGTGCTTAGTGAGGGGAGAGAGGGGGAGCTTCTAATTGAATTCTAAATCTAGTAACTTAAAGATCAGGTAATCAAGGACTGTTTACAGGCCAGAATCCTTTAGAAGCTAAACAATTTTCGGACTTTTCATTATCCTCTTGTTCTGTATTTTTTCAAAAATTCCAAAGAATATTAACCAAATAAAATACCTGGAGGTAGGTAGCATAATCCAGGATAATGAGGAACTCTTTCAAAAATTGGAGGAGCTGGCAACGAAGCAATTAGAGAAAATAATGTTGATATGATTACAATTAATGAGATACTGATTTTTAAAGGCATTTGCTCTTAGTTCAGATTTAAAGTAAAATTTAGTTGGAAAAGGAAGAAAATTTATTTTATTTTTGTGGAAAGCTTACAAAAATTTTTGTGATTTTATACGTAGCAAAACCAGATTCACAACAGATTTATTTTTATTTTTAATTCTACCGGTTGACTGGGGATTTAGAATAAAATTGTAAAAGAGAGAGAGAAGCTTTGAGAGAAAATTGAGGAAGAATGGAGGGAATGAATGAGGGGAAATTCAATGGAAAAAATAAAATAAAGAAGCAGTTCCGGGGTTTTGTGGTTCTTCTCCTGCTTTTCCTTTTCCTCCTCTTCCTCCCTTTTATTTCACGCAATCTGCAATTTTTTTGACTTTTAATGCATCTATGTATATAGGCGTGTAAGGGTCTTCCCCCTCCCTCAAGCATTTCCTTGTTTCCGGATTTGGTGAACAACTTTTTTGGGAGGAAATAAATTGAATGTGAATTGGAAGGCTGGAAATAAGGGAAAATAGGGGAAGAAAAGGAAATTGCACGCGTTCTGAATTAAATTGAAGCAAAAAAGAGAAAAAATCAGCAAAAGTAGCGTCGAAAAAATAATACTTAATGTATATTTATTCATAATTGAAGTGAAAATAAAAGAGAAAATTTGTGTCAGTTTATTTGAATTTTTTGGATAAAATTTTAATTTTGAGTGAAATTGAGTGTTAAAAAGTTAAAGGATAAAGTTATCTATAAATAAATAGTATAGAATAAATTTTGATAAATCCATATAAGTGTATCTGGAAATAAATATCTCCCATTATAGCATGCATGTTGCTTCTTTCATTCCCTTCTTTGTTAAAATTAGACGGGCAGGAGAGATTAAACTTGGAAAATTTTCAAGCATTTTCATGTATGGACGCATCAGGTAACAGAGTTTATATGCCCCCGCCGAAGCAGGGACCGATCCATGTACAATTCGGCACATGGATGCCCATTGAAATTACCTTTAAATGAAAATGGCCTTAGGCATTACGAACTCAAGAGTCTTAGAAAGTTCTCCCTTCTGTGAATTTGCAAAAGTTTGATATACAAAAGTAATGATTAGAGCCAGGATTTTTAGGCACGATAAAGTTAAAAATAGGCGCCTATATAGGCACTAAAAAACTGCCGAAATAGGCACCAAAATCCGAAAAAAAGGCAAAATAGGCAGTATTTTTTCGAGATTTTCTGATTTAAATTGATTAAATTTTATCAAAAAAGATAAATCTAAGCAATAAAATGTTAAATAAATTAATTTTGACGATCAGAATTACATATTAATTAATTTATATTAATTATTTTGCTTCCAAAAATAATTTGATAAATTTTTCAGAAGAAAATTTTTCCCAAAAAAATTTTTTGACAAAAATTTTTTGGAAAAATTTTATATTTTACAAGAAAAAAATTTTTTAGACAACAATTTTCTCAATAAATGCCCAAAAATTCGCAAATTTTAGTAAAAATATGCAAAATAGGCTGAAAAAAGGCAAAATAGGGCATTTTTCCAGAAAAAGTTGAAATAGGCAATTTTAGGCAACGATAAAAGTAGTTAGAAAGAAGATATCAGTGAAATAACACCTGATTTGGACGTTTCAGCATCAGGCCTATCTAGGAAAAAAACAGGCATTTGCCTAAAAATCCTGGCTCTAGTAATGATGTATAAAAATAATCTAAATAAATTTTTAGATTTTACATGTTAATTAAGACTGTGTAAATAGTTTTAAGTTTAAATGCCCCCTCCGAATCGGGGACGGTCCAAAATTTGTGCCCCCTGCACGAAGGCAGGGGGACTTGAGTTGCCCCCTGCACGAAGGCAGGGGGACTTGAGTTGCCCCCTGCACGAAGGCAGGGGGACTTGAGTTGCCCCCTGCACGAAGGCAGGGGGACTTGAGTTGCCCCCTGCACGAAGGCAGGGGGACTTGAGTTGCCCCCTGCACGAAGGCAGGGGGACTTGAGTTGCCCCCTGCACGAAGGCAGGGGGACTTGAGTTGCCCCCTGCACGAAGGCAGGGGGACTTGATTGCCACCCGCAACAGCAGGTGGACTTTATGGGGCGCCCGAAAAATATGTAATAAAAATTAAAAAAATAAGCTCCGCAAATTTATAAATTTTAGCCGGGAAATAAATTACAACATAAACATACATAGAACACTAATATTTATTCATTCTTTATTAATTTTGCTTTTCTCTGCCTCTTTCAGTCTTCCTTAACTCTTCTCTTATTTAATCTAAAATGCCTATACGCGTAAAATACACGATATACCTAAACTTATTATTTTTCAAAATGGTCAAAAAGGGAAAATGTTAAAATTCGTCGAAACTTTCCTGCTGTTCCCTTTATAATTATTTTTCTGGAATTTTTTTTAATTTTGTTAAATTTATACCTATTAGAAATTCTATAAATAAATTTAGAGAATTAAATGAACATTTTTCTCATTAAAATCATCGTCAACTTTACTATCCGATCTATTAAAATCAAACAAAAGCCATGAATCAAAAACAGCTTCAACGAGCTTGAGCTCAATCTTTCCTAAATTGGCTTTGATATTTGTGGGGTATATTTACACCCTACCAACAAGCATGTTCTTCCTTAAAATAATTTAAAGCCTTAATTCCTTGTAATTAAATTATTAAATTAAATCGATGTAGAGAGAATTAAATCGACGTAAATTAATCGACGTAGAAATTAAATTGACGTTTTGAAAAGCCTGGACTCTGGAGTTGGACTCTGAAGTTTAATTTATTGTCCTGGTCTGGATCCTGGGCTTGTAGTTTTAAAAATTTCCAGGAAAAGGAAATTTTTAAAAATTTCAAATTTTTAAAAATTTCAAATTTTTTTTTCCAGGAAAAACCCAGGAACGTCAAAAATGTCTGGACTTGGACTCTGTGTACAGAAAAATCCCAGGCCTTGGTCCAGGTCCAGCTCGATCTCTAAATCCATGTTACCTGAACTTGTTCTACACATTAAAAAATATTTCAAAAAAATTTTTTTTAATTATTTAATGTTTAATATTTTTAATTTAAAAAAATAAAAATTAATAAAAATTTTAAAAAGTCAAAATCGATTTATTTTATTGTTAATCATTACTTGGCCATAAAATACAGCAATGTTTATTCATATGAAATATTTTCCATTCATCTACCCCCTATCACCCAACGCCAGCAGAACGTTTACTGACTGTCTAACAAAAAATATTTACTTTTCATCTCGATTTTTCCAAAGCTTTTATTGTACAAATTTAACGTCCAAAAACAATCATTAAATTTATTACAATATCAAATCACGGTATAATAAAAATTTTAAGACATAGAGGGTGATTATTAAAATTTTTGAAAAATAAATATAAAATTTTTTAATTTCGTACGTGTTACTACTTGAGCTTATTTTAAATATATGAAGTCTGTCAAGACACATATGTATGTTTTTCGTTTTTCAATATTTTATTTAAAATGTTTAAAATTAATGTAGCATTTAAATTTTCCCGACATTTTTATCAAGACAAACGAATTTTATTTTAAAAAATCTTTTTAATTGATTTTATTAATTTTCTCAATTCTATTTTATTTAAATTTTTCAATCTAGTTTTGATATTTGTTTAGAGTTTGCTTTATTTTAAACTATTTAAAATTAATAAAAATTAAGCATTTTAAGTTACTCGAGTTTGTAATTAGTCAAGTTTTTAATTTATTCCAAGTTTTAATAAATTCAAGTTTGCGAAATTAAAATTAAAGTTTTATTAATTTATTCAAGTTCGTATTTATTAAAGCTAAATTTAATTTATTGTTTTTTAAGTTTTAATAAATCAAGTTTGTTTATACGAACTTGAATTTAATCTTATAATTTTTAAGTTTTCAAGTTTTGAATTAAAGTATGTAATTTATTCAAGTTTGTATTTCTGTAAAGTTTAAATTCAAGTTTTAATTCTTCAAGTTTTAGTAAATTCAAGTTTGCATACTTTAAATTTGTGCAATTTATTTTAAGTTTGTAATTCATTTATTTAATTTTAAGATTTAAATAAATTAAGTTTGATCTCTAATTACTCGAATACAAATTTTTAATTATTCCTCTAGTGAATATTTTTTTGATCATTTCCAATTTATAAACTTCTATTCTATTTTAAAAAATATTATGATATTATAATCCCTTACTTTATTCTTTTTTGTTGCGAATTTTTATCAAAATTCTGTTAATCCTTTTTCAAATAAAAAATATTTAAATAGAAAAAAATTATTTTAAAAACAAAATTCGCTAAAAACTTTCCAAATTAACCCTCGGAACCTGCTCTCTACCTTCCCTAATTTTATATTTTTTAATTACGCAAAACTTCTACAAATGTTTACATAAGGCCATAAATATTAAACAAATTAATTTATTTCCATTTTATTTAGTTTTTAATCTTTACTTCTTATTTAAAAATTGTAGCACTAAAAAATACAATTGAAGTAGAAAAAATAAGCTTTATTTTTGCCTCATTTTACTTAAAAACTAGTACTTAATAAGTTTATTTATTTATTGACTACGTGCCGTTTATTACCCTTAAAAGCATATTAACCTCTATTTACCTTTAAGATTAATTAATTTAAATTAATTTTGACTCATTTGATTGGGGAATATTTTTCAAAAATATTTTTTAGATATTTTGATTTTTTTTTTATTGATCTTTTAATATCTTTAAACATTATTATTGCCCTTTATTTTCCCCAAATTTCCTCTACTAATTTTTGTATTAGCAAACAAAAATTATATAAATTTTTGCCTTGTTTCTCTCTGTTTACTCTAATCTTTTTATTTTAACTGAGAGCTTTAAAAAAAATTTTTTTCAATTTCTTTGCTTCAATTATTGATAATTTTAAAAATTAGAATTTTAGATTTAAAAAAATGTCGACTTGGCAAAAATATCGAAAGTCTCCAAGATTCCCTTCTTCTCTTATTTCTTTCTTGTTGCTTGTTGCTTTATTATTTATGGTGATTTTTTAATTTTATTTTTTTAACATAACGGAACTCTAAATTATTTTTCTTTTTGTTTTTCTTCACAAACTAGACTTTTGATTATTTTTTAATAGGTGTCCTCACTTCTTTGGTATGGCACACCTTACAGTTTTTATGACCGAAGGGAAGTTTCCTACCATCGTATGCCGCCTGATTATCGCAATATGCCTGTTGAACGTTATTTGGAAATTGCACCTAAAGTGGAAAAATCAGAAAATTATTTGGATGAGAGGAGCTTGCGTTTGGGGTAATTCTTGGAAATTTTTTGAAAATTAAGATTACACTTAAATTTTCAGAAATATGATAAATACAAGTTTTGCAAAGTTTGTGAAGGGGATTCCAGCAAAGGATAACAATTGGTGTGAACGAATGTGTAATGGCAAACTTGACAGTGAGGAACATAAAAAATTGGAAGAATGGGCTTTTACTAACGAAGACAAAACTTTTTCTACAGAGGAATCAATAAAACCTAGGGAGACTGTTAATAATCAGTGAGTAAAAATTTTAGTTGATATTTTTTAAATAACCAATTTACCTTCAAACTTGATTATTTTCAGGTTTATTTATAAGTACAGACAATATTTTCAAGTTTATTTTTCTAAGTTACAAACTTAACTATTTTTAAGTTTATTTATAAGAAATTAAAACTCGACATCTTAAGTTTATCCTTACAATTAGTAAACTTTGATTTCTTAAGTTTATTTTTCGAGATCATATACTTAACTTCTCACGTTTAGAAAATTACAAGCTTCATTTATTTTTAACTTTGTTATTTTATTTTACAGATGTATTCGACTTAAAGAAAGATTTCCTTTTATTGACGAACCTCTTTCAGAGGAAGAAAGGGAATTTCCTCTTGCCTATGGCATGCTAGTGTATAAATCGGCTTTCCAAGTTTACATGATGATGAGTGCTATTTATCAAGTATGCGCTTAGAATCTAAGCTTAAGCTTTTAATTTTCAGCCTCAAAATATTTATTGTATTTTGGTTGACGAAAAATCAAGTAAAGAATTTAAAGATTCAATGCTTTTACTTACTGACTGTTTTCCGAATATTTTTGTTATGGTAGGACTTAATTATAATATCGTTCTAACCTTTTTTAAGGCAAGTGTTGGCCCTGTTGGTTGGTGTGAATTTGGAATAACTCGTTCACTTTTCAATTGCCTTCGTTATTTGACTGAAAGGAAACACGACTGGAAATATTTTCAGGTAGAGTTTTTATATTCCTTTATTTATTAAATATGTACCTTTTAAGTATCTGAGTGGAGTTGATCTCCCTTTAAAAACAAATTTGGAGGTATCCCTCTCAATTTGTATTAAAAAAAATTTTTTTATTAACAGATGGTTCGAATCTTCAAGCAACTCCATGGATCTATCAATATGGAAGTTTCTTTGTATCAGACTGGCAGGCTTGGTGAAGAACTTAAAGTGACTCATAAAAATTAACTAAATAAACATTAAACCTTTGTAGAATATCAAGCCTCCATTAACCTTATGGAAGTCGAGTATGTCTTCTTTGGTTCCCCGTGAAGCAGCTAATGTAATGGTCTCCAGTCCTAAGGTGCACGAATTAATGAGATTTTTGAAGCACTCTGATTGTTCTGATGAAGCTGTTTGGACCTCTATTACAGGAAATCCACAAGGTGCTTAAAATTAAAGACTCGGACTGAGAAAATTAAAATTTTCAGAATTAAAAATTCCCGGAGGATTTAACGCTGCAGCCTTTCATTTTGAGAGAACGGAGTGTCTTAAACATAAAAAAGGAAATGTTACAGCAATTATTGAACAGGAAGTGAAAGCAATGGCTGAAAGACATCCAAATGAGCCTTTTCTCCCTGATAATTATTATATCGCTCGTTATCAAGTTTGGGGATCATCTACTTTACATAGATGCTATTGTAGGTTTTAGAGTTTATGTAAACTTAAGTTTAAAAATACACGTGAAAAGATTTGTTAATTTAAGTTTAACCTCAAATTTTAAAACAGAATTTGCAAACTTAAGTTAAATTAAACTTTAAAAAAATATTTTAAATTGTATTTAAGTTCAAGCTTAAATAAATTCAAACTTCGTGTTTTGAAAATAAACTTGAAAAGATAATTGCACACTTAAGTTTATGTTTAAGCTTTAAAACAAAAATTTCAAACTTGGATTAAATCAAACTTGAAAACAACATTTACAAACTTTTTTAAGATCAAACTTAGAAATCAAAGTTTTAAAAATAAACCTGAAAAGAAAGTTTACGAACTTAAATATGTATAAGTTTAAACTCTAAAAATAAATTTACAAACTTAAAAACTTTTTTTTTATTTTTAGCACAAAACTTTGCTAGTGCTTCTTGTGTTTATGGAATTAATGATATTCCTTATTTGCTTAAAAGACCAGAACTTGTACAACACAAAATGTATTTGAGTTTTCAACCTGCAGGTTGTTTGAATTATTTAAAAATTAATTAAAATTATTTAAGCCTATTTTTGTCTTTGGAAAACAATACATGAGAGAGCACTTGATTGGCGAAATCAAAAAGAATTTAAGGCTACCGCCTATTCTGAACTGCCAACAGTTAAACATGCTAGGGAGGGGAATGAACACTTTTATGACGATAAGTGCCTTTTATCTTTATGGTGATTTGACTAATTTAAATTTTATTTTTTTATTATTTTTATATATTGACAATCACTTAAAATACTGTTTCTTCCTCAATTTTTTTTTCAATCAAAAATTCTATTGTTAATGCTTTAACCGAATTTTTTTTGCCTTCTTAAGCCTCTTCTTTAATAACCTAAATTCCCCAAAAAATGAAATTCTCTATTCGTTTACAGCATTTACAATATTAATTTTAAGAGAATTTTTTAAATTACGGGATTTATATATTAAAAACTATATTTTTGACCTCTGTGATATCACTCTGTTTTTCACGTGTATCACTTAATATATTAATTAATTAATTATAGCTTTAATTATAAAATTTTTAATTTATTAAATAAATTGTTATATAAATCGGATTTTTTTATTAATCCAATATGAATAAGCAATTACTACTTACAAATCGACTTTTTGGAAAAAAATGAAATTTAAACTTAAGATTCTCAAACTTTTCGCCTGCGGCGCAAGCTTTGAAGCTAAAAAAATTTTTTTTGAAAATTCTATTTTAGCGTACTTATAATTGGAAAATTTTATTTAAAATTTAATTCTTTATTAAAATCTTATTAAAAATTTATTTAACTGCTTCGACCTTGTGAGCAGCAAAGCTTGACTATAAAAGTCTACTTGTCTATAAAAGACATACAGACATCTTTTAACATCAAGAAATCTATTAAAATAATTCTTCTATTCTTCTGTTATTAATAATTTTATTTCTCTCGTAGTAATTTATTTATTTAAAAATTAAAATGCTTAATAATCCTTATTTGATTCAAAAAATGGCGACTTGGCAAAAATATCGAAAGTCTCCAAGATTTCCTTCTTTTCTTATTTCCTTCTTTTTGCTTATTGCTTTGTTATTTATGGTGAATTTTTTTTTGATTTTTTTAAACTATCAGAATTCTCAATTATTTTTCTGTTTATTTCTATGCTCAAGAATTCTTGTCATTAAAATTAATTCAAAAATAGGTATCAACACTTCTTTGGTATGGCACATCTTATAGCCTTTCGGCCAGTAGTGAAGTCTATTCCATTCGAGGTAATCGCAGTTTGCCTGTGGTGTCTTCCCCTAATGTGGAAAAATCAGAAAATTATTTGGATGAAAGGAGTTTGCGTTTTAGGTAATTTTCTGATTTTTTAGAAATTATAATTGCTTTCAGAAATATGGTAAATACAAGTTTTGCAAAATTTGTGAAGGGGATTCCAGCAAACAATAGCAATTGGTGTGAACGAATGGGTAATGGCAAACTTGACAGTGAGGAGCATAAAAAATTGGAAGAATGGGCTTTTACTAATGAAGACAAAACTTTATTTGCAGAACTGGCAAAAAGTGGGGAGACTGTCAGTCAACGGTGAGTTGATTCTTAAGTTTATTTTCAGAGAATTACAAACTTAAGTTTTCAAGTTTGATCTTTTATTTCACAGGTGTACTCGACTTAAAGAAATGTTTCCTTTTATTAATGAACCACTCTCCGAAGAAGAAAGAGAATTTCCTCTAGCCTATGGCATTCTTGTGTATAAATCAGCTTTCCAAGTTTACATGATGATGAGTGCTATTTATCAAGTATGCGCTTAGAATTTAGGCTTGAGCTTACTCTTAATTTTCAGCCTCAAAATATTTATTGTATTTCGATTGATGAGAAAGCAAGCAAAGAATTTAAAGATTCAATGCTGTTGCTAACTGACTGTTTTCCGAATATTTTTGTTATGGTAGGGATTAGTTATAATATCGGCTTAACCTTTTCTTAAGGCAAGTGTTGGCCCTGTTGGTTGGTGCCAATTTGGAGTAGCTCGTTCACTTTTCAATTGTCTTCGTTATTTGACTGAAAGGAAATATGACTGGAAATATTTTCAGGTGAAATCTTGCACCTATTTTTAATTATTAAATACCTACATTTTTAGTATCTGAGTGGATTTGATCTGCCTTTAAAAACAAATTTGGAGGTATTTCTCTCAATTTATATTTAAAAAATTTTTTAAATTTCTTAACAGATGGTTCGAATTTTTAAGCAACTCCATGGATCTGTCAATATAGAAGTTTCTTTGTATCAGCCTGTCCGACTTGGTAATGAGGTTAAGGTGAGTTGAGATCTTAAGAGGCCAAATTAAATAAACAATTAAATTTCATAGAATATCAAGCCTCCACTAACCTTATGGAAGACGAGTATGTCCTCTTTGATTCCTCGTGAAGCAGCTAATGTAATGGTCTCCAGTCCTAAAGTGCATGAATTAATGAGATTCTTGCAGCACACTTATTGTTCTGATGAAGCTGTTTGGACCACTGTTGCAGGAAATCCACAAGGTGCTTAAAATTTAAAAATCTGAGAAAATCAAAATTTTCAGAATTAAAAATTCCCGGAGGATTTAACGCTGCAGCCTTTCATTTTGAGAGAACGGAGTGTCTTAAACATAAAAAAGGAAATGTTACAGCAATTATTGAACAAGAATTGAAATCAATGGCTGAAAGACATCCAAATGAGCCTTTTCTCCCTGATACTTATTATATATCTCGTTATCAAGTTTGGGGTTCAGCTACCTTCCATAAATGTTATTGTAGGTTTTTAGTGTTTCACACATTAAATTTAAAGAGAAACTTGAAAAAAAAACATTATAAACATAAAGTTCCAATATAATAAAAGAGCATTTACAAACTTGAATGAATTAGACTTTAAAAACAACAGTGAAAACTTTTTAAGATTAAACTTCAAAAATCAAACTTTAGAATAAACTTAAAAATAAAGTTTCAAACTTTATAACTAAACTTGAAAACTTTAATTAAATCAAACTTGAAAAGGAACATTTACAAACTTAGTTAAGATTAAAAATAAAATCCAAACAAAGTTTTAAAAATAAACTTGAAAAGAAAGTTTACTATCATAAGTTTAAGCTTAGACTTTAAGACAGATTTGCAAACTTAAATTAAATTAAACTTGAGAAACAACATTTTAAATCATGCTTAAGTTTAAACATAAGAAAGCAAACTTGAATTTTTAAAAATAAACTTGTAATTAAAGTTTGCAATTCTAACTTCAAGTTCAAACTCAAAAAATAATTTGCAAACTTAAAAACCTTGTTATCTTTAGCACATCGTTATAAAAGTGGTTCATGTATTTTTGGGGTTAAAGATATTCCTTATTTGCTTAAAAGACCAGAACTTGTACAACACAAAATGTATTTGAGTTTTCAACCTGCAGGTTGTTTGAATTAATTAATTTTAAATTTAAATTAAATTAATTTAAGCCTATTTTTGCCTTTGGAAAACAATACATGAGAGAGCACTTGATTGGCGTAATCAAAAAGAATTTAAGGCTACCGCCTATTCTGAACTGCCAACAGTTAAACATGTTAGGGAGGGGAATGAACACTTTTATGACGATAAGTGCCTTTTATCTTTATGGTGATTTGACTAATTTTAATTTTATTTTTTGTTATTGTAAATTACCTCTGTGATATCATTCTGCTTTCATATTTATCATTTTTAATTATGAGTAAAAATTCTTATTGGATAAATTCCATTTTAGAAAATATTTTGTTTTGGGAGTCTCTAGTTGTAATAAACTACATGATCATATTTAGTTCTTATTTAGTGTTCGGATATTTTATTTCACAAAAATCATCCCAATGTAAGCTGAATATTTACACAGCTTTAATTTATGCATCCAACTTTATCTTTTTCTCGCTAAAATTTTATTCGAAATTATGTTTATTCAATAAAAATTTATTACAAAATGGACATAAAATTGGAAGAATTTAATGAGCTGATTTTGGAATAAAATAATATCTACAACCCTATAAATCCTTAAAAATACTTGAGATGATAATAATTCATGTGAATTGCTGCTATAATCCATAAATAAAATATAATTTTAAGAAATAAAATTTTTTTATTTCATTACACTTTAGTTTAACTTGATTATAAGTGCAATGCTTAATGTTCATCCAATTTTTATCATTTTGTATTTAACCTTTGTTATTTAAAATATCAAGGTTTCTTAAACTTATTTTAACTATTATTTTCAGAATTAATCTGTAAAAAACTAATGTTTTTGGGCAAATCTAGCCCCTCTTGTTTTTGGTATTTGAACAACACCGTAATCACATTTCAGAAAGAATTCTTATTTTATGCTTTTGAGCAGAAAATTGCCAAATCGTATTTTTCATTTATATTTATTAAAATAGTTTCCCAAAATAGAAAAGCTGCTCAAATATTAAAGAAAATTAAGAATTAAATATCCAATAGATAAACCTCATAAATATTAAATTTTACTCCTTTAATGAATATTAAATATTTTTTTTAATTTTAAAATTTTTTTAATTTTAAAATTTCCAATTATTAATTTATATAGAGAAGTTTAAAGTAAAAAATGTCAGACTTTTATTTCTTCAACAACTTGAATACCCAAATATTAGAAAATGGAAATATTAACAGAATAGGTAAATAATGAATATTTTGTAGATAAGCAAAAATATAATGATAATGGGGAAGAAACTAGGGGAATTAATGAAGGACTCAATAAATCCGAAAATCCTTCAGTTCCAAAAAATGTTAAGAAAAAACGCGCATTTCCAACAAATTGTACTGTTTGTGGACATATCGCAAGTGGATATGTATTTTATAATGCTATGTGTTGTGATGGTAAATTAATTAATTATAAATGAGGAAAATAATATGATCTATATTTAATTAATTTGATAATAAACTTGAATATTTAAGTCAAACTTAGAATCAAGTTTATAAACTTTAACAAAGTTTATTAAGATTAAACTTATGTATATTATTAAATAATAAGCATATTTAAGATCGAACTTAGAATTAGGTTTATTAAACTTAAAAGGTTTATTAAGCTTAAACTTAAAACTTAATTTAAGATCGAACCTAGAATTAGGTTTATTAAACATTAAAGATTTATTAAGCTTAAACTTACGACTTAAATATTAAATAAAAATGCTTAAAATTATAAGCTAACTTAGAGCTAAGTTTATAAACTTAAGTTTCTAAAGTTGCATTTAAATTTAATTTTTTAAAACCATTTTATCAGGTTGTAAACACTTTTTTCGTCGTTGTATTTCTAATAAAAATATGTTTAAATGTAACAATAATGGAGATTGTGATGTTTCTAAAGGTGAATAAATAATAATAATAAATTTAATTTATTAAAATTTAAAGGGTCTTTAAAATGTAAAAGCTGCCGTTTTGATAAATGTATTTTGGCAGGAATGAATGTAATGACTTTACGAGGAAACAATGCTGAAGCTTTCATGGAAACACATACACATATTAAAAATAGACTTAAATATCTAATTCTTCAAGGAAAAGCTGTTAAGGAACATATTGAAAAAAATGCTTTTGAGGTGTCCAATTCTGTTGGGGTAAAAAATTCTTATTTTAATACACAAGTTTATTAATAAAATTCATCCTTATTTATATTCAAGTTTATGCCTAATAATTTAAGTTTATTCTCTTTCAAGCCTATTCATAAAAATCAAGTTTATTTTATTAGTCAGGCTACTTAAATTCTTGTTTATATTTTCAAGTTCATTCTTAAATAATTTTAAAAGTTTAAAAAAGTTTGTTTAATATTTAGGTTATTTATGTATATTCAAATTTAATATTAAATTAAATTTATTTTTAAGGAAACACCAATAACAATTGGACAGGATACTCAAATCATTGAATTTCTACTCTTAGTAGACAAAAAAGCTCGTCAAATTAGAAATTCAAGAGTAAATGTTCCTGAATGGCATTATGGGTATCCTTGCAATTCACTGGAAATATTGCTCACAAGAACTGAAAATTTGCTTGCAACAAGCCAAGAATATACAGTTTCTGAATTAAATAATAAATAAATATTTTTTTGAATTTTTAAGAATGAGAAACATTTGAATGTGCCAGAAACATTTTCGTTTATTCTAAAAAATGGACCATTCTTATTACGACCCTCAACACTGACCGAAGATTTACTTTTAATTGTGGATTTTGCAAAAACATTACCTTTCTTTAACAAAATGTATTTATCTGATAAGGTCCTTATAATTACACAGGATACCCTCAGGGAATTAAAAAATGTTTTCACAGATTTGTCTTCTTACATCCATTGCTATGCCCCTCGTCATACTTGCTGAACGACAATTTTCTTGCAGCAAAAAATGCGAAACCGTTACTTTGCCTTGTGGGATATCGTTATTTGACTGTTTTAGTGGAGAACATTATAATGGAGATTTAACGTAAATTAATTTTAAACCCAATAACCCAACGGGTGGGAGTGCCCCTCGGATAGCAAGATCCGACTGTACAAAAAAAAATATTTTAAAAATTTTGATTTTTAATTAAGAGTAAAGAAATATGTCAAAAGAGTGTTTCTGGATAGCATGGAGCCTTTCACTCAGCTGCAACTCTCCGACGAGGAATATGTTCTTATACGGGCTTTAATTTATTCGCATATGGTAACAGAGGGGTTAAGCCAATATGGGAAACAATTGTTGCAAATTGAGGCTGAGAATTATGCAAAAATATTGATAACAATATTACAGGTGTGTAATAAATAGTCTCTCTAACTCTCTCATCAAGGCAATTCCTAATCCCGGTCATCGGGCCAAACCAATACCCCTTCACTTTAAAATAGTCCAAGTAAACTCCCCTTCTTATTGAAAGGTGTGTCCCGGTTATCCGCATAAAACAGAATTTTTTCGGCCCGACTTTACAAAAATCTAGATCATCTTTCTAAACCGATCACTCTTATTGAATAATTCCAAAAAAAATTAACAGAATCGTTATGGCCCACTACAAGGCGCAAGAAGATATACAGATATACTCCGACTAATTGAAATTTGTTTTAATGTTGCACGTTATCATATTTTGTTACTAACTTATGTGGGTAATGTACAGGATTATGGTCGGCATGAAAAAACGATACCAAAGGCATTGATGGATCTGTGCTTTAATAGAAAAAGTATGAAACTAATGGAAACAGCAAATACTTGGTTGGAACAAAAAGAATGAATGTTCCAAAAAAAATTTTTTTAAATATTTTTTTCTAAAATTTAAAGAATTTTTTCCCAATAAAATTTATCCAAAAAAAACAACTTTTACAAAATATAGAAGTAAATTTCATTCTCTCTCTTACTCTACTAGTAGTATTTTTTGTCTCGAAATATATAAAATATAATATTTAAATTTTTTTAACTTTTCTTGTCATTTTTTGCTTCATCATAGGCAGACAATGAATTAAATTTTGAAGAAGATGAAGCTAATTCAGACATTTCTGTTGCAGCTAAACGATTCATAAGTGATGCTGCAGTTACCGTTTTTGTCTTGAAAAGGAAATTTTTTATTATAAGGCGATTCATAGGCAGAGTCGGACCTAATTATAAAATAAACTCTTGGGGCTGGAAAATTAAACTTACTTAAAGTGTATTTTAAAGGTATCATTCAGGCAGCTGCCCCCCCCCCCAAGGGGCAACAATTAAAAAAATACTTATCGGTTATCGAAGAAGATAACCGAAGGAAATACCTACTATATTTCCTTTTCTCCTTCTGCCTATGTTAACAGAAGAAGAAAAAATATTACAAGGGTAAAGAAGGAAGAGTATCTATTTTTAGGAGTATTCTTTTTAATAAGGCCCCGATAACAAAAAAACAAACCTTTCTCTTTTTCTCCTTCTTCGGTGGATTTAACCAACTAGGCGGTTCAATCGGTTCCGGATCGGGAAGTCCCAATTCACGCGCCTTCAATTTCTTTAACATATGTTCTGGCCAACAATCTGGTGCAGGTACAAAGGCTTGGCGTTTAGGTTCTTCTTCCTTCTTTATATTTAATTTATTTTCTTTTTTCGGATTGAACTTGAAAAATAAAAAAATAATTTTTTAAGCTTAAAAAATTTGAAAAATTACCAAATCTTTATTCGATTTTTGTCCCCAAACAGTTGCAGTATTTTTATTAGTTTTGCTGCCTGTGTTGTTATTATTGCTACTTCCACTTGTACCACCCAATGAAGGAAATTGTTCAGCAGAAGTTAAAGGCAATTGACTGGTTGTTAATATGCCATTTTGTTGTCCAGAAGCCTAAAAAAGAAAATTTTAAAATAAAGTTTAGGAATAAAGAAAAATGCTCACGATAGGCAAAAAGAACCCGATCTCCCCCAAAATCCACCCCACGGATCTACGCTCAAAAAATTTTTTTTTCAAATTCTCAACCCTCAAAAATTAAAAAAACCCCAAAACCTTATTTCTAATATTAAAATTATTCGTTGTTAAAATAGGTTCAAATCCTGGAGGAGCACCATATGGAACAAAAGAAGCATTTTGTTGATCAAAAGTAGTCAAACTTGGAAAATTATCAGTCGATTGAAGTGGATTCGTATAAGATGATTTAACAATTTTTACATTTTGTTGTTGACTTTGAGCACTAGGAACGATACGAACAGTTTGACTGAAAAAAAATTATTGAAATTAAAAAAAATTCTTAAGAAAACCTGCTCGGTTTTTGCAAAACTTGTTGTTGTTCAACAGGCAAATTATCTTCATTTTGCATTTGACGTGAAGAATTTCCACCCCCACGACTATGCACAAAGTGAAATTCTAATGGGATAGTGCCTCCACGACTAGATCCACTACCATTTTGCATAAGTCGATGGTGCTGTTTAGCCTAAAAATTCTTATCTTTTTTAATTTTATTTAAATTAACAACCTTATGAACATTTAACTCAACATCAGAAACAAAAACAATTCCCATTTGTAAACATTCTTGGTCTAGACAAGGATGATGAAATCGACGATTATGTTGATTAAGTTGATGTTGATTCCTTTAAAAGAAAATTTGAATTTAATATGAAAACTGATTGAGTCAGGCTAAATTCTTATAAAAAAAGAGAAAATTAAAAGAAAATAAAAAAAGTGTATTTATAAAATTAATCGAAATTCGAAAAAAAATTTCTAAAACCAAAAAAATTTCTTCAAACAAACCTATAAAATACATTGTTTTCAAGCCCTTCTTGATGACAAAACTGACAAAAATAGTGTTCTTTACGTAAATGGCGATATTGCTGTTCATCATCATAAAAACGTTCTTCACAAAAATTGCACGTTGGGTGACCTTTTTTAAAAATTGTCAAATAATATAAAAATAAAAAAAACCTCTAAATCCATTTTGTTCAGATTTGAGCTTCCCATTCATATGTAATTGAAGTGTTTCACGAGTATATACATGACGGTCTTTTATGAGCACCTAAAAGGTAAATAATTAAAACTAAAGTTGATGACGGTCATTTAAACGAAACGAAGTCTAAAGGGAAGCTGCCAAGGTCTTTTCTTTCAAAAATTCAAAAAATTTCCGGCATCGCCGCTAAAAAGAAGCCTAAAGAGCAAAAAAACAGATGTTCAAAAAACAGCGATCGAAGCGCCTAGGTTAACGTACAAAGTCCCCAAATAATCCCCAAATCATCATATAAAATAAAAAAAATTATATACGTTTAAATTATCACAGCAAATCCGGCAGAAAGAAAGATGATGATCTTGACTCATATGCGACCTAAGTTCGGCAAAAGTTCCAAACTCAACACGTTGTCCACTAAATTAGAAAAAACACTAAAATAATTTTAAAAAATAGAAAAAAAACCTTTTAGTACATTCATTGCAACGATTGGCCATATAAGAATCAAAGCATTCCAAGGCATATTTTGAATCAAAACGGACAGAATATTTAGCCTCATATTCAGCATGGTCGATACAATTTGATGGGAGCTTTAAAAGAAGTTTTTGTCCAGGAGGAGCGGATACATAATAAAGCTGAAAAATTGAAACAAAAATAGAAAAGTAAAAATTTGAGGGGGAAAATCAATGAAAAGCTAAAATATGTAAAGACTTTGACAAGGACAGAACACAAAATAAAAAGACAGAAATCTTAAAGAAAATATGAATTTGCTGTAAATGGATACCCTAACAAAAATTCTTTATCCCAAATCAAGGAAAAATAAAGGTGTTAAGAAAATGATTTGATCACGATTCCAGATCCAAAAAATAAAAACAAAATCAAATTCAGACCAAGCCCACAAAAAGAAGGATTCCGAAAAACTCTAGTTACGAGCCTGATTCAGACCGTTCTCTAAATCCCTCTCCATCTAACCCACAAAATAAAAAATTAAAAAATACAATAGGGATATCAGTCCGACACTGTGGGCATTGTTTTGTTTCCCCAATCACGCGGATACGAAGTGAGCATTCCATACAAATCTATAAAATAAATTAGAAACATTTTCAATTAAAACAAAAAATAAACCGGATGCATGCACTCCCCCAGTCCAAAAAGATCAGAACGTTGACAACAAATTAGACAGTCGCTGATTTCACCAATCATTGGAATACCTGCATGGTCTGTACGTTCCTAAAAATATTTGAAAAATAAATGAAAGTTTAAGAGAAATTTTGAAGTAAACTAGACAGAAAATAGAGAAGAGGCCACAGAGATATGGGAAGGTCTGAGGATCTCACTAGAATAATAGGAAAAATTTTCTAGCATTCCAATTGTAAGGCTTAAATTGAAGAAACATAATTGAGACAAAAAGAGAACCGATTGTAAAATATGTTAACATCCAAGAAAATTAAGAATCTATCAAAAGAAAATCAAAACCTTAGTTTTAGCAGTCTTAAATTGCTTAGCTTTATCTCGGTTTTGCTGCCATTTTTGTTGTCGAAAATCTCTTCTATGAAATTGTTGTTGGTTGTTCCCGCGAGAGGTTTGTCCCGCTTGTTGGTTGTTTTGATTGCGTTGATTATTCTGTCTTCGCGAATGTTGATTCGTCTAAAATTTTGAATTAAAGCCTTATAAATTTAAATAAATCAAAAAACCTTTTGACTATTCTCTTTAGTCGCGTTTGTTTGGTTTTGAGTATTTTGTTGTTTGTTTTTGTCTTGATTATTCATATTTTTGAATCCAAATAATCTAAAAATTAAAATTACTAAATTAAAAAAATTTCTAAAAATTGTTAAAAAAATTTTTGTTTCAAACTTAAAGAAAGCGAGAGATAATAGGGAAAAGAAACGAGAGTGACAGTTTGAGAAAAATATGGGATCTAATGTCATTTTCCAAAAGGACAGTTGGTCGCCGACTTTTTTTGATTACTGTAATGGAATGAGTAAATTCCTTAAAGTTCTCCTAATTTCTTATCAATGTTCTCTATTATATTAATTTATTTTTTAAAATAGATTTTGATTAAATACCTATCATCCTTTCATTTAAAATTTGTTTTCACAACTCTGCAACATCTAATTTTTAAAAATTATATTAGGACTTTGTTTAATTTATAAAAGTCTATTTTTAAGTCTAAACGAGTCTCTAAAAAAGTTTTAAAAAGGCGGAAATAAGTTTTATTAATTATGGAGGGGCCGGAAATTAGTTATCTGCCACATGCATTAGCTCGGGCTTTTATTCAGGCTACAAGCATTGCGGAACTAAAATTTTAACTTCATGTGGAAATAAACGTTAGTGCCGAGTGATTTCCCCAGTAAATGAATTGGGTAATGAGTTGTTTATTAAAAAAATTTTTTTTATATTTAATTAATTAATTGCAAGCATATTCTTGCAACGTGCCTTCCTTTTCTTGCTATCACTCCCTTATTCCCTCTTAATATTTTTTTATTCCCTCTTAATATTTTTTATTTTTTTTATCCTCTTAATATTCCCTCTTAAATTAAAAATTAAGGGCCAACGATTATGAAAGAGAAGAGGAGAGGCATTTAAATTTGACTGTAATTCTATCTATTACTTATTATTTTATCATTAGCCAATTTTTTTAATTTAAAAATAATTTTTATTGAAAGGGAGGGATTCTAAAGTCAATTCTAAAGGCAATTTTAGATTTACCTAGCCAATATTAATTTTTAAAACTTTAAATTTCTATATAGAATTTAACAAAAACTTTCTTAAAATGTTTATTCGTTCCTTTATTATAACCCATTTTCTGTTGTTTTTTGTTGGAACATTGCCTCGAGATTTGGTTGAAGGAATGAGAAAAGGAGAGAAACATCCACTCACGCCTTCTCCAAGTATTGTTACTTATTTTTTATTCTCAAATTATATTAGAAGTAATGTAAAAAATGTAAACAAAATTCTAATTTAAACATTTTTTATTTGAATGCTTATGGCAGCCATAATACAAAAATATTTTTTTAGAAAAAATTGTTTTTCGCTAATTATAGGATAACCCTTTAAAAGCTTGTATATTAAAGAGAGTTTTCTACTTAAAATAGAAACAGGACCTGATAATCGAATGAAGCCTCGATTCCCTTTAATTATGATTATTGAACGAGATATTGTCTCAGCTGAATTCTAATTACAAATACGTAAAATAAAAAACTCGTTGTGGAATTAATTAAAAATAAATTTCCAACTAATCTCCCAATTATAAAATCATTATAGAAAAAATCAAAACTGGAAATGTACCAAATGCATTTTCTCTCACGGAGCTGTCCTTTCTGATTAGAATTTTGGAGGAGGTTCAAGAGAATGAATTGGAACAAAATGTTTATTCTATTCAACAAATCCTTTTTGCTAAAGGAATTGGCTTATTAAGAGAAAAACACATCTTGAATCGAGGACAACTTGCTGATTTAATACGGGGAAATCAAGGCAACATGAGTCGCGGACAGTTTATTCATTTAATGCAAGAAAACCAAAACCACATAGATCCACCACAGACTGCTCATATAAATGCAACGAATTCAGCTCAGATACTTCATACCGTTGGAGAGATTTCTCGCAAAATTGGAAGGGTATTTAATTCAATATAAAACTATTGAAAAGGGGATTACCTAGTTCTTCTGTTTATGCACCGTTCGAACATGAGATATATAAAATAAAAATACCCTTCTATAAGTATTAGTATAGGCAAATATACGCAGTCAACTTATGATAAAATAAAACCTCACCTGAATTCCTCCGTTTGTTCCAACCTGAATTCTGCCTCGCCTACATTTTATCTACTTTAAATAATGTATTATCCTTTTGCTTATCTACTTTTGGCAAATCTCGGACAGACCCTAGACATATTTTCCCATTTTTAGGTTTAATAATACATGGTTTTAAGTTGACTACTCGGTATGAAAACAAACTGAACAACGCAATGAACGAGCTCAACAACACATTGGCAAATGCTGAAAACAAAATTGAATTAATAACTTCTAGATACGAGGAACTCTCAGTTAATTTAAATGACGGAGATAGAGCTAATGGAATTTTAAACGCTCATTTAGGTTTAAACATTGGAAATGGTCAGAAAATAAGGTAAGTGCTTTGGTTCTTGTATGATAAAATTTAGGTAATTGGGATTTGCTTTATCTCCCGGAAAATCACCTACGGGACAAAGTCTTATTCTGACCTCTAGTTTTGAGTAAATACAATGTTTTAAGAGTTTGATTCGATTTTTTATTGCCCAAATTATACACAATTATTTTTTTGAAGTTACTCTGATCGGTTTTTTGTGCAATTTAAATTAAAAATATTTAGTACTTTCTAATTCATCTAAAATTATTTTTAAAGCGAAGCTAATTTGCATGGGCATTTGGGGCTATTAAATCAAACTGGATTGCATAATCTTCTGAATCAATTACTTGCCCCAACACAACTTGAGAAGAATATATATATTTTTTATAATTTGATGGGGGTAGCTAGGGCATTAATACCAAAGCTTTTGAATTTGAATAATCCTGAACCAAGAAATTCTTATGTTTTGCTTCTTAACCAGATAGGGTATTTCTTTATTAAAATAATATTAATTTAATATAACAAAGTTAATAATGTGAGACTATAGTAGTAGATTTTTGTTTAATTTTTTTAAATATCAGTGTTTAAACTCCTTAATAGTAAGGTTGAGTTTTTCGAACCGGGTCGACGTTCAAGTCTTTTTCGGGACAAAATTCGAAGCCAGGTTCAATCTTTCGAACCGAACCGGGCCCCAACCATACTCCTTAAGAAACGGGAATACAGAAAAATAAATTATAAAAGTCTAAGTAAGAAATTAGTGACAGGATGGTACCATGCTACGACGGTATTTTGCAGTATTTATCGGTATTCCGTATCAGTAATAACGAAATTCCGATCACTAGTTTAAATCCTTCAATCTTTGCATCTCAAGGGTGTATGTACTTACACAAAACAAGTATATTTTTTTCAAATATTCTTATTTAGAATGCCACTCGATGTTGAGAAATATGAACAAGCTCGTATTAACTATCCAACTAAAATAGCTGAAGCAACAGCTAAATTAACAGCGGAGGGGAGGAGTACTACTTTCACACTATTAATTGAGCGTAAGTAAAAGAATCAAAATTACAAGAAAAAATAAATTTTTTAGTAAAGTTAAACATTATAAAGCGTATAGCTATTTAATACCTAAGGCTATTTAAAAAAATTCCTATTTATTTAATTCCTATTTAATTCCTAAGGTAATAGATAACACATCATTCCGGTCTACTGAAGAGGCTGGTTCGCTCCCAGCCACCGAATAACCTTTTGCATTAGCTAAAGGAGGCAAATAGCTATAGCCCAGCTGATTTACTATATTAAATAAAGGGTTTTAAATTAATAAAAAAATATTTTTGCAGATCATCAGGATTATGTTTTAAATGTTGTATTCCACTTAACAGCTCAAATTTTAGCTGGAACATTTCCAGGATTAAATATAAATGTGTCCTACGAGAATGTAAACACAATTGGACATTATGCAGGGATTATTTTTACGGTGAATGATGGAAGTGCTAATATTACTGAACATTATGCCGGCGAAAATGTGAGTGAGAACGAAGGTGAAGAATCAAGTAACAATGATACGGACGATGGCGAAGATAATGAAGATGATGATTGATGGTACTAAAAGGGCAAAACAAACAAAAAAATTACAAAAAAATTTAAAAACAAAAAAACACAAAAAATAAGAAAAAACAAAAAATACAAAAAAACACAAAAAATCAAAGAAAAGCAAAAAAAAAACATAAAAAAACAAAAAAACACAAAAAAATCACCATAAATTTCATGGAACGATTTATTAGTTCCTTGCATATTTTTTTATATTTTCAATGTTTCAGCCTCGTTTTAGATGGCTTTTACCTTTCATTTATCCCTAATATAGAGTAGAGCTTGTTGTCATCGAACATATGTTCTCTCCGAAGAGGTCCTTATATCAAATATTAATGAATTTTTCGATAGCCAGGGATTCCTGGTACAGTTGGTTCTTCTACTCTTCTACAGGGATAAAAATTTTCCTCATTTTATTTTAATTTACCTCATTTCAATGTATTTTTAAACACAAATGAAGTTTCAGCAATGATGAAAAGAAAAAGAAAATATTAAAAAGCAATCACATTTAAAGAATTCATTTAATTCATTGTTTGTTCCACCCCCAAAATATTCATTACAAAAGACAAAAGCCTATACCAAAAACTTCACCTTCCATTAACTTCAATTCCCTCCTTCACCTTTCATTCATATAGGCTTTTGTGCTAAAACCCATTTGAACGAATTTTTTGATAAAAGCATTGGAAAATTTTGTGTGTTTATCAAAATTTAGAGATTCAGGTTTTAATTTTCCTATTCAGTTAGCTTTGAATAGAAGGCAGAAAAGAGAAATAAAGGTTCTTTCTCTTCAAATGATTTTATTAATAAAGCTAGTTTAATTGAAAGCTCCCTCAGCTATTAGGAAATGATTGGATGGAAATGATTCTAACCTTTATTAGAAGGGGGTGCTTATCCTCTCATATTAAGTAGAAGCCTAGAAATGGAAAGTTCGACGGATTTTTAATAAAATCCAGAACATTTTATTCAAAAATAATTAATTGATGAGACATGTATTAATCTAGCAATTGTAAAAATGTAAAAATTTAATGTATAAAGATGTACATACAAAAGGAATAATTTATTTTTAAAATTTGTCAAGAATTAAGCAAAAGTTTTGTTATCTTTCGAATGAGCTTTAGATTAATAGGAAGGCATCATTGTCGTCGAAATACGCCAACTTGAAATATCAGATATTGAGGTATCGTAGAAGATGAGACAGATAACCAACCGGTTTGAGATACAGTACAACATGCTCTTTCGAATGAGCTATAGTGTAATAGGAAGGCATCTCTTTTCATTGAGATCGGCCCACGGGTTTAGAAAAAGGTTTTTTTTCATATTAAATGAGTTAAAGATTAATAGGTAGATACTGTATACCAGACCTGGTCATGGATACGGATATGGATACAGATAATACCAAAATGCCTGCGGATATCCGCCTGTATCCGCCGTAAATATCCGGATACGGATACCAAAATCAGTATCCGTGACCAGGTCTGCTATAGACATATAACCTCCCAGAAAACACCCATAAACACCCAAAATCATTTATACTGTTCAGTTGAAAATTCTCCAGGCTTTGACAACCTACTATAAAACAACCTACTATAATGTATTCTGCCTTTTTTTTTTTTAAAATTTCAAAACAAATCATTAAAAAAATATTTTGAAATTAAGATTAAAGGGAGCGCCGGAAATTTATTTATTTATTCTTGTTTGAATCATGTGTTGCCAAAACTAATTTACTAATCACAAGCATATCCGCTACGTGCCTTTTTTCTTGCACGGCTCCAAGCACGTGGATACACTTTAAACAATGGAAAATTTAAAATGCCTATCACTTCCTTATTCCCTCTTAATATTCCCTCTTAAATTTAATTTTATTCTTCAATAATAGTGGAAGAGGCATTTAAATTTGATTGTAATTCTATTTATTCCTTATTATTTCGTCATTAGCCAATCATTTTAATTAAAAAAAATTTTTTATTGTCAGAGAAGGATTCTAAATTCAATTTTAAAGGCAATTTTAGACTTCCATAGCCAAAATTAATTTTTAAAACTTTAAATTTTTATATAGAATCTAACAAAACTTTCTTAAAATGTTTATTCGTTCCTTTATTACAACCCATTTTCTGTTGTTTTTTGTTGGAACTTTGCCCCGAGATTTGGTTGAAGGAATGAGAAAATCTATTTGATTCGAATGCTTATGGCAGCCCCTTCCATAGCTTTTTTGTGGCAAAAATTATTTATCGTTAATTATAGCTTAACCCTTTTAAAAGCTTCCGTATTAAAGGATTTTTCGCTACAAAAATTCTTTCAGATTTTCTACTCAAAATAGAAACGGGACCTACAATAATCGTTAATGAATTCACTTTGTATTTAATGAAATTACAAAACAAGTCATTAAAAAATGTTTTGAAATTAAGATTAAAGGGAGCGCCGGAAATTTATTTATTTATTTGTTTTTATTTCTAAAATCATATGTTGCCAAAATTAATTCATTAAATCACAAGCATTATTCTCGCTAAGGGCATCCCCCTCTCATTTGGCGGGCTCCAAACACGTGAAGGCGCTATAGACGACTCAAAATTTAAATTGTCTATCCCTCCCTCCCTTTAAAATTTAAAAATAAAAATAAGGGGCCAACGATTAGACTTTTACTTTTCAATAGGGAGAGAGGCATTTAAATTTGACTGAAAATTTATTTATTGTTTATTTAATTAATAGCCAATATTTTTAATTAAAAAAATTTTTTATTGCTACAGGGGGATTCTAAAAGCAATTCAAAGGGATATATTGACCCGAAGCCCGATCCGAAGAATACCTCGATTCTTCTCTTAAAGGATTAACTAATTTGTGTAATTGTTAAGATATTCTAAGATTTTAATTTTCAAAAAAAAAATCAAAGAAAATTTTGTTCAAATGATTATTTCTTCTTTTATTTTAATCCATCTTTTGTTGTTTTTTGGTGAAATATTGCCTCGAGACTTATTAGTTAAAGGCATGAAAAATGGAAGCAATAGAGGTGAACCAGGACCTTCTCGGCAATCTCATCCTGGTATTATTTATTTTTCAATTCTCCAAATTCTCATAGAAGCCATATGAAACTATTAAAACTAAAAATTTTTAGTTTAAAAAAGATTTTTTGCTTCAAAATATTTTGAGACGTTTTTACTTAAAATAGAGACAGGACTTGATGATCGAGTGGATTCTCGATTCTTGATAAGTATAATTTTTAAATGAGATCTTGTCTATTATAGAGAAAATCAGAGCTGGAAGACAAGTTCTTAAACATGAATCAAATGAAATTTCTCTCACGGAGCTGTCCTTTCTGATTAGAATTTTGGAGGAGGTTCAAGAGAATGAATTGGAACAGAATGTTTATTCTATTCAACAAATCCTTTTTGAAAAAGGAATTGATATATTAAGAGGACAGGAGATCTTGGATCCAACAAGGATTGCTCATTTAATAGAAGGGAATCGAAACAACATGAATCCTGCACTGTATGAACATCTTGTACAAGAAAACCAAGAGTTCATGAATTCAGAACAGAATCATTATATGGATGACGCAACTTCAGGACAGATACTTCAAACCATTGGAAAAATTTCTAGTAAAATTCGAAAGGTTCCTAGACCTTTTCCTAGATATAAGTTTAGTAATACAAGATTTTAAGTTGATTCTTGTGTATGAAAACAAACTGAACGACGCAATGAACGTGCTCAACAGCAATTTGGGAAATGTTGAAGACAAAATTGGAAAAATAATTTCTAGATACTATGAGCTCACAGATGAATTAAATGAATTAGCTAAAGCTAATCAAAGTTTAAAAAAGAATATAGGAAATTTTGAACATAATAATCAGCGAATTAAGTGAGAGATTTAATGATTTAACAAAATTAAAGGCTCTGTATGATAAAGAGACTTAATCCTTCCGGAATCACCCTTTATCTGGACAGCACCCTTACTCTAGTTAATAAAATTATTTTTAAAGGAAAATTTATCTGATTGAACTTTTGAATCAAACAAATCCATTTATTTTGCACAATCTTCTGAATGAATTACTTGCCCCTACCCAACTTGAGAAGAATATATATATTTTTTATAATTTGTTGGGAGTTGCTAGGGCATTAACATCAATGTTTTTGAGTAATGCTGAGCTAACAAATTTTTATCCGCAGCTTCTTGGAGTTGAAAGGTATTTTTATGGGAATTATTCATATTTAGGTCAGTGTAATATAATAAAGTTATATTCATTATCATCATCATGATAAGTCTGACATAAGAACAGACAAAACACGATCCAAATGAGAAATCTGCATTTTAAATAGATGTTAAAAATATTTTTCTCGGTCGGACCTCACACAATATAAAATAGAAGCGATATCCCGAATAATGGATACACTCTATTTAAATAACTAGTATAATTTTTTGCGGGTAAGTGGAGGATGATTTCAATATAAAATATATTTTTTTTTTAAATTTCTATTTAGAAAAGAACTCGATGTTGAAAAATATCAACAAGTTTGTACTAACTATGAAAATAAAATAGATCAAGCAATGAATAAATTAAAAATGCCGGGGAAAAGTACTACTTTCTCCCTATTAATTGAGCGTAAGTAAAAGAATTAAAATTTTGGGCAATATAGGTAGTTTGGTTCCCATTTTTTCTTGTTTCCCTTTGTGTCTGTTCTCAGAGTAAACTTTACCAAAATCAGCGAAATCTGACTTACATCGATAAAGTTATTACCCTTTATTTTAATCTCTTGCAGCGGCATTCAAATAAACGGTTTTCCTTAAGGATTTAGCTTCCTAATATTGTTCAGAAAGATATAATCTGGCTGAACTTAGCATCATTCTATAATAAATTATATATATCAAATTTTGTTATCAAATAGATAAGGGGTTTAAATGAATAAAAAATAATAAATATATTTTTACAGACTATGCTAATTATTTTTTTAATATTGCCTTGCAACTCGTAAATCAAATTTTAACTGAAACATTTCCTAAAATGAAAAGTGATATGGCCTACGAGAATGTATATACAATTGGGTATTATTTAGGGATAATTTTTACTAAGAATGATGAAAGTGCTGCTATTAGTGTTGATTATGCAGACGAGGATGTGGAAGACTACGAATACCATGTGCCTAAGTATTATACCGATGATGAAGATGTTTGATGATGCCAAGAATGAAAAAAAACACAAAAAATACAAAAAAATTTACAAAAGCAAAAAATTACAAAAAAATAAAAAAATACAAAAAAAATATTATACAAAAAAACATCTACATGAATTCCTTGGAACAATTTATCAGTTCCCTGTATATTTTTTACAAAAATTTTTTACTGTATCAGTCTCGCGTAGAGCTTGCTTTAGATTAACATTTATAGACAATCCTAAAATACACGATAAATGTACTCTTCATCTAACAAAAAATATTTCCTCCATAAGGTCCTCCAGGGGACCTCAAATTCAGGAAAAGTCATTGGAATTCACGGAAATTCAGGGGATCAGGGGACTTCAAATTACTAGTGTTCTACTTTCCCTGATTCCGATATTTTGAATTCCTCTACCGAGAAAATAAAAAATTAAAATCATTTTATTTAATTTTACCTCATTTTAATGTATATCTATTTTTCAAACATAAATGGAAGTCTCATCAATGATATTATCCCCTCAGTCGATAAAGATAGGAATGATCTAACATTTATTGGAAGTAAGGTTGTTATCCCCTCAAGCTCTACCCCTACAAACTTTTTTATCAAATACACAGACAGGGACAAAGCTTCGATGGCTAAAATTATTTTTAGAACGATCAAAATTAACTTGAATATTTTGTCAATTAAATAGAATATAGAAATGCATTTTTAATAAGATTTTGAAACTTTTAGTCAAATATTTTAATTGATGAGACTAATGTATTAATCCAGAAATTGTATAAATGTACAAATATATTTAATGTATAAAGATGTACATACAAAATGTATTTATAGCGTAATTTATATTAGATTATTAACGTCCTCCAATAACGCTTTGGATTCCTCCACCTCCATATCCACCTCCGCCAGCAACAAATGAAGATCCAGGAAGACCATATCCTCCACCTATTACACTTTGAATTCCTCCTCCACTTCCACCTCCTCCAGAAACGAAGCTGGAGCTTGCTGGGGCAGCCTTTTTTTTATTAAAAATATTTTTTAAATAATTTTTTTTAATTGTTCTGAGTTTCCTCTTAATCTTAAATTCCTAAGGGTATCTTCCTTCAATTAATTAGTTCCAAACTCCTAGTATTTACATTATTAATTTCAATTTTTAATAAAATTTACCGGAGCATAATAATAAGGATAATAATAAGCAGGTGCATATACAGCATGTCTCTTTTGGCTGGAAATTAAAATTCTTTTAGTTATGAAAATAATGTTAGTCGGAAAATATTAAGGAACAGAAATTAAAGCTTTTGAAGACTAAAGTTCTCCAAATTAATTTTTTTTCAAATAAAATGGATAATTAATTTATTCCAGGCTTAGTAATTGATACATATATGGCTACAGTTAAGTTCAAAATGCCTGCGGATATCCGTGTGTATCCGCCATAAATATCCGGATACGGATATCAATATCTATGTCCATTACCAACTCCATTTATATTTTTAAATTAATCTCCAAATTAAAAACCTACACTGTCTTATCAGCAACAGGTGCAGACATAACGATTTGTGCAAGTAAAGCAGCTACAATTAAAAAGCAAAAAGTTGAAGAAGACATTTTTAATTTTTTGAGGGGTGAGGATTTTTTGAAATTTAAAAATAAATTATAATTATTAAGTGTTAACTCTCCTCTTATTTATAGGCTTAACTTTACTTATCAAAATTTAAAAGAATTTTTACTAATGCTTTAAATGACGTTAATTCAAATTTTTCTTTAATTAATTGGAAATTCGAGCATTTATAAACTTTAAATTAAAATAAACTCTCCGTTCCACAGAAAATACACCCAAAATTATTATTTCTTCAAAGTTTTTTTCGTTAAATTCCCCAATTAATTTTTTTCCCACATTAATTAATGGAAATTATTTCAAAGAAATTAGAGTTCCTTTTTAAGTTGTTTATTTTTGAATAATTTTAGGGGGACCCCAAAAATAAATTTTTACTCAATTTTATTCGCGAAATAACGAATAAATAAAACAAAAAAATAATTAATCAAAATAAATCAAGCTCAAAAAAATTTTTTTTTCAAATTTGAGAAATTTAAAAATTAGCGAAAATTCTCTCTCATTTAATTGTTGATGACAAGCAATTTTCAGCAATTTTCAAAATTCTAAAAATAATTTATTTAATTTAAATAAAATTTAAAATTTTCTTTCTTTAAAATGGTTCTACTTTACTGTACAATTTAATAAAAAATTTTCTTTTGTTCCTCAAAGTGTGATTAATTTTCTAAAATTAATCCAAGGTTACCCTCTTGTTGATTAACGTCATAAACAAGCGTGGAAAGGGAATGCTTTTGTAAACAAGTAAAATTAATTTAATTTTGATGAGAAAATTAGGCTATAAATAAGAGAGATGTTCACACCTAATAATCATTAAAAATTAATTTTAAATTTTAAATTTAAATTTCAAAAAATCCTCAGTCCTCTAAACTACTAAAAATGTCTTCTTCAACTTTTTGCTTTTTAATTGTAGCTGCTTTAATTGTCCAAATCGTTATTTCTGCACCTGTTGCTGATAAGACAGTGTATGTTTTTAATTTATTCGTGAATCTTGAAAGGCATTCTGAGACTTCTAGATGACTTCTAGGATTTTCAAAATCACGCTTAATTTTAATTCTTGATGAGCAATTTAGAATCTAACTAAAAAGACTAACAGAATTCCAAATGATTATAGTAATCGTAATCAGGGGACTAAAAATCAATCGGTATTCATGATCAGCATCTGAAGAATCCCGTTTTTAATGACCGAGCTGTTCTCTAGGTCTAATCTTTAGATTTTATTATGATTTTTTATTAAATTAATTCTATTTTTAATTCTAAAAATTTTTCTTTAGCGATAAGAGACATGCTACATGCTGTGCTCCTGTTTATGCAGCACCAGCTTATGCACCTGCCTATGCACCTGCTTATTATGCTCCTGTAATTTATTAAAAATTTAATAATAGTTATCCTGTATTCTGATTAATTTAGAGACTTTGAGAAATTATGTTTATTAAAAAATGTTTTTTATTTCCAAAAAAGACTGCCCCAGCAAGCTCCAGCTTCGTTTCTGGAGGCGGTGCAAGTGGAGGAGGAGGAATCCAAAGCGTAATAGGTGGAGGATATGGCCTTTCTGGATCTTCCTTTGTTGCTGGTGGAGGCGGTAGTGGGGGAGGTATTCAAAGCGTTATTGGAGGTGGCTCTTCATTTGTAGCTGGAGGAGGCGGGTACGGATATGGACATGGAGGATACGGTTATGGTGGATATGGATATGGACGTTAAATATTCAGAATAATGATCAAAATATTTAAAATGATGTAGGAAACAAAAATTTTCTAAAATTTACATTTAAATATTTAATTGTATTTTTAAAAAAAAAATATTAAATTTTTAAAAATTTTAAATTACTTAAAAACTGTAAAATATGCATGTCATCTATCACCTTCCATTACACCAAAGATATAATGACTGGAATAAAACCCCCAAATAAATTATTTTTATTTTTAAAAAATTGGGGTAAAACAAAATTTTTTTTAAAAATCTTGAAGGATATAGACAATCGATAGCTCATATAAAACAGCATTAAAAGCTGTATTTAAAAATGGTGTACCGAATTAATAGACTTCCATTACTCCAAAGTTATAATGCCTGGAATAAACTCCAAAGATATATGAATACTTCCAGATTTCTTTAATTTTCTAAAATTAACTGACTCTAAAAAAATAACAAAATAAAATTTATATGAATATTTATTAGAATTCAAATTTAAATAAAATTAGGAATTAATTTTAAAAATTAATTTAATTATCAGTTCTATCAATTTTTCTTTCTAAGCTAAGATAAAAATAAATAGTAGTTGATAGCATTAATTAGAATATTCTTCAGTCCTCCTCCAGTCTTCAGCGTCCTCCTATAACACTTTGTATTCCCCCACCTCCATATAAACCCCCACCTCCTGAAACAAACGAAGATCCGGAATGTCCATAGCCGCCACCAATTACGCTTTGAATTCCACCTCCTCCAGCACCGCCTCCTCCAGAAACAAAGCTAGAAGCTGCTGGCGCAACCTTTTTTAAAGGGTTTATTTGAATTTTAATTAAATTACTGGCTAAGATTTCTCCTTAAAATGGCTCTTGATTTAAGGTTTGCTCGATATAATGAACTTGATAAACTGTCCTTTAAGTTTCTTATATCGAGATTCGAATGTAGCCTTAATTGCAAGCCCGATAGAATTAATTTCCCAATTCTAAATTTATTAATAATAAATACCGGAGCATAATAAGGATAATAATAGGCTGGAGCAGCTACAACAGGAGCAGCAGCAACTACTGGCACTGCATCGCCTCTCTTTACTCGCCAGCTTAAAATTAAGTTTTCGTTATTTTGCCTTAGAAATATCACCGAGCAGGAGGTGGAGGTGCAGAAACCACAATTTGTGCAATTAAAGCAGCTACAATTAAAAAGCAAAAAGTTGAAGAAGACATTTTTAGTATTTTAGAGGGAAAGTTTATAAATTAAAATTAAATTTTAATGGTTATTAGGCGTATACTCTCCCCATATTTATAGCCCTTTCAAGCAGCTATTTTTTCAAGCAAATTTTAAAATTTTTTTGATAGTTTACTAAGACATTCCATTTAAACTTTTTATAAAAATTCTAGATAATTAATTAATTAAGGGAATATTTTTTCATTTTTTAAAAATTATGCTTGGGCACAAACTAAGAAATTAATTAAATTTAATTTTTTCTCGATGAATTGCTCTATTAATTTTTGCCCTCTTTATTATTTAAAAAATTGCTCAATTTATTAAGTTGCGTTTATTTATTAGTAATATTCTTGTTTGCAAACAAAGCAAGTTTTTGGCGTTTCTAGGCTGTCAGAAAACTTTTTTGCGCTCTCCTTAATTTGTATAATTTATTACCTTGTTGTTTTATTTTTGAATATTTTTTGGGGAGCCCTTTAAACTAAATTTATATTCGTGAAATAATTAAATAAATAGAGTAATTAATCAAATAAATCAAAATTAAATGTGAGAAGCAATTTTCCTTCTTAGTAATAAAAATTTAAATAAAAATTAAAAAAAAATGCTGCTTTTGACTCTTATTTGATTTGACTGGAATTTCTATTGGTAATAGTCGGTTTCGTACCCCCCCCTCTTTTTTCTTTCTCAAGGTATTCGAAATCGAGCTGCATCGAATGACCCCAAAATCAACGTGATTTGAATGCCGGGTTTCGGGTCGGGTTTTCGAAAACTTCTCGTGTAGGGTTTCGGGTCGAAAAAAGTCCGAGTTTCGGATAACCCATCCCATCCCTGATGTACATAAAAATACAATTTTTAAAATAGTCCCTTCGACAATTTACAAAAATTCCCTTTTTTGACCATTTTTAAATACAACGCGCTGTAGATATTTTGTTTATTTTAAGTGATTTGTTATTTGAAAAATTATAAAAACTATAAAGGTAAGGAAAGAAGAAAAGTAAAGGAGAGAGAGTAATGGAGAGAGAAGAAAAGTAAAGAAAAGAGAGTAAAGGAGAGAGAAGAAAAGTAAAGGAGAGAAGAAGAAAAAGAGAAAAGGAAATAATTAAAAAAAGGAAGAATAATTAGTGTTCTCTATACCCTTTCTATTAACCGTCTAAGAATTACTTGTGTTCAAATCTTTTATTTTTGGGAATTCTTCTACAACTCACCCATGGGCCGCTTCGGCGGACTATCTTCAGTAGAAGAAAGCTAGTTGCCTGTGCACTTCGGTGGCTGTGCGACCAGTGGATACTACTGGTAGATAGACATCAGTGGCTGTGCGTATTGGCAGACATATTGGTGGCAGTGCACTTCGGTGGCTGTGCACCCAATAGTGCTTTGTGCAGTGGCAGTGCACTGGTGACCATGGGTGAAATTTTGGAGTGTCCATGTGCCGTTTTGTACATGGGACCGGCCCCTGCTTAGGGGTCATTTAATGGTTAGAAATGTTGGTTGATGAGTAGAATGCTTGATGAGTAGCTTGATGAGTAGAATTACTATTTCTCAAATCTGAGAGAAGTAACGAGAGAGAATATGGTTCTTCTGGACCATTTTGAAACCTTGAGAAAGAAAAAAGAGGGGGTACGAAACCGACTATTACCTTTCTATTAAAACAAAATAATAGTTTATTATGTCAGCCTAATATTATTCACCAACCCCTTTGGTCTACCAAATTTAAAAAAAATTTATTTACGAATGAATATTGTATATATTTCTTTATCTTATAGTTAAGGTTATTTGTAAGTTAATAACATTTTAATGGAAATTTTTATTTTCATATCTATCTATTCTTTATTAATTTCCAAAATTAAAAACATCCATCTTAATAACAGCAATCAGCCCAGTCTGGATTTCCAGAAGACATTGAAGATGAAGCTGGACAACTTGGGCAACTTGGATTACCACAATTTCCCGAGTGAATGTTGTACTTGTAGCAAGTAGTTCGTTTAACACGAAATTGTTTTGGCTGAAAATAAATTTATGATATCGATATAGACTTGTCCATTATCTTCGGGAATTAATGTGATTATACGCATAAAGAGGGGATACCCGAAATTGTTAATTTTTGTAAAGTACTTAGAGAATGCCCTAAGGCAGTTAATATTTCTTATACATACATACTCTTTTAATGCAAGCCCCATATATTTAATTATAAAATTTATCGATAACAAATACCTGATCAAGAGCAAAATCAGGAGCAGGTGCCAGATCAACAATTTGTGCAATTAAAGCAACTACAATTAAAAAGCAAAAAGTTGAAGAAGACATTTTTATTTTGGAAGGATTTTTAAAATTTTAAATAATTTTATGATTATAAAGTTTGGACTCTTACATATTTATATGCCTTTAAACAGCTGTCTTTTTAAACATAATTAATAAATTTTATATTTTTACTAAGACTTTTACTAATATTTTCCTTCTCAAAACTTTTTAACCATCGTTTAAATTCAAATTAATTAAAAAATTTTTAATTTTATGAGCGTTATTCTGGTTTTATAAAATTATTTAAAAATGAAAAACAACAAAAAAATAATTTTTAATTAATTAGAATTTAAATGGTGATTAGAAAATCTTAAGAAGGAATATCTTAGTAAAAGTTTTAGTAAAAATACAAATTTATTAATTTATTTCGAAAAAACAGCTGTTTAAAGACATATAAATATTTGGCCGATATTTTTATTTGTTTTATTTTTAACGAGAAAAATATTTTTTGTCATGCAATTGAAAAAATGTCACTTTATAGTTCAAACCCCCGTCTGACCTCGCGACCCTGGAATTTGAAGAAAAATCACAATATTCAGGACTTTAGGCAGAGTATACCCAGCCTATGTTTTGAAACCGAACCCTGATATATTTTTTATGTACCCAGCAAGAATAATGAAGAAAAAATTTGTGGGCCGATAATGCGATAGTTTTTTTAACAAATTTTATTAGCGAAATTTTAAGGAAATAAATTTGATAATTAATCAAAATAGTCAATCAAATTGAAATTGAAACAACTTTAATGAAAAAATAAAAATGCTGCGGTTGATTATTATTTATTTTGATTAAAATTAAATTACAATAAACTTAAAAATTTTTTAATTTAAAATAGTTCTACCCAGATATACATTTAATTAGAAAAAATAATAAAACAATTTACGAGTGCGTTTTTATTTTTAAAATTTATTAATCCCAATAAATTCACAATCATCCATCATAGTAACAACATTCAGCCCACCCCGGAGGGTATATAGTTGCGGAGGTTAATGGACAGTCTGCGCAACTTGGATGTTTGCAACGTTCTGTCTCAATTTTGTATTTGTAACAATCTGCTCTTTTCACTCGAATATTTTGCTTTGACTGGGAAATAAAAAAATCTTTATTTGAAAGAAATATTCACGTTATCTATCTAAAAATAGTCCGGGTAGTATTGTACCAAGTATCCATATAGTGTCCCACGTAGAAGCATGTAGGGGTCCCACTTGCCATAGAGATTCCTTTATAAAGCATCAAGACAGGATCTCTTAGCCTATATCCCTTGATACGAGATCAGAATATTTTGAGGTACTATATTTCTCTTTAACTCAAATCCGGTGTTCTAAAAGTAACCAAGTCTGCTATAATTTAAAAACAAACTTCATTAGCTCTAAGCATTTCTTCCTCTCTCAACAATAATAAAATTAAGATCATAGTTATAGTTGTTGAAGTAAAAAGCATTATTAATTAATTAATTAATTATTTAAAGATTAATTAATATTCACAAATTATTTCTTCCTTCCTTTTTGTAAAATAATAAATAATAACTCTCGTGTGTCAATAATTTCCTCTTTTTTGAAATTTAAATTTAATAAAATTTTATTTTTTTTTTGTAAATTTTGTTTAATTCGTCAAACAAAACAAAATAAAAAATTATTACGTTGAAGGATCCATTTAGAAAATTTTCATTTAAAAATCTAGTTTTGTTTGTTTCTCTTTTTTTGTTCCTATTGATAAACTTTTAGTTTAAAAAATTTTTATTTGAACAAAAAATTTAATTATTAAGAGATATTAACAATAAAATGTTAAAAATAGAATTAAAAATAAGCCGAAGAGTTCAAAACTTTTGGGTACGAGTTCTGTTTAATGGAAAATTTCTAGTCTTAAGTAGATTTAGGATTATTATTCCAAAATCCTGGACCCGATTTTATGTCGTGATTGGGATCCCGTTCAACTCTAATCATGAGCATGGTTTCAGTATTTACATTGTGGTTTATATATTCTCAAAAAATTTTTAAAAATTCCAGAAATTTAACAAAAATACACACAAATTTCAAATACAGATAATATTTATTAATGAAAAATTTAATAAAATTAAAAGGAATGGTTAAAATTTTGACTGTTTAAATGACATGAATTTTTTTACTAAAACATTCATAAAATTTGATATTTATAAAATTGATCACTAATAATTAATTTTTACCTTAGAATAATATTTTTTTATTTTTTTCCAATTTTTTATTTAACAACTTTTAAAATATTAATATAATTTATGTAAAAATAAATTTATTAAAATGCTCATCCTTTTTTGCCATTTTTTGCCAATCCTTCCTTACCCGCTGGCACTTTACCCAATTTTTAAAGTGAAAACAAGGTTTGTGTTAAGCCGCGATAATTCCCATGAGAAAACAAAAATATACAAATAAATTTATTTTAATTTTAACACAATTCTTGTAGACCTCCTAAATTTATAAAAATATTTTTGGAGGCCATAAATTTTTTTAATAATCTCAATTTTATTTAAATGAATTTTAATTTTTTATTATTACTGTCAATATTAAAGTATATTGAAGCAAATAATTTAGAAAGTAATCTTGGATTTTATAAAGTGGCAAGTCTTTTTAAATACAGTCGGATCTCTATTTATAGACAATTCGATTTAAGGTACATTTTTTAAATTTGGGTTGCCATTGGGTAGAGGATCTGCTTCAGCGATAATGTCAATAAGTGATACTCTTAATCTTAATTTAAAATTTTTTTTCAATCCCTAGTTATATCTAAAATTTCAGTCCGACTGTAATTAAGTAATTATATTTAAAATTGAAATTTTAGAATAAAACATCACGAAAAAGCGCAAGAGAATCCAGAGAAATTGAACAATCCCCCATTATTTCACCTATCACTTCACGAGAAAAATCCCATGCAGATCCATGTTTGTTGCGTTGCAAGGATGAATATGTAAATTAATATTAGGGATTTAGTTTATAGAAAATTTAAAAGATGTTTTACACTACAACAAATACTAAGGCTGTCAGAAGGGATACTTTTGCAGTTGGTTCTCCTCTAAATGCTCTAGTTAGTTTTTAAAATTGGTTAAACTGGTTAAGCAAAGATTCGGGGATGAGGACATGAGATAAATCACTTAGGATTAGTTGAATATCAGAAAGCATAAATTCATTAATAATATTCTTTTATTTGTTTAATCTAAATAGATAGATATAATTATCTCAACTGAAGAGAACAAATCTCCATTGGATAGAATTGCTGCTGCTTGCGAGTAAATTATTTAAAAAATCTCTAAAATATTTTAAACTTTTGAAAATTTTTAGTAAGCACAATAGTTTTCTTTCATGTATTCGTAAATGCCAGCATTCTATAGCTCGGCAAATTATTGCAGATGGTCAACAAGCAATGAACGTAAAATTTAAATTACCGTTTAAGATAAAATAATTCCCCTGTGTAATTATTGTTCTCGGTCTTGTTGATAATCATATATGTATTTATTGCCTTGATAATTATTTTTAAGGCAATCTGTCAAAGCTTTCGAATAGACAAGGAATTTCAAAATTTTGTGCTACCCTGCCTTGTAAGGAATGGACCACGTATTGGAAAGAGCTGTCAAGTTTTCAATTCAATCTTTAAACTCTCTCTAAAAATTAATTTTAAAGCTTCATTGGTCTTTAATGGAAAGTGATGTTTATGAGACTATTAGTCAACGACAATTTTTATATAATGGATATGACCCTTCCGAAGTTGATAAAAATGAGGAGAATGATGGATTCCAACGATTGTGTAGGTATATAAATTAGAAGAAATTTAAAGAAATATCCTCTTAAATAAGGGCAATGAATAGCTATGCTGATTGCCATCTTAAAGCTATTGCCAAACTCTGCCATCGGAGAACAATTCCATTTTTTGTTAGATTCAATGCAAAAATATCTGCGTAAGATTTTGGATTTATCAATGAAATATTGGAAAAGATTTGTCATTTTCTAGAAGGCTAAACTACCCTAATCTATAGTTAAAGAGTTCACCACTCGAATGAGCTCATCTGACACAACCTAAAATTGAAACTTATTGGCATGAGAAGTGTAAATTACTCTGTGCTCTCTAACCTGCTCCTTAAGACAATTTATTCTTGATTTTGATTAAGAGACTTACTTAATATTTTATTAATACCGGACCTCACTTATAAAATTAAAGCGCACTTCTCCAAATGCTCCTCGACTGGTTCGGCAACACTAATTCACAATTAGACACAAAATGGACAGAATGTGAGCAATGGGAACCTCAAAAACTGTTAAAATCTGTTTTGGATGACCCTTCAAATAATGCCTATTTTATTAGATTTTCAAAAAATATTTTTGTTTATTTTATAATTTTTGTTTTGTTTTTATTTTAGAATCAAAAAAAATTTTTTTACAAAAATTATTAAACTAAAAATGATAATTTTCGTTGTTTTCTAAAATAACTATTTCATTTTTGGCTACCCCATTTTCTTGCCTTTCCTGTGTCACTTTGGTTACGTGAACATACTTTAAGTTAAAAATTTCTTTAAATTTTCTTGAATTTTTACCTTCCCTGGAGGTGCCCCTTTAGGTCTAACAACCAAATCGGCAGTGCTCCTAGCTTCCCCTGCAATATTCTCTAGCAAACAAGTAAATTGGCCTGCATGTCCAACATTTAGAGATTCAATTCTGAGGGAATAGATAAATGGGGCATCCTTAAATATTAAGTTTCCTAGGCTAAATTTCTTTAATTTTAGGATTACCTTAGTTGTTTGAATACCATTTTTAATTCCAAACTCGGTAGAAATTGAAATTCCATCTCTAAACCATTTAACCAAAGGTTCCGGATCTCCACTTGTTCTAACCGTCCAAAGTAGTGAGGAGCCGATTTCTACATCTTGGCTTACCAGGCGCTCCTCAAAATCAGGAGCAATCATTTTGGCTGATTATAATTAAAAGTTTTCAGATTTGATGCTTTAGGGGTCTATCCCTATCTTAAATCCAGATCTATCCATATATATCCCATCCTCCATCCCTTGTATTCTAATCATTAACTAATCTAGACAAAAGTATACCGCCAAATAATAATCATTTCTTTGGGGACAGATTAACAAAATTACCAGAAAGTACAAGTTGAGCAGAAGTGCAAGCTTTTCCTGCTTTATTTTCTGCTGTACAACAATACTTGCCAGCATCGTTACTATAAATATTATTTATATTGAGTATTGTTTTGCCATAATTATCCTTCCAGATAGAAATTCGTTCATCTGACTTTAATATATTCCCATCTTTAGACCACACAACTCGAGGCAAAGGATCACCTTGACATAAAATATCATTGTTATATCATAATGATACTTAAAAAATAATTTTTACGCCAAATTTTCATACGCCGAAATGACAATAGAAAATAGTGGAAAAGCTGACAGCTGCTTTTCCTTTTATGCGTCATTTTCGGCGCAGATAAATTCTAATTTAATAATTAAAATATTAATACATATACCAATAACGACTGCCTCAAATTTTACATTTTGTCCCTCATTTCCAATTGCAGAAACCAATGTTTTAGTAAAATGAGGAGGGGACACATCAAAATTATTTTCCTGGATAATTCTTGGGGAGAGAATAAGTGTTCGTTCTTGATCACTAGAAGGAGGTCTGTTAATATCTGAATAATTATGAATTTCTGTTGCTTCATTGCCAGCAAATCCGTTAACGAATATCTGTGTATTTTTAGAAATACAGTAATACAATTCGCTGTTAAGCTACCTCCAATCCTGATTGCCTTCTATCCGGTTCATAATCCGAAGTTGACATAATCCCCATCATTTCTGCATGAGCTGAAGAAGTTGAATGTCTTTTGGCTTCAAAATCACGACGTGGAGGGGTACTTAAAGCTCTAGCTTGGTGTTGTTCAAGCTGAAAAGGACACTTGGTTTACTCAAAATTAGTGATTAAAATTCACCAATTGTTGCCTTTGCTTCTGCCACTGTAATAACCCTTGAACACCGCCAATCGAACGTCTAGCCCTTTGGTTATTACTTCCAATAGGCTTTGGAATTAATGATTTTGGGCGAACATGGATAAGAGTTAAAGATTCACAACGACCACGAATATTTTCTGCAACAAGGCGATACCACCCGGCACATTCCAAACGAGCGGAATTAAAACGAAGTGAGTAAGTATCTCCAACATTTAAAAGTTCGACAAATTCAGCATTAGATTTAATTTGCCGTCCATTAAAGAACCATTGAACTTTAGGCCGTGGATTGCCTAAGATCATGCAATCAACTTCAGCTTTCTCTCCCTCATTAATGGTCACTTCGGAAGGAAAGGGGCGAAAGCATTCTGGCGGATTTGCGAGGCTGGAATAGCCTTAAAATAATTACAAGTAACGATCAGAATTCTGGAATAAATGAGAAAGTAGTTTGTCATTTTACTCACCAGGATCTATAATATCTCCATCACTTGCCCTTCTCGATTCAGAACCTTCTGATTTAATCAATGCATAGACTGGACCTTGTCTATTTTGCTGTTTCATTGAAGAAGGAAATTGGAATTGACCAGAAGGCGCAGCTGGACTGCCAATCCCGAGCAGAACATTCAAAGTAGCTGTAGATGTTGCTCTACCCGCTATATTCTCAGCTTTAATGCTGTATTGACCCGCATGTTCAGTTAATACGCTTAAATTGGATTTTAAAGGTGAAAATAATTTTCAAAACCAAGGAATGGTTAGTATGCATTGACCATCTTGATGTCGACTCAATCCGATATCTGATCTTTCAAAGTCTATAGGGCTGTCATTATAAAACCAGTGAACGTTTGGGAAAGGAGTACCACGTATACGAGTCTGTAAAATTAATAAATATAAGATAGTCTTATAGTGAGCGTATCTTTAATAGGGGATATCACTTAATCAGCTCCCTCCATCCAGTGGTTAACCAAATTAAAAAAATTTTTTTCAAGATAATATCACCTTAAGAACGACAGTTTGCCCCTCACGCACAAGCTGACTGCATAGAGGTGGTCCAATGCTAGGAGGAACTTTAGTATTCTGACAGTCGCCATTTTCAATATTTATTTTTTGCACTAAATTAGATTGTTGGTTATTATATTCACCCAATTCATTAATTATTTTTTGTTTATTTTCCTTGATAGTCTTTATTGAAGGTTGTTGTAAAGTTTGTTTTTTTAAATTATTTTCTGATTGGATTTCTTTAAAATTCATAAATTGTTGACATTGTTGTTCAAACAATGAATATTGACGTTGATGTGAGATGACTTGAGAGCGTGACCAGTTTACTGCCTCAATTGTGACTAAGTTAGGATCATTTAGTTCAAGCTCAGAAGCCAACCGTTGGAAATTATCGGCTTAAAAATGAATTTAATTGTAAATTTAAAAGAACAACTCCGGAGCTTCGGTCTGGAGCTTTATTTTGAGAGCCAAATCCCTGGGATTTAGTTTGAAAATCCGAGGGAAGGCTTGGATGCCCAGAGATGCTAAGCATCGAATTTGGTGCCTAGAACATAGACTCCGTCATTTAAAAGGATAGGAGGGATAATTTTAAAAACCCTCACATTGCTGTTTCTCCCTTATACAATGTTCCTTGACTGTTTGTAATAAATTATTAACGTGTTGTTCTGTTTCTGGTCTATATCCACCACCCTGCAATAATGTAGCAAGAAAATGAAGTGAAGTTTCTAGTTCACGTCCTAATTTTTGTAGCTAAAAATAACGGATTTTAAGCTGTTTTCTATTTAGTAAAGCAAAACTTGTTCTAATTTTGAAGCCAATTCCAATCGTTTTTCAATTATTATTTTAGAAGAAATTAGTTTCCTTTGAATATTAATTATTTGCTCGAGTTGGGTAGAATCCAAATGTTTTTGATGGTTTAGGACTGTTTTGAGAAGATTTTCGTTTTCCTAAAGTTTAACAGAACTTCAAAAATTTTGACTAAATTCACCGTTATTTCTGTCAGAAAACTTTTATGTTTAGCAGTGAATTCAGTTGTTTCAGCAGCTATTGGACTCAAAACGAGTGATTCAGATAAGAATGGATTAGCAACAGAATTAATCCATTTGTCCAATATTGTTAGCTTAATAATTTTTTTAATTCCCATCTAAAGCTTGATTAGGGAATTTATAGAAGGCAATCTTTCGTTATAAATCCACCCAAGGTCCATTTCCCTACCCGAGAAGCATTGGGGGACATTGTCTCAGTAGTATTAAGGAGTATGTGATATGCCATTATAAGGGGAATATTCACCTTTTCAACAACTTTCTGAGCTTTACTTGCCCCAATCTTCTCTCTAGCCAATTGTACAACAGCAATAACAGCTTCTTTAAGTTGTTGAACTTTTTGAGCAATTCTTTCACAAATATTTTGATTAATACAAATTTCTTCTTTATTCTCTCCTTTCCATTGTAAAATTAATTGTTCTCCTTGTTCTACAAGTACAACACCTTTTTGTTGTGCAAGAGGTCCAAGTTCTGCGGCCATTGATTCATTGGCAATATTTAATTCTCCCAACATTTTTTCAAGTTGGGAAATTAACTATGAGGTGATTTGGAATTTTTTTAGATTTTTTAATGATTTTATTCAAAAGAAGGAATTTAAGAAATGAGTGTGTTCTCTTCCATAAATTTAATATAATTTTACTTTTAGGAAAATGATTAATTACTAAATAAATTATTCGATCAAGAGAGATTAGATTTATGTAGTTTTTAATAAAAGGATATATACTTTTAAATTAATTTATAACGAAAAAATATTGTTTTATTTAAAAATCTGGAAGGTTAACTTACATTATCAGCAGTTAAATACCAATTTTCAGTTTTTTCCAAAAGTTCGATTTTTATATTCATATCATTAATTAATTTAATATATTGTTGTTGTAATTTATTGTTTATCAATTCGAATTCTGAATAATTTTCATTTAAGGAAAATGTCCGCAATTCTTCCAGTTTTTCCTTTAAATTTTGAGTTTTATGAGCTATACCAAGGACAATTACTATAGACAAGGTTATTATTCTATTTAAAACTCGTTAATAAAGTCCGAATTTGAAAAAAATTTATTGGCATTACTCTCCCCGACATTAAAGTTATTCTTTTAAGAATCGTGTGGTTAATTAAGCCGCTTTTGAAAGGTTTCTAACTCTTATTTTTTCTTCAATTATTACAAATTCAGCACCATACTTTAGTCTGTTCTTCAAGTGTTTTTAAAATTTTGCTTTCTTCCATACTTTCAAACATTCGTCTAGTTTCAACTAGCCATTGTTCTGCATTATCTAACTGATTTTTTTGAATTTCAATATCAAAATTTTTAGTTATTTGTTGTTGAATTTGTTTAGATTCTATTGTTTGGGTTATATGTGAAGGTAAGAGTTGAGGTTGTTCGGGAGTATTTTTTAAGTTGCTGCATGCCTCGTTTAGTAATTCCCAACTTTCTGCCATTCTATTATAGTAAAAGAATTCAATTTTACCTTTTGTTTATTTTATGATCGGTCCTCATTAACAGGGTCGACAGAATTCCGAGTTCCGAAAATTAATGCGTGATTTCGAGTTCCGATTTTTAAGCAATTTCCTATTTCCGACAGTTCCGATTTACGGCGCCTTTGTGATTTCCGACCGACCCATGCTCACTATAATATACACTTTTTGAACTGGAAATCTGGGTACTTTTCTGATTTTCCTATAGTAAAAGAAGGTGCTGATCACGCCTACCCGATTTATCGTTATTTTAATATCCAACCAGATTAATAAAAATTTATTTACTTTAACATGACTTTTTCTATACGCAAACAAGCCTCATAAGTCTCCCTCGGCCGTTGATCATTGTCTGAGAGAGATCCAAGAAGTCGTATTTGAGTAATCAAATTAGATCCAACACTCATTCCTTCACTAGTTAATTCACCTAATTCTGAAATTTTTAAAATAAAAAATTTATTTTAATTTATGTTGCGAGGGAAAATTTGCGAGGGTTGATTTAAAAATTAAATAATAAATTTTATAGCCTTGTTTGTTAAATTTTTTGTTTTTATTTCGCAAATTTCACGATTGATTTTTATTATTTTAAAGAGTAATCAGTGCATAAAGAGCATTTTATATTAGTCCAAAAATAAAAATAGGTATATTGAGAGAAATTGAACAGAATTTGTTTAAAATTGAATATTTTTATGTTAATTTTAATAGTAATTGAGGTAACTTTAAATCCTAATTAAATATACACTTGGAATTTCATTACACCTCCAACGAAATGCCCTCTACCTATCTTTACAAAGGTTCTGTTCATGGATCTAAATGATAAGAACACATGGGTTGGAGTTATAACGAGGATCAACTAGTATAAGAACGGGGGGTCAACATATAATAAGCTGACTTGCCGTCAATTAACGTTTCATGCGAGTCAATCTTAACATTATTTTTAGTTGATTGAAGTCGTGAGTTGAGTAATTTTGCTAATTCTTCTTGTTTTAAAGCTAATTCGTATAAACGTTTTGTGTCCGATAAGATATATCCACGCATTTCCAGTTGCCTTAAATCATTTTTTAGTTATTATAGTGTTTAATATGGGATGAATGTTACGTGGGATTTGTAGATGTTTCCATGGGATTGAGGGAGGATTCAAAACTTAATTTTAATATTACCTGCTTAAACCTCTCCAAGCAGTAGCCAGTCCATTAGCCATTGCCTCATAGACTATTACATCACTAACTTCAGTCTGTTCACTAGCTATTTGCTCAGCTCGCGCAAGTAAATCATCAACCTTTTTAATTTTTTTTTAATTCAAAAAAATCTTGCAAAATATTTTTACTTGTTGATGTTTTTCTAGTAATCTCTGAAATAAATCCGTGTGTATTAGCAGCAGTTGAGTGTTGTCCTGAGGGTTTTTACCAATCTCTAAAAGGCCGGGTTGCATTTCATCAATGCGGAAATCAACGTAATTGATGCTCTAAGGAAGGGAAAATGTGATTTTAAATTATTCCAATAGAACGGCATTTTTATTCTAATAGAAGGGCATCAGTATCCTTCGAATAGTTGACATGCCCCTCTGTCTATTAATCCTTATTAATCTTCATATTATTCCTGTATCAGGTAATCATTATTAATCCAACATCGAGTTCGAAAATTAGAATATAGTACCTTTAATAAAGCAACAACTAAAGTAGAATGAGGCTCAGCACGAACTGCAATTGTAGAGATTGTTGTAGTTTCTCCTTTAAATATTTCAGAATCAAGATTTTGGGGATTTTTAGTTGGTATAGTCTGCTGATTATTTTTGGAAGTTAACATGGCAATATTCTATTTTGGCAGTTTATAGGTGTTAAAAAAGCTCAAAAATAATTTAATTTATTTAAACAACTGCCTTTTAGTAAATAATTTTTTCAAAAAATTTTAAAAGAAAAATGCAGCAGGAATAAACCATCGACAAAAATGCTGCTCTTTTTACTTCCTCACTTTGTACCATCTCCTTCCTCAAGTTTTAAGTCCATTGATTGATTGATCCTTCTTAATGCCTGCGGGGAGAAAAAGGGGATGCAAAAGAGGGAAGGCTGCTTTTTCAAGTTTAAATTAAATAAAATAAGAAAAGAAAAATGAAGTGCTTTTACTAACAAATTTATTTTTATTCTTAAAAATAGCCAAGAAAAATATTAAGCTTTGAATGATTATTTTCGTGTATAAGAGTGACCGAACGAATATTTTTGGATCAAAACAGTTGTTTAATTTAAAGAGGGGATTAGTCTATAAGTCAACATATGTATAGTAAATGTTGTTTGTTGGTCAGGTAAAAAATTTTTATTTTTCTTTAAAAATTCTTTTAATAAAAATGGAGAATTAAATATTTAAAAAGCTACTTGAATAATTTTAAGATTAAAATCAACAAAAAAAATAAAATTGAAAACCGACAGATAATTTATGGGCATGTTTTTAAATGTGCATTATAAATGGTAATTTATGTTTGTGGGAAAGAAAAATAATTTTGGTTTAATGAAAGATTAAATAAATTTTTTGGCAAAAAATGGCTTTACGGTTGATGGTCTTGGGCATCTAGAACCGAAAAAAGTTCAGATATCCAGAAATTTTTTTATAAATTTTAAGTAAAATTCTGTTTTTTGCTAATAAATAAATTTATTTTTATCTTTTTTAACTTTTAAACAAATTAAACATTTATTTAAAAAAATTTAAAAAATTAAATTTACTGGACATCAAAGGATAGTCAATAGAAGTGTCAGAAGCTTGTTTTAACTCAATTTGTTGATCTTCTTTTGCATTTTCACAGTCATCAAAAGACATCTAAAAGAAAAATTTTTTTTAGAGCCCATTCACCAAATTTCCATCCTAAAGCAACATTTCCAAATTGAAGACTGAAATATAAAAAAATTAAAAACCTTTTCTCTAAATAATAAAGAAATCTCATACCCTTTCTCAATTTTTAATTTCAACAATTTCCAAGTTGCCAAAGCATCTTGTAAAGAACAATGTCCCTTGCTTGAGTCTTGGATGTCTTCATTTAGAAAAATTTTTGATAAAGCTTTAAGTCCACTTCGAATATGTAAACGACCAGAGAAGTTAAAAAGGAGTGAGGTATCAATACAATAACTGAAATTAAAAAAATGATTAGAATACCTGTACAAATGAGGAACAAAAAAGGAAAAAAATTAAGGAAAAAAGTCAACTACGAAGGTGTTATGATGACATAATACCAAACGCCGAAACAAATTCACAGAAGACACCGAAAAACCCAAAATATGGATTAACAACATTCCACGTAGGAGAAACCAGCATTGGAACAACCTTCCCTTTTTCCATAGTTTGGTACTTGTGCTTTGGGAATTTGGTATTTCATGGCGTTTAGTCTTCCGACGCGTTCCTTACAAAAACACCCAAAAAATAAAATAAACTAACGGATGCGAAAGTTGCAATGCCCTAAGATCGTTCTCTAAACTATGCCCACAGAGAATTGCATCTGCTGGCAGTAAAGTACAAAGCCTGTGTTGAATGTCCTTTAGACGAGTCTAAATTTATCTTTTAATAAATTCAAATTTAAAAAATTCTTACAAAAACATTTAAAAGCATTTTCTCGGTTATGCCACTTTTGAATGTAATATAATTAATAATTTTGTTGTGCGGCTTCACCAATTCATCCATAACTGTTTCACCATCTTCATTGACCTAAAATGAAAATTGTTTTAGTTGAAGGATAAAAATTGAAATTGATTGTGAGGTTTGAAAAGAGTGATTATCTAATAATATAAAAACTTAAATATTAGATAACCAGGATTAGGATTGGGTAAGCTAGTTAGTGCTTGTCAGCTAGCTCCGGAACTGACAAGAATTTGAAAACACCAGCCGGAGTCAAGGCTTGAAAAAGGTCGGCCCGGAGCAACAAAATGCCCAATACCCAGCACGGATTGGGGCAAAGATGATAGAAAATAAAAGCAAAAGACTACCACCAAAGAGAAAGGGCAAGTCGGAAACTCAAAACTTAACCCCCAAATTCGCAAAAATAAAATAAAAACAAAAAAAATATACCACAGAAATTCGAGTCAATTCAAGCTGTTGAATCGATGTTTGACACATTTCACAATCAAAAGTAAAGATTGGTGAAGTCTCAGAAACTTGATGATAAATTTTTCGAGTTGAGCGGATTGTTTCATTACACAATTGTTCGCCAAAATATTCAGAAGGAAAAGGAAATTTTGAAGTCACCATTTGTTCCAAACTCATTAACATTTGAGGCTTTCGTTGAGACATATTAATTTGAAGAAGTGGATCGCCTTGAGTCTAAAAATAAAGAAAAAATTAGACAAATTGGATTAAAAATGAATTTTAAAGAAAGGACAGAGATCGGAAATTTAAGAACCTTGACCTTGCTTCTTGATTTAGGTTGAAGAGTTTAATCAAACCCTTGACCCTAAGTCAAAAAAAAATCAAGGCACAATGTAAAATGCCTTGTCTTGACTCTGGATCCAGTCAAAATCAAGGGCAGGGTCCAAGAAAACTCAAAGCCTGGATCCAGATCCAGGCAGATCTCTAGAAAAGGATATAATGCACTCGCATGTGGCACACACACATAAGGAACGATTCGAAAAAATTCCTCCCAATTGAAATTTATTTCAGAGCCATCTCTTAAAGTCCCACCCATAAAAAGGGACAAGAAAAACAGGATAAACAAATAAAAGAACCTTTATTTTATGCAAAAGCATTTCATATTTTGATCGAGTAACTGTAGAAACAGTCTGCCAAAATCTTGTTCTGTTTGTTTTTCCTGGTTTGAGTTTGATCCAGTGTTTGAAATATCCTTGCATAAAAGGCATTCCAGATAGATTTAACTAAAAAAGTGAGGAAATTAGATTAAGTCGAGTTTAATAAACAGGGAGGTTGGTAGCGAGAGAATAAAAACACCCCCCCCCCCTCCGAAATGGAAAAAAATTGAAGAGGGATAGAGCAAATAGTGAATTTGTTGGCCTATGTCCTTCCAAAATTCTCTAAATTTTTGTAATTCAACGCCGAAATTGATTCACCTACCCCCTCAGCCGAAAATTTTTCTTTGAACCAGGGAAGGGAACCCCTGACATCCTCAGTATGATCTTAAGGTCAAAATTTGAATAAATTATACCAATTGATCATCGTCGACATTAATTCTAATAAACACAATTTGAAGAGCCTTTCCACCCTTAAACTTAATCAAATCAGATCCCGCTTTAGGACAATTATTGCTTCCCAGCATCATTCCTATGAAGAAACGCCACAATTTCGTGTTCTCCCAGGGTTCGACCTTGCAATTTGTGTAATTGTAGAACCACTGTATAAATAGTTTTAAGTTTAAATGCCCCCTCCGAATCGGGGACGGTCCAAAATTTGTGCCCCCTGCACGAAGGCAGGGGGACTTGGGTTGCCCCCTGCACGAAGGCAGGGGGACTTGGGTTGCCCCCTGCACGAAGGCAGGGGGACTTGAGTTGCCCCCTGCACGAAGGCAGGGGGACTTGAGTTGCCCCCTGCACGAAGGCAGGGGGACTTGAGTTGCCCCCTGCACGAAGGCAGGGGGACTTGAGTTGCCCCCTGCACGAAGGCAGGGGGACTTGAGTTGCCCCCTGCACGAAGGCAGGGGGACTTGAGTTGCCCCCTGCACGAAGGCAGGGGGACTTGAGTTGCCCCCTGCACGAAGGCAGGGGGACTTGAGGTGCCCCCTGCACGAAGGCAGGGGGACTTGAGTTGCCCCCTGCACGAAGGCAGGGGGACTTGAGTTGCCCCCTGCACGAAGGCAGGGGGACTTGAGTTGCCCCCTGCACGAAGGCAGGGGGACTTGAGTTGCCCCCTGCACGAAGGCAGGGGGACTTGAGTTGCCCCCTGCACGAAGGCAGGGGGACTTGAGTTGCCCCCTGCACGAAGGCAGGGGGACTTGAGTTGCCCCCTGCACGAAGGCAGGGGGACTTGAGTTGCCCCCTGCACGAAGGCAGGGGGACTTGAGGTGCCCCCTGCACGAAGGCAGGGGGACTTGAGTTGCCCCCTGCACGAAGGCAGGGGGACTTGAGTTGCCCACTGCACGAAGGCAGGGGGACTTGAGTTGCCCCCTGCACGAAGGCAGGGGGACTTGAGTTGCCCCCTGCACGAAGGCAGGGGGACTTGAGTTGCCCCCTGCACGAAGGCAGGGGGACTTGAGGTGCCCCCTGCACGAAGGCAGGGGGACTTGAGTTGCCCCCTGCACGAAGGCAGGGGGACTTGAGTTGCCCCCTGCACAAAGGCAGGGGGACTTGAGTTGCCCCCTGCACGAAGGCAGGGGGACTTGAGTTGCCCCCTGCACGAAGGCAGGGGGACTTGAGTTGCCCCCTGCACGAAGGCAGGGGGACTTGAGTTGCCCCCTGCACGAAGGCAGGGGGACTTGAGGTGCCCCCTGCACGAAGGCAGGGGGACTTGAGTTGCCCCCTGCACGAAGGCAGGGGGACTTGAGTTGCCCACTGCACGAAGGCAGGGGGACTTGAGTTGCCCCCTGCACGAAGGCAGGGGGACTTGAGTTGCCCCCTGCACGAAGGCAGGGGGACTTGAGTTGCCCCCTGCACGAAGGCAGGGGGACTTGAGTTGCCCCCTGCACGAAGGCAGGGGGACTTGAGTTGCCCCCTGCACGAAGGCAGGGGGACTTGAGTTGCCCCCTGCACGAAGGCAGGGGGACTTGAGGTGCCCCCTGCACGAAGGCAGGGGGACTTGAGTTGCCCCCTGCACGAAGGCAAGGGGACTTGAGTTGCCCCCTGCACAAAGGCAGGGGGACTTGAGTTGCCCCCTGCACGAAGGCAGGGGGACTTGAGTTGCCCCCTGCACGAAGGCAGGGGGACTTGAGTTGCCCCCTGCACGAAGGCAGGGGGACTTGAGTTGCCCCCTGCACGAAGGCAGGGGGACTTGAGGTGCCCCCTGCACGAAGGCAGGGGGACTTGAGTTGCCCCCTGCACGAAGGCAGGGGGACTTGAGTTGCCCACTGCACGAAGGCAGGGGGACTTGAGTTGCCCCCTGCACGAAGGCAGGGGGACTTGAGTTGCCCCCTGCACGAAGGCAGGGGGACTTGAGTTGCCCCCTGCACGAAGGCAGGGGGACTTGAGTTGCCCCCTGCACGAAGGCAGGGGGACTTGAGTTGCCCCCTGCACGAAGGCAGGGGGACTTGAGTTGCCCCCTGCACGAAGGCAGGGGGACTTGAGTTGCCCCCTGCACGAAGGCAGGGGGACTTGAGTTGCCCCCTGCACGAAGGCAGGGGGACTTGAGTTGCCCCCTGCACGAAGGCAGGGGGACTTGAGGTGCCCCCTGCACGAAGGCAGGGGGACTTGAGTTGCCCCCTGCACGAAGGCAGGGGGACTTGAGTTGCCCACTGCACGAAGGCAGGGGGACTTGAGTTGCCCCCTGCACGAAGGCAGGGGGACTTGAGTTGCCCCCTGCACGAAGGCAGGGGGACTTGAGTTGCCCCCTGCACGAAGGCAGGGGGACTTGAGTTGCCCCCTGCACGAAGGCAGGGGGACTTGAGTTGCCCCCTGCACGAAGGCAGGGGGACTTGAGTTGCCCCCTGCACGAAGGCAGGGGGACTTGAGTTGCCCCCTGCACGAAGGCAGGGGGACTTGAGTTGCCCCCTGCACGAAGGCAGGGGGACTTGAGTTGCCCCCTGCACGAAGGCAGGGGGACTTGAGTTGCCCCCTGCACGAAGGCAGGGGGACTTGAGTTGCCCCCTGCACAAAGGCAGGGGGACTTGAGTTGCCCCCTGCACGAAGGCAGGGGGACTTGAGTTGCCCCCTGCACGAAGGCAGGGGGACTTGAGTTGCCCACTGCACGAAGGCAGGGGGACTTGAGTTGCCCCCTGCACGAAGGCAGGGGGACTTGAGTTGCCCCCTGCACGAAGGCAGGGGGACTTGAGTTGCCCCCTGCACGAAGGCAGGGGGACTTGAGGTGCCCCCTGCACGAAGGCAGGGGGACTTGAGTTGCCCCCTGCACGAAGGCAGGGGGACTTGAGTTGCCCCCTGCACGAAGGCAGGGGGACTTGAGTTGCCCCCTGCACGAAGGCAGGGGGACTTGAGTTGCCCCCTGCACGAAGGCAGGGGGACTTGAGTTGCCCCCTGCACAAAGGCAGGGGGACTTGAGTTGCCCCCTGCACGAAGGCAGGGGGACTTGAGTTGCCCCCTGCACGAAGGCAGGGGGACTTGAGTTGCCCCCTGCACGAAGGCAGGGGGACTTGAGTTGCCCCCTGCACGAAGGCAGGGGGACTTGAGTTGCCCCCTGCACAAAGGCAGGGGGACTTGAGTTGCCCCCTGCACGAGGCAGGGGGACTTGAGTTGCAAAAAATATTTCAGTGTTTAATTAAGAACACCATGAAAATAATAAAAAGGTTCAAAGAAAATTTATTTTTGTAATTGTATAATCTACACAAAAATGTGAAAAACAATAAAATAACGAAACATTTCTCAAAATTATTGGGATTAAAGATAATAAAATTAGAGATCGGAAAATATTAGAAAACTTTGAATTTTGGGTGAGGACCTTAACAAGATTCCTGACCTAAAGTCTAGGAAAAATCAAGAAAGTCAAGGAAACCCCAAAGAACACTGAAAAATGTCTTGATTTTGACACTGGATCCAGGAAAAATCAAGGTCTAGATCCCAATCCAGGCCAATCTCTAACATAAATTTTCTATCAGATAAATATTTTTTAAACAAAAACCTCAAAAAATCACTTAAAGAATAAAACTAAGCCAAGCAAACATTGAGAGAATTCCACCGGTAATTGCACGAAAAGTCTTGTTCGCTTCAATTGCATAAGCAAAACTTGGTCCACAAAACAACAAAGCTCCCAAAGCAAAAAGAGTAGAAGTAACCTTAGGATGACGCGAAGCTACTGACGCCAGAACAATTCCAATTGAGTTGAAGTGGTGTTTGTTTGCATGTTCCATTGCACGTTTACGTTCCGCACTCAAATTTTGGTTGTCAGAGACTGAAAAAAATGGGGTTAATAAAAAATGAATGAATAAATTAAATTCGCTAAGAGGTTGAAATCACTTATTCAGACCCTAGATGAGTAAACACAAGGGTCATTTAGCAGCTTCTTCCTCTCGATAGAAAACTAAATGGCTGAGGAATAGCAGCCGGGATTCAACAAAGAATTAAAGATTGGAAATTAATGACCCTAACCATTGATTTTAAATGAGGACCTTGCTCAGATTCTTGACCTTACCGAGGAAAAATCAAGGTAAGAGCCAAGGAGCATCGAAGATGTGTATTTGTGTCGCCCCCTCCCCTGTCAGTTTTTATTGATATACCTGATGTTGACTCTGGCCCAGGAAAAATCAATGTCCAGACCCAGGCCTATCTATACAAATAATGCCAAAACAAATCCCTACCCTTTTCCATAACTTTATTAAAAAATAAAAACCAAAATGCGCTCCATAAGCAGCTAGAGCCATAGCCATCGCTCCAGAAAGTCCAGCCAATTTAACGATATATGTTGATCAACACTGATGAACAAAAAATGTTCGTTCCATTATTGGATGAGTTCTGCCTCCTCTTGCCGAGACGCTGTTGTCAGTTGTTCCCAATATTGTAGAACAAACATGATTAAATGTTGAAGAAAATAATTTTTCAAATTCACTCCTTCAAGTCTTGTCCGCAAGTCATTACTACCCCCGACCCCTAAAAAGGTTAATCCCAAAAAAGGAAAGGCCATGCATTCTGTTGTAGAACATCTTTGCTGTAGCACAGAGAACACTAGATGAGTCATCAAAAATCGATTATTGATTTTTGGGATGAAGTGTCATTTACTCTTAATATTTTGCATTATGCCAAATAGCGTAAATTTTCGAATTCTGAAACAAATATTCTTAAATGGCAGAAGAAATATCACGGTGATTTTTAGTCTTAAATTGGGAATTTGGTTCGATTAAATTTAAAAAGAATTATAGAAGCAAAAATTTCAAATAAAATGGAGTCTCTATACACCGACGTTGTTCTAAACGTTTAGAGCGTCGAACAGACTAAAATACTCCTTCAGGACAGAATAGCTGACCAAATAAGTGTCGTTATAGAGAGATTCCACTGTAAAAATAATGAAAATAAAATACATAAAATATCTGTGTTTGTTAATAAACAAATTTATTTTTAAAATAATTAAACATTTATTTAAGCAACAAAAAATAATATAATATTTTACAATTCCGCTTATTTTTTAAACGCTTTTACATCTAATCAGCAATCTTTGACGCCTTTTAAACTAAAATATATAATTTTAAAAAATTTCTGAAAAATTTCAAATTTTTCAGAAAATTCTCAAAAATTTTTAGGCCTCGAAAAATTTCCAAAAAATACCCAAAAAAATTTATTTTCAAGCTCAACTCTTTAAATTCAAAATAATCAGCACACTTGATGATTCACCATATCACGCAATCCAGCTTTATGGTCATCTGGAACTGGGCGAGCTTCATATGTTGCAATTACAATCTTTAAAAAATAGGGGGAATTAAAAAGTATTTTAAATTTAAAAAATTAACCTTATTTCGAAATTCAGATTGAAATTCACCTCGAAGACCAATATACTTAAAAATAAATTTTTTAATTAAAAATTTTTGAAAAAATAAAGTAGAGATCTGGATCCAGACCTTGAATTTTCCTGGATCCAGAGTCAATATCAAGGCAGCTTTCAGTGTTCCTTGATTTTTTCCTTGACTCAAGGTCATGGTTAAGGTCAAATCTGGTCAAAGAAACCCCAAAATATTTGCTAAAAAATCTCACGAACAAAAGAACCATTCGAGGCTGATTGTCTGAAAGGTAACCCAAAATCAAAGATAACCCAAAGAACTACCCCAAAATATTTTTTGAAAAAAAAATTTAAAAAATAAACAAACATAAATAATCGTTTTCTCGTCCCCAAAATTTGCAGGAAAATAAAGAGTTAAATGGCCAACAGAATTAAATTTACTAGACATTAAAGGATAGTCAATAGAAGCATCAGAATCTTGTTTTAACTCGATTTGTTGATCTTCTTTTGCATTTTCACAGTCATCAAAAGACATCTAAAAGAAAAAATTTTAGAAAGGATTTAACAAAACAGAAGGAAAAATTTTTTGAAGCTAAAAATCAGCATGGTAAAACGAATGGGAAAATGGTAAATGTGAAGTCAACTGGTCCCTAGAAAACATAATGAAGTGGGTTTTCGATAACCTTAAAATCATCAAAAATCCACTTTTTCTAGATCATTTCCAGGGACCAATAAACTCAATATTTACCGGGAAAATGAAATAAAATGTGAGAAAGGATGAAAATGCAAAAAGACGTTCCTCAAAAAATTTCAGAAAAAATTTTAATGGGGGCTCAAAAACTTTTATGACCGCCCTAGTGGAAGGAAAACAAAAGGAAATTAAAATAAAGGAAATTAGAATAACTTAACTAATTTAAAAGAAAAAATAAAAATTAAACAAACATTTCCTCGATCTTTAAAAAGCCGAACAGTTGACGGAAAAGAACCACTCAACGGCCCAGAAAATGTAATTCCCGTAAGTTTAACATTGGCTAAAATTTAGAAAAAAATTTTTAATAGAAAAAAATTTAAATAAAAAACCAGTAAAAGGAACAGAAAAAAGCAATTGTTCGTCAACATCGCTGTGAACAAAATCGTTTCTAAAAAATTAAAAAAAAAATTAATAAAAAAGGACAGGAAAGAAAGGGAAAAATAAACCCATACTATAAAATAAATCAATACAAAAAATAAATTGTGAAAAGGCTGGCAACTCAAAAAATCTTATAACTCTAAAAATTTGGAAAACAGGGAAGTCTAAAAAATTAAAAAGTTGGAGAGGTAAATGGTACTTATGCAGTTTCCCATCCCCAGTCACAGCAACCAGGCCATTAAATAAAGTTAGGGTTAATGATCTAAAAGATCTAGTATTTTTCTATTAAACAAAAACATATTTTAGTACTTTTTCGTTATCCCCCGAATTTTTTGCGGATAAATTTTTTCCAGACTATGCCAGTCGCCCAATCAAATTTTGCTTGGTAAGGGAAAATGTGGGAAAACATAAAATTTAAATCCATCCGAAAAAGTCCACTAAAAATTCGTTGGGATAACGGCAAAGCCCCAACCTACTTTATTAAAAAAATTAAAAGAAAACCTCACTTGTCAAACCGATCAGCCCAAGTTTTAAATACTTTAACACCAGAACCTTCAACACTTTCATTGAGAACAATAACATTTTCTTTGTTGATAAACTTAAAAAATTTTGTTGAAATTAATTTTTTAATTGTTGTTAATCACTTTATCCATTGTGTAATGCATTCCCTGTTGGTGATACTCAAAATTTGTGGCTATATTTGAACAATGCCCACCATGATGTCCGTGTCCATGCCCGTCCATTTTTTTACAAGAGATCCTTTTTATAATTCTGAAAAAATTATTAAAATTTTTAGAAAAACGGAAAGAACTTTTAAAAAATTTATTTTGATGAATTTTTCAAGAGAAAGGACGGTTCAACGACTTTGAGAAATAAAGTCGACGCCATTTTAACGCCAATTGATTTATTAACAGATACAGTAAACAAGCGGATATTTAATTTATAAACACTCAGTGATTTGTAAAATTCTTGCGCATGCGGATTGGGATTCCTAACTAGGCACTTGAGAGAAAAACAGGTGAAAAAATGAACGGGCCCGGCCGAACTTCTTGGGATTAATCCGCTCCGGAATTAGTTGGTATTATATAAATTTAGGACTCGAAATACGGAAGAATCTATCACGTCGATATAGAAAATTCTAAATTTAAAGGTTAAAACTGGTCGTTTTGACCGTTCTAATCAAAAAATTTTTTTCAAATCTTTAATAAAAAATAATGAATAAAAAATATAAATGAGAACATTCAAGAGTCGATAAAAATTTAAATTTAAAGTTATTTTAAATGATCGAATATATTGTTGATTTTGATTTTATTATTCCCCCTTCACTCATACTGATATGAAATTCTCTGAAAAATAAAGGAAATAATTCTCAATGTGTTCAAAGGAAAGGTTACCTCAACAACTGACAATAAATGAACAATTCGAGTTATTCGAGACATTGCCCCAGCAAAAGGGTCAGAATTGGATGAGATTGGCATAATTATAGAAGAGATGGAATTTCTGAGAGAATATTGACTTAGAGAGCTTGAATAACTGTTTTGAATGGCTTGCACAATTTTTTTACTTTCCGCGCTCAATTGTGGAACTAAACATAAAATTTATTATTCAAACATAAGTTAGGGGTTACCTGGACTAAAAAAGCAAATCAATCTAAGCAATTCAAATTCCAATCGGCTAACATTTAATTCCCGAATTGGATTAACAATTTCAGTTTTTAGAACCTCCATTTTGGAAGGACTTAGCAAAAGTAAAGATATTGGAGGAGATTCATGTTTCTGTTCTGTTGGGAATAATAATTGACTGGCCAATAATAACCATCCAGAAGGCCTTGAACGGCCCATAACTATGAAATTCTGAAAAAAATTTAAAAAATTTCAAAATTTTTTGGGCATTTGGCACCTTCTCCTGTTCATTAAACAATTCCAATTCATGTAAGGATTGTATCCATTCAAGATAATCACTGAGTAATTTAACTCGTCCTTGGCTGGGTAATCCAGAACTGATTTCTTCTGTATTTCTCGAAACCATTGAAATTCCAACATTAGGCTCATTTTTAGGGGTCAATCCTTCAGATTCTTTAATTTCAGATTTTCTTTGCCTCTTCTCCAATCTTCTAGCTTTTTTCATTTCCGTCTCGGGTAATGTAAAAGCTCGTTGACTTGGACCAGTCCCATCCCAATTTTCATCTCGAGAACGCAAAGCTGTACTTTTCCCCCAGCTGTCTCTAATCACTAAAAATATTATTTTAATTTTAAAAATTGAATTAATGTTGAATAGTATTGTTCTAGCAAGGTAGTTTCATAAGACATTTCCTTCGACACACCCTTACAAAGGAGAGTATGTGGGGTGTCCGTAGGACTTTTGGATGGAATTTTGTAAACAGGTAGATTATCCTCTCTAGGGAAAGGCTTGTGGTCAAAAGGGGCCTATAACGAGCCTCTTAAATTATTTCCACATCACATCCCTTCCTCAAAAATTTATTTTTAAACATACAATTTGGATCCATCCCAACTTTCAAGCATCGCTCAAGGCGGCAGGCTCTACAACTATTTCGACGACCTTGAAAATTATTTTCCGATTGTTAAAATTTTTTAAAAATTATTTCACCATGTTCAATTTCACATTTAACAAAAACAGAATTATTGTTAAAATTTAAACAAATATAATTCCGACGACACGAAATTGTACGCCAGAAGAAGCCTTTACACCCATTACAACACCAACTGCCATAATGTTGTTTGGCATTTCTGGCTCCACAAACTAGGCATTTGGCCGTTTTAATTAGCATAATTTTTATTTTTTTAAATTAAATATCTTAAAAAGAAAATTTTTTAAACTGAAGTAGATACTTATTTATAGTCGGAAAGATTAATACATTTTTTGATAAAAAAATTAATTAAATTGCAGAAACCCATTTTATTATCTAAAACAAATAAATTAACGCCCAAAATAATTAGAAATATTTACTTTGAAAATATCAAAATGTGATTATTAACAATTTAAATGTCTGTACTTTAATGCAAAACAGGAAGTAAAAAATTGGGAAAACAAAAACAATAACAAAGTGCAACCATTTAATATGAGTGTATTTTTGGGGTGTTAATTTGGTGAAAAAAGAAAAAAAAAAGATTTAATGTCGAGATGAACCCAAAGTGTTTGTATTTTATGATTTAATGAATTAATTAATTGATGCATTAAAAAATATGAATATTTTTTTGAAAGGGGTATGATTAGTGTTGACATTTATAATAAATATAACAATGGTCTAGTCATGTTATTGTCAGATATTATTTTAAACAATAATAATTATTATACTAATAATATTTATTATTAATAATAACAGTTGTCATAACAGATTTGGTCCTAATTTAGCAAATGATTTCATGTTTGAATGTAAAGTTGCACCCTGAACGGTTGGGGCGGTTATGTCAGGATACGAGGTTTTTACATTGTTTCGGGGAGGGGTCAGGGATTAATGCAATTGCGTATTGCTGATCCTAAAATTAAAATTGCAGATTGCGGCTGAGGAAATTTATTTTCATTTGCATGCATCCTGGATGGGGTTCGGGTCGGGGATGATTGTGAAAAAATTCGGGAACAAGTCTGGTACGGGGTGCAGCTCTACATCATGTCCCTTCCAAATTGGTGCATTAAATCTTGAACAAAAATTCAATGGCTCTATTCAAAATGAAATTTAATTTCTCAATTTAAAAATAATAGATGAAGCACTAGAAGCTAATATTTATTTACTAGCAAAGTGAAGATTTAAATAATCCTTCACATTTAAACAGGAAGTTTTTTTGAGAAAAAATGAAAGAAAGTGTGTACTGTAAAATTAAAATTTTAATATGGACTAAAATATAATTATTTATTTCGCCGTTTTTATATAACGCTAAAGCCAAAAGCTCAGAAAAATGAACTCTTTGTCTGTCAGTAGTACATTTTTTACTTCCGCTTTTTATTTACTTGTCCTTTGTTACAAGCTGTCACGGGGATGGGGATGTTAGGGCGTAGTAACAATAGCGCGTTCGCTATAAAAATGAAGCCTCTGCTTCGACTTGAGAAAAATTTTCTTAGATATATTTTAGTATGGAGATAAATACGCTCTGATAAACCTTTAGATAATCATTGTAGACTGTAGCAGGCCTAGGAAATCTTATATGAATATATAGGCTAAATGGAGATTTCGAATATCCTGACTTTGAGGTCCCGGATCCATTACCATTAGTCTAGTCCTTGAAAGAATATCTTTAAAAAGTTTATGGGACCATGAGCGTCCTGGAAATCTTTCTCAATGAATATATACGTTAAATGATTTCAAATATCCGGTCATTGAAATGTAGTATCCACTATCCCTAGTCATGTTCATGGAAGAATTTTTTAAGTTTTGTGGGTGAAGTCTAGTCAGGATCCACCATCCCCAGTCTTGTCCGTGGAAGAATTTCTTTAATAAAAGTTTTGTGGGATGAATCCTCATTTAAATCCCCTATTTATAAGCCTCCTAGAAACGCCAAACTATCCCGGGCCAAGAAACACTCCCACCCACCACGCCCTTTTATTCTCTTTTTTATTTTGCCACTTTCCTCTATAAGGAAATAGCGCCGCTTTTCACTTTTATTTTTTTTTCTCTCCACGCCCATTTCAACCTCAAAAATATTACTTCCTTGTTTGTGCTTTTGCCACGTCAGTTTGCGTGTTTTGCACTTTACATACAAGTCTCGAATCGTAGAAAAGCAAAATAAAATAAGAATACAATAAAAATACACGGAAGTAAAAATTGGCAATAAAAAAAGAGAGAAATTAAAAAGCTATTTATTTTTTTTGATTATTTAAGCAACTAGAAAATATTTAAAGAGAGGGCATATTATTTTGTTAAAAACACGGAAGTAAAATTTTATTAAAATTATATCTGTATAGTAAATATAATCATTAAAAAATGATGGAAATTAATTAGGATTTAAATTATTAATAAAGATTATTTTTTATAATTTCCGTCTAGCAATTTTTAATATCATCATTAATACCCTAAACTTACAGATTATTTTAAATTTTCTGTTTAAACTCTAGACAGGCTGGTAAAATGCTGTTCACCCAAAATTAGTGGTAAAATTAGGATTTGTTACTTTCCGTGAATCAATTGCCTATAATTATAATCTTGGCATTGAGGCATTTCCTGAATATTTCAAAAATACGGCAAAATTCGGAAAATTTAAATCAAAACTTCGAATATGTATGGCATTTCAGCCACTCGGATGGCATTTTAACTTAAATAAATACAATTTTTAGATTAATACTGTAGCAAAGAATTTATTTTAGTGATGGGGATTAATTAAAATATTTATATTTTATATTTAAGACATCATAAAGCTTAGACAGAATTTCCGCATATTAATATTATTGGAACTACTGTATAATTTATAAAAAATTTTTCAAAAATTTTTTATGAACATTGCGGCTTTTCCTTGGAATTATCTGTCATTAAATTAACCATCTAAAATTTAAATAATCACAAAAAGCTTAAAAAATCAAAAAACTATGATGGCACTTACAATTTGTAGTTGTAAATTTTAATGGAAGGATGCGAAATTTAAATTTGATAAAAAATCATTTCCGCCTTAAATTATTTAAAGTTTTGAGGTAAAAAAGTAAATCTTAAAAAGTAAGCTTTTCCTTGTGTTTACTTATCCCTTTTATAAGCTTGCACCCAAAGTACTAATCTCAGCACAAAAATAAGTACATAAAATATGGAAATTAAAGCTTAAGAATGCCAAAATGATGTTAAATATGTACAAAATACGTATTTAGATTTATTTTTGAGTCATTAAATATTTTTTATAAATTAAGAATTATTTACATATTTGTACATGAGTAGTTGTTTACCAAAATTTGTTTATTTGTTTATTTTTTTTCGAAATTCAAAGTATTTTTTAAACTCTACTTAATATTAAGTATTACAAAAATTACTTCCTTGTTGTTTAAACAGGATATATACCTTTTTTATTTCCTTATTTAATAAGCTTTTCTATAAATTTGTGGGGGATAATTACGTCAGATTTATGTGTGGCAATTACAGAAGTTGGAAGGATAATAATTTTTAAAGGAGAATAAAATATATTATTGTGCCAACAAACATTCCAATGACCATTTTGTAGAATATTTTACTCTAATAAAGGCTTGCCGAATTTTTAAGACAAAATTTGTAGTTAAATTGAACCCGATTAAAATTGAGCAAATTTGCGTTTATAAAATTTTTCTAATTTTTCGCCATCAATCTCCAATATTTTTATTAATTGACATAAATAAAAAAATATTTTCGTAGAAAAATATGATAGATAGAAGATGGAATTTAGTTTTAATTAATTATTTTTATTATATATTTTCTTGCATCTGGTTGAATCGATTAAAGTTAAAAATCGCTGATAGCGATAATTATTATTGGTTTAGTTAATTATTTAGTTTTAATATCAGTGAAGGTCATAAAAGGTATTTTTATAGTTTATTTTTCTTTATTTACTTTATAAAAGTTACCTAGAGCTACTTATAACTGATAATAATGAAGATTGGATTTATTGGTGCTGGAAAGATGGCACAGGCATTGGGTTAGTTAGTCTAATAGATAGAGATAATCTAAAAATCTTAATCGTCTCTATACCAACTTATTTTAGCCAGAGGACTAATAAATTCGGGACGTTATCCTTCACAAAATTTGATGGCTAGTTGCCCTAAGGTACCTTACAAATTAAAATTTATTTAATGAAAATTAAAGACCGATATCTCTTTATTAGAGGATTGCAAGGTTGTACAAATTATAAATTAAATTAAACACTGTAACTTGATTTTAGAAGCTTGGGATTAATACAACACATGATAATTCACAGGGTGTTCGATTTAAACAAATTTTTAAAATTTAAATAATTAAAGTTGCTCGTGAAAATGATGTGGTGATTTTGGCAGTTAAACCAACTATAGTGTCTAAAGTTGCTTCGGGTAATAAGTTAAATATTATTTCCGTTTGATCCTTAATTTTAGAAATTGCACCAGCCATCCGCCGAGATCATTTACTTATTTCTATAGCATTGGGTATCAATATATTACTACCAATAAAATTCTTTTTATTCTTAGGCATCACCATACGCTACATAGAGCAGTTATTGCCTTCAAAATCCCGAATTGTTCGTGTAATGCCAAGTATATTAATTTAGCCATTTTTTTATGAAATGAAAATTAAATTTAGATACTCCTGTAGTTGTTGGAGCGGGTGCTTCAGCCTATAGTATGGGTACGTTGATTGATATTTACATTAATTTTAATGAAATTGAATACAAATTGTTTCCTAATGCTAATATTTACAATTCCGGAAATAATATCATCCAAGTTTTGTTAACTTAAGTTGAAGAAAAAGGCTTTCCTGAAAATTATATTACCTATATTCTGTAAACTTAAGTTTACGAAAAGTTTTTCCGGAAATAATGTTACTTAAGTTTCCGAATAATATTATAAAACTTAAGTCTACGAAAAAAAGTTTTCCTGAAATAATATTACTCCAGATTCCGGACAATATTATATTACTTATGTTTACAAAAATGTTTTCCGGAAATAATATTACTTTAGTTTCCGGATATTAAATTATATGAATAATTTAAATATTATAAAAATACTGATTTTCTCAGGATCAGCATGTCAAGATGGTTGGTAGAGTAAATTTTCAAAATCTTGTTAAAAATTTTTAATTCCTCTAAAGGTGATTCCCAAATTGTTCAAGATCTTCTATCAACCGTTGGTTATGCTGTTGAGGTTTTAATTATATTCAATTCCAATTCAAATACTTTTCAAAAAAATTTCTTTAGCTTCCTGAAATACACATTGATCCTGTTACAGGACTAAGTGGAAGTGGACCATCATATGTAATATAAAATTTTTTAATTCGGTATAAAAATTTTTATTAGGGATTTGCTATAATTGAAGGATTGTCTGATGGCGGAGTTAAATTGGTTAGAAAACATAAATTTTGATTTTAAATTATAAAATTTGTTAGGGATTACCAAGAGATCTTTCAATGAAATTAGCAGCCATGACTCTATATGGTGCTGCAAAAATGTTTTTAGAGACCGGTGAACATCCAGCAATACTTAAAGAGGCTATTCAAAGCCCTGGTTGGTTAATTAACCCTATTTAGGGAGAAATTTTAGATATAGAATGAGAGATTTCCAAGCCTTCATAATGAAAGTCAATATTAAATTTAAAGGTGGGAGCACAATTTTTGGGATGCATGAATTAGAAAAGGGTGGATTGCGCGGTCTTTTAATCAATGCAGTCGAAGCTGGTGCCGAGCGTTCCCGACATATGGGCCAAACTTCTTTGCCACATAGCCGAACGTCTGTAATTTATCGCAGTGAAATTTAATGAATTACTGCGGCAAAAATGTGAAGAAAGAAAAGAAAACAATAAATGAAATTAATTTCAAATTAATTTTATGCTGAATATTTTATGTAATAGGAGGTAGTTGGATCCGAAAATTTTTTAGAACAAAATTTTGGAAAAAAATTTTTTTGGAATAGTTTAAGCCTGCTTAAAACTTAACTGTTTTTAGAGAATTTTTGATCTGACCACCATTAAATAATATTTTTATAAATAAATACATATTTATTATTTGTTTTCTTATCTTTTGGATAAATTTTTGGCTTTCAAATTTTTAAATAGATATAGAAATTTTATAAAAAAATAAATTTTCAGAAAGAAAGCAAGAAAGGAAATTGAAGAAGAATTCAGTGATGAAGATGATACTTCTTCAGATTCGGACGATGAAAGTAGTGATGATGATGAAGAGGATGAATTAAAAAATAACGAGAATAATGGGAAGAATAAGGCTTTAAAGAAAAGGATAAAGAAAAAGGATTTAGAAAATAATTAATTAGTGAAGAGAACGGAGGTGAGATCAAGCAGTGATCTGAATTTTTATTTTGCCAAGTTTAATATTTTTCTATAAGTATCTTCAAAAACTAATGTGTAGCTATAGACATAATTTCTTTTTGCGTATCGCAGATAAATATAAAAAACATGAGATAAGCAAAGTTCGGTTCCGGTGAAACACTAGTAATTATGTACACCGATATGTACGTAAGAGGTCAGTAAGAACGGCAAGTTTATGGATTGAAATTGAGGAGAGGGAAAGGGTGAGGACATTCGTCATTTTTTCTCCTTATTGTACATATATTTTTTACTTTTTCCATATTTCTCATTTTATATAAACAAAAATTTATTTTACAATACAAGTGAAATCAATAATTTTTTCAACAAAATATTTTTAAAATACAGATGAATAAATAAACAAAAATGCTTTAAAAATACTAGACAACATTTTTAAAATAATTCCAAAAATAACACCAAAGCTATTATTTCAATCACTTCTTTTGTTCATGTAAATTTATCAATTTTTTCAATTAATTCAAAACAATCAGGACAAGTCTGACAAACCAAAACAATTTTATTTTGTCAAAAAACGCGACAAATTTTGAAAATTTTTATCACGCAAATTTGGCACTGATTCTGCCATTTTAAAGTTTTTTGGCGTTCTGTTTATTTTAAATTTTGTGTAAATCGATTTTCAAGTTTTTCAACAAAACTTTTTTCAAATTTTCATGTTTATTAATTAAATTTTTTCAGTTCCTTTACCTCTTAATTCTTGTCAAAATGCGTCCATTACGTCGTTCATCCCGCACCAAAATATTTGCCGTTAAATTTTCTCCACATACAACTCCATCAAAAATCAAAAGATCTGCAAGTCTTAATACTTTTACAATTCCATTTAAACAAAAAGAAAGAAGTTTAGCAATTAAAAAAGAACTGGAAAGGGCTGAAGTTGTAAAAGATAAGAGGAATGAGGAGAATGAAACATCGCAAGCCAAAGATCAGTCGCAGTCATTCAAACAAAAAGAGGGTGAGTTTTGTAATTTTGTTTAAATTTTTGTTGATTGATTATTGGTGTTTATTTAAAAATTATAAGCAAATTTTATTTTAAGCCAACCACGGACGCATTAGTGTTGCAATTAAAAACATTGCCCCTGCGTCTACTTCCATTATTCAACTTTCTGAATCATTCAGAGTTGCAGGACTCAATTGGTATGAGATATTTAATACTCTCCCTTTAATCCAAAAAATTTGTATTTTCAGGCGACTTCAAATCCTTTTTAATAGAAATACTTTTACTGGTCAGAGCCGTTTTATCTCAGTCTACGTTATTTGTGAGGATTTGCCTTTTAATGAAACCCTGACTGCTCTAATTACTTTTCGTTTGGTCTCGCAAGAGGAAGGATATGCTGGAATGGATAATGAAGTGAGAAAAAATTTTATTTTATAAAAAACATTCTCCTAAAATTTCTTTAGATTATTGCTCATTTCAATGGTTCTAATCGTTCTGTTGGTATTTCAAACTTTATTTTGTTCAAAAATATTTTTGCCGAGGACAGTGAATATGTCAATAAAGATTTTAATGAAGCTCAAATTGTTGCAATTATAAGAGTGAAATCAAGGCAGAAAACGATTATGAGGTGAGGGAATTTGGTTAAAAATAAATGGAGATCTTATAGAAAGAAATTTAGGCCTAAAAATAGGATAATTATTGTTAATTTAACTCCCGAGAGTTTTACGGTTTCAATGATTGGTCTTCGGAATCCTTTGTTGTTTACGAGATTTAAATAGGTTCGAAATATTTGAGATTAAGTCTTAACATCTTTTTAATTTTTTAAAAATTAATTTCAATTTTTTAACAGTACCAATCAAAAAATTAAATATCTTTGTCAATTTCCTCAAACCTCAACTACCCAACTTTCTCATTTTGAATTAAACAAAGAAAATAACAAGAAGAGAAGAAACAAATTATTTAGTTCAAAAATCAGTGATAAAATCTTTAAAGGAGAAGAAATTGAATCGAAAGAAAATTTATTGCAAAATAAAGAGAGAGATAACACGCTTGAGTCTATAGAAAATAAAAATCCAGGTAATGAAGTTAAGCTGGAAATTTATTTTTCTTCAAATTTAGATGAAAATTCAGCTGCTTTAAATGAATCAGTCAACAATTCAGAGCAGAGAACTACTACTAGTGCGAAAAACAAAATAACGGATTTTTTCCCTAGTCGTCGAAGTAGTCGGATTACACCAAGCTTTTTGGATGTATGTTTATTAATCCACGCTATTTTATGAAATGTAAAATTAATTTTTTTAGATTTTACGTCTTCAAGTACTCAAAGAACAAGTAAATTTGGCTGTAAATGAGCCATATTTGGAAATATTTACCTCAAAAACTAAAGGGAGGGGTTTACGCACACAACTTGCATTTTCTAAGGATGAATTTGTTGTCGAATATAAAGGTGTGGTTTGAGTAAAATTTTTTTAAATTAAATTAGAATGAATTAGATTTTTATTATTAACTATTAACCCCCATCCCTACGACTTCTGAGTTGATCCCTTTATTAAGGCAAGAACGATCAGAAATATTCGAAACAATTATTAAATATTAAAATCAAATTTTCTAGGGGATATAATAAATATGAAAAGAGCCAAACGGAGAGAATATGTTTACTCACTTGATCCAAAAATTGGTTGCTATATGTTTTATTTTACGGTACTGATTTAAATAATTTTTAAAAATTCAATTAAAAATTTAGCATAATGAAAAAAAACTTTGTATTGATGCTACAAAAGAAACTGGAGATAAAGGACGTTTAGTCAATCACAGCCGTTTAGTGCCTAATTTAAAAGCTAAAGTAAAACGACTATTTTTTTAAATTAAAAAAATAATATGTTATTTAAGATAATCGATTTTGGTGAAAAATACCCTCATTTATGTCTAGTCGCAATACGTGAAATACAAATTGGAGAAGAGCTTTTGTTTGATTATGGTGATCGGTAAAATTTTTTTAATCTTTTTTTCAAAAATTAAAAATTTTTAGCACTGCCTTAACTGTTGAGAAGCACCCGTGGCTTTTAAACACATAAAAAGAAATTTCTAAAATTTTGGCAAAAAGTTGAATTTTTGCAATTTTTAAAATATATTTTTTTCAAATTTTTTGAATCTCAATTTTCTTTTTTCATTCTTTCAAATCTTTGCATTTTTCCAGTTTTCTACCTTCCGAATTTTTTCATTATTTTACCTCTGATTTTTACCTTGATTGTTGTTGAATTTTAATGTTCTAGCTTGTGTTTTTTATCAAAATTTTTTTGTGTTAAAATAAATCTGTTAAAATTTTTCTAATATTTGGTCTAAAACCCGTTTGTTTCAATTTAAATACTCAGCAGTTTTCGTTCAATTCGGTTTACCTTATTTCCTAGAATAACCCTGGGTAGTTATTGTTTTAACTAGAGATTGGACTGCTCGTAATAGAATCGAGATTTCGATGACCGAGATTTTTGATCGTGATCTAGTCTCGGTCCGATTTCTAATTAACTTTCATTGGAGGAATTATTTGAGAGGGGAGGGGACAATTAATTCTTTCCCATCATTGTTCATATGTATTTAATTTTATCTTATTAACATATCACAATACATATTTGATTTAGTATTTTTTTTTAATATTTAATTTGAATCAATCCTCTTCTTTTTAGCTTTTATAGAAGGTAATACTTTTCATTCTTGAGTTTCCGTAATTATAAATTTTCGTTACACTTTCAAAATCAGCGTCAGAATAATAATCAACCCAGAGATATTCTCCATGGTTGCTGTATATTCTAAGCTAAAAACAAATTAAAAGGAAATTTTTTAAGTAAATTAGAACTCAGATCTGACAAATACCTTAATTTTATATTTTTTAGTTTTGGTATCAGTAGCATTTTTACGTAACATATCAAAATAAACTCCAAAAGTATCTCCAATTTTGATATCTGGTAGTGTAGCTTCTTTATATATCTTTCCGTCGATAAAAACCTGAAATTAATATTAAGGTTAAATATTTATTCATTATTCATAGGACTTTGTTTATCTACTGTTTTTTAGGAGATTGCGGATTTTAAAATCCACTTATTTTCATTAAAAACGAATTTTTCTTACCTTATTATTCGTATCAAGTCCCATGCTTATAATATCGCCTTTTTCCGATGCCAATGAAAACTTTAATTCTCCAGGATTAGTTCTTTCAGCATGAATTACAGCAAAACTGTTCTTTTCTACAGTGAATCCTTTTCCAAAGCAGGGAACTAGATCGAATTCTTTAGTCTTTTTTATATAAATTTTAAATTTTATTAAAGAATTCACTTACCCCATTGGCCAAGTAATACACTGAAAAATGTGGTTGGCATGTTGGTGAAGGTGTAGGATAATAATCATCGTTATCCTCATCACAATCCTCAGAAGAAAATGAATATAAAATTAGAGATGAAAATAAAAGAATTTTTATTAATAAATAATACATCTAAAGAAATTTTTTAAGATTTGAACTAAGGCCCTAACATCAAAAAATGTGTGATAGGCTATGATCAAGAAGGGTTGTTAGACTATGATCAGGAATTGATGTTTATTATTGATCATTATTTGATAATGATTATCAAATAATAATAATTTATGATCATTATTTGAAGGCTGTATCTAGAATATTTAGAGCCGTACTTTAGAGATCGTTTGAGAATATCCACCTCGATAATTGAGATTATTGTTAGATGGCTTGTTTCCGTCATATATCAAACCGTTTACCCGTTGAGATATCTTTCGTAATTTTCATTATAATGATTATTAAACACAAACCTATAGCCTTAAAAACCCATGCTATAAAATATTTTTTTCGAATAGGGAACTAAAATTTAAATGTCTAAGAATGATATTATGTTTGTCAGTTGACAACATAAAAACAATAACTATTGTTACTCTTTAAACATTTACATTTGATAATGCTTAAAGAGTTGTTAATTTTTTAATAATCCACGTTTTATTTAAGCTAAAATTATTTTTGTTCCTTTTCCTTTTTTAAAATGATGCAATAAGCCATTTAATTGGGAAAATAGGAAATTTTATTTAAAAAATTGATATTAAAATTAAAAGAAAATAAATATTATCAGACAGAAAAGATAGTTTACAAATTAATTTTTGAGCCAACTTTCGTCTATAGGAATCCAACTTTCAGGCAACATTGATAGTGAATTTATTAAAGAGCCTTTCCTATATCTTCTTATAAAGAAGATTGGTCGATCCTGAAAATTATTTTTTTATCTTCTAAAATTCCTAAATTACTTCAGGCATTAGATATCCCATCCAGGCAGCAAAAGAAGAAAGGTCAGCAGAATCGAGGAATGAATCGCATATTTGTTGAGCAAAGTTTAGCTCCTCTCCACGAGACAGATTTAAGTCGGAAACATATTGAACTTTACTTATTGGCTGAAATAAAAACTATAGATTGGATCGAAGTGAGATCTCGTTCAAAAAGCTAGTTTTCGGATTGAGGTTCATTTAAGGTGGGAAAGCTTACGCTAGCAAATAAGTAGTGGCTGGAGATATCTCAGAGAAATACCACATTTATTAGAGAGAGAGAATACCGCATTTACCTCTTCAGTTTTAATTGTCTTCAAAAACCCTTTGTCAGTTCCAAAGAGTACCAATGAATAAGTCTTGTTTCTCTAAAGAATAAAAATATTTTATTTGAAATCAACAAAATCTCACCAATAGCCTCGTTAAAATTTTTATTATCCGGACAAGCGCCTTGTTTATCTCGCCAGTTTTTGATTCTCCCATACCTGTAAAATCACCAACTCGTGTGTGGATGCATATTTTGTGTGATTTATCCTCACTAGAAATTTTTAAAAAATATTTTCACTTTTTCAGTTATCACACCTAATAATCTTTTCCTTTATAGCAGCAACTTTTGAAACAAGTTCTTTACCAAATTCAAATATTTTAAGAATTTGAGGTCGCATATGATTAAAGTATCGAGTATTTTCAAAAACAGGTTCACCAGTTAACATTAAGGCTCTCCCTTTATTTTGACTCAAAAGACTGAAAATTTTATTTTAAATCAGAAATTTTAAAATTTTTTTACATTTTTGGATCATTATAATCGCAGCATTCTTTAGCAAATGCTGACGTATGAATATCTGTCACATTTTTTCTCTGAAGGATTATTTTATATTTTTTATATTTCTAAAAATAGATTACCAAAAAATAAATTTTTGAATGAAAATTGGGGAAAGCATAAGCTAGTTCTTTATCTATTTGATGCATCGTGGATTCATCATGAACGTAAACAGGTGTTCTGTTAAGCAACTTTCCCATTGCGTAGAGACTAGCGAAACGATACATCTTTAAAGGTAAAATTTAAAAAATCTAAAGCTTTATGTTTTGGTAAAGACATAAGCCATTATGTATTTTATACATCCATTATGTATTTTAAAATAAATTTATATTAGGGATGGACTTGAGGACTGATTGAAATCCAAGCCTTGGATAATCTGATCTTCATATCAAAGATTTTTAACAAGATCTCGTTCCAGTTCTAATTTAGATTTTGTAAAATAACGATTATTCCTTCTAGTATTTTTTTTAAATTACTTGATTTCCAAGCCCACCGCCCATCGTTCTAGTATAAATAAAACGATCAAATTCCGGCATTTCTCTGACAGAATCTAAAGGTTCTAGCCATTGTTCATAATATTTTTTGTTTTGATTTTTATTTACTGATTTTTTTGTTTGACTAATTTCTACCCAATCATAATCTTTTTTAATTGTATTAGGCCTGTATATTGAAGAACAAATCATTATAATTAGAAAAATAATAAAAATAAAAATAATTATAAAATTAATATTTTTAGTGATTTTTCGGCCATTTTGTTGTTTAAATGGAGAAGATAATTTTTGATATTTTTCCATCAAATATCTTGGGAAATTATTTAATATTTTGAAGCTAAAATACTTTGAGATATAAATAATATTAGAAATATTGAGGTAAGCGTTTTAATAAATTTAGTTAATAAAAAAGCGTTTAAATAAATTTAGTAGAGAGATTGAGAATTTAAGTAGAGATTGGGGAAAATTTTGGAAAAATTAACAAATAAAAAATTATACAGAGGCAAAAAGCGTCGTGGATTTAAATTCTCGTGGATTTAAATAAAAATAAAGCAAACACAACCCGAGAAAAATTGTCCCATAAATAATAAAAAAAAGAAAAAGAAATACAAGAAAATTGATTTTATTCACTTCGATTTTATGCTTTCCATTTTTTTTTATTTTAAAATTAAATGATAGAGAATTTTTTATTATCCAACAACAAATAAGAAAATAATATTATAATTTATTTGCCATTAAAAGTACGATATTTTCGCTAAAAATATTATATGGGATTACTCCTAAAATTAGAATAATTAAAAAATTTAAAAGCAACGATGAGGGTTTTCATTTGAGGAGTGATTCAATTAGAAAAAAGGAACAATAAAATTTTTTTAAAATTTAATTTTTATCCAGAGATATTGAATTTAAAAATGATTAAAATATAAAAATTTATTAGTTTCGAATTAATCTTTAAGCCAATTTTCATCAATAGGAATCCAGCTTTCAGGCAACATATATAATGTATCAATAGTTGGATTTTGCATAAGTCTTCTAATAAAGAAAATTGGTCGATCCTAAAAATGAATTTTTTAGTTTTTACAATTTTATAAATTACATCAGGCATTAAATAACCCATCCAAGTAGCATAAGTAGACATGGCAGCAGTAATCAAGAATGAATCGCATATTTGTGTTGCAAAGTTTAATTCTTCTCCACGAGTCAGATTTAGGTTAATAATATAGTGGACTTTACTTATTGACTGGAAGGTATAATTTTATTTTTATCAGCTGCCTTAGTTAGTGATATAAGCTTTTTTGCTAGGTGATCCCAGTGGCTATCCAAATTAGAAAATTTTTGAACGTAACTTTTAGAGATTGGCCTAAACCTAGATCCAGAATTAAGATCAAGGCATTTTAGCTACAGTTCAAGTTTATTGAAAATTTCTGATTTCTAGTAACTTTGCTAATCTTAAATTAGGTCCGATCCAACTGTTTACCTCATCAACTTTAATTGTTTTCAAAAAATCTTTGTCTGTTCCAAATAGCAACAATGAATAAGTCTTGTCTTTCTTAAAAGCAAAATCCTTCGATTACAATTAACATAATCTCACCAATAATCTTTTCAAAATCTTCAACATTCTCACATGTGCTTTATTTACCTCTACAGTTTTTGATTCCCCAACACCTTTAAAATCACCAACTCGTGTATGGATACACATTTTGTGTGATGAAGTATCTTCACTAAAATTTCTTTAAAATATTTCTGTCATTTATTTTTCACACCTAATAATCTTATCCTTTATAGCAGAAACTTTTGAAACAAGTTCTCTGCCAAATTCAAATATTTTAAGGATTTGAGGTCGCATATGTTCAATATATCGTGTATCAAGAAAATTAGGTCCACCAGTCAAATATAATCCTCTTCCTTTATTTTGCTCCAACAATCTTAAAATATACGTATATATTTGAATAAAATTTTGGATTGTAGTTGTAGTGGATTGTAGTTTCATATTTTCAAAATCTGAACCTGAGATGTTGATCGGGGTTTATAGGGGTTAGTAGAGAGTTTTAGATTGCGATTAACAATATATAGGAGTAAAAAACTTTAGTTACATTTTAGGATCATGATAATCACAGCAATGTTGAGCAAAGTGAAATTGATGGAAATCTTTAAAATCTTTTTTCTAAAAAATATTTTTTAAATTAAAATTCAAAATAAAGTATACCAAAAAATAAACTTTTGAATGATAATTAGGAAAAACATAAGCTAATTCTTTATCTATTTCATGCATTTTAGATTCTTCATGAACGTAAACAGGCGTTCTGTTAAGCATTTTTCCCATCGCGTAGAGACCAGCAAAACGATACATCTTTAATATGATAATTTTTATGAAATTTTATAAATATCTCAAAAACTATTCCCGGATCAGATTCCAGATCAATAACTGGCTCTTAGTTATCTAAGTTATAGTACTTTAAACTCGAAATGCTTGATCTCAATTAAAGTTAACGACAAACTTGATTTCCAAGTCCTCCGCCCATCATTCTGGTATAAATAAAATGATCAAATTCCGGCCTTTCTCTCATCGAATCTAAAGGTTCTAGCCATTGTTCATAATATTTTTTGTCTTCATTCTTTTAATTATTTAATAGAAAAAATTTAATAATTTTATTTACTGTTATCTTTTTTTGACTATTTTCTACCCGATCATAATCATTTCTTGTATTCGGTCTATATACTGTAGAACAAATCATAAATATAAAAATGATCATGATTAAAATTATTAAACAATTAATATTTTTGGTGTATTTTCCTCCATTTTGTTGTTTAAATTGAAGGGAAAATTTTCGATATTTTTCCATTAAAATCTTGGAAAATTAATAGATTTGTTGTAAATCAGCTGAAACTTATCGTGCTTAATTCAATTTTGTTTTGGATTTAATATTGGATTTAACAAAAATATTTAACAAAAAATATTAGCTAAAAAATTTTAAACACGTGAAAAGCTAATGAAAAAGGAGAATATTAAACAAGCATAGAGGACCCACTCGTTTTCTTAGGTTGATTCACGATTGATAAACTTTGTAAAATTGATGGTTTCTTTATTTTAGACCGTGCTAGAGTTTCGAAATTTGATTGGAAAATGGAAATTAATGGTTGGATTGAACAAATTATCGAAAATATTTTTTAAATTAAGACTGTTAGGCTAACGAATTTTAAAATATTTTATTATCGTGCTTGTAAAAAACTAGGCAAATAACGAAATTTATTATAGATTTGAATAGCTAGTATTTTATAATAAAAAAGTTTAAACGTGTAAGAATTTATAACGTTTTATTTTAATGTTAAAAAATATTTTATATAGGCAATAAACAAGTAAAAAATTTAAGGCGATTTAAAATTTTTGTTTTTTTTCGATAAAATAAAATTTTTTGGATTTTTATGGCATTTTTAAAATTAAGTCGAATTCCTCTTTTGTAGACAAAATAGAGCCAATAAATTAATTAGTGGGTTTGGCCAGAAGATTCCAGCACAGTGGCCAGGGGATTAATACCAACAAAATTTAAGCTAAACAAATAGTAATAAGTTTATTTCAAACAAATAAAGTCCACTAATAGATTAATGATAAGGCCACAAATAAGAACCAGAAGCTAAGTGAGAAAGTCAAAAGAAGCCACCACAGAAGCTGAGACCGAACTAAGCTAATTGGGGTTTGGAGGGGATGTGGAGGAACATTCCAAAAAGTGGGCAAAAATATAAATTAATGAATGGCGGCTGGTACATAAAAAGGGAATTAAACAGATGAGCTTAGTTAATATAATAGAACTAATTTTAAATACAAAAGAAAAACAGAAATAAGTTTAGATTGGACAAAAGACGGGTATTCAATAGAAAGAATAACAAAAAAACTAACAAAAATAAACTTTAAATTATTTATGAATAATCACCGGTCGCTGTCCGCGACATCTTTTTAACGTATAAGCCCTTTCTCAAAATAATTACCCCACTTCTATTAAAAAGTCAGCAAAGAAGCTGAGTCTCCAGCGATCTTGACCAATCCAGATCTCAAACCGTTTTCAAGTAAAATTTGATAGAATTTTCTCATTTAAAAATTTGTAATATAGTCGAAGAGGTGAAAAAAATTATTAATAAAAAATTATTAATAAAATTATTAATAGATTTAGTGTATTTTTTATTTAAATTTTTTATTTTATTTCTATTAAATTTAAATCCAGATTTGTTTCAATATATCCTTGCAAACAATCTATTTAAATTTATTTATTTTTTAATGAATACCTAAATTTATTATTTCGTTTATTTTTATAATTTAATTTAAATTTGTGTATTGTCAACAATCATTAATCAAACCTTTTTTTCAAATTAATTCGCCAAATATTTTACAACTCTTTTTTAACTTGAATAAAATGTCAACTTATTTGTTTTATTCATTATTTTGGGTAACACCCACGAGAAAAATTTTTTTTGTTCTGTTATCAGTAGAAAAATAACAAAATTAAGTCCCCTAAATCAAGGTAATATTTAAATTATAATGTCGCTAATAACAAGAGTTTGTTGTATTTTAAAGCCTAAAACCTTAATACCTCTATTACTGTTTATTATCTCCCAATATTATTGTTATTCCTCACACTTAAACAAAAATCCAGAACAATTGTCGAATTGTGGAAGATTTACTGTTCGTAATAAGTCAAGCAAATTAATGGTTGATGGAAAAATATTTGATACAGTGGTGCCTCTAGGGAATGGTTATGATTCTAAAGTGAGTTTTTAGATTGTTCCGAATGTATGGTCGTTCCCAGAGGTAGTGAAGACCTTTATATCTTCAGATCGACATCCTCATTTTCTCGATCTATTAGTAGGAAATAGCGAAAATGATCTATTAGTAGAATGATCTATTAGTAGGAAATATACATCATGATATCTAGAAAATATTCAGATTTTCCTCGCGTATTCACCATCATTGGATAAATGTGTAGCAATCAAGCGTTGTATGGAACAGCCATGGGTGAACAAATGCACACGAGAATTGGAGGTGATGAAGGCTCTGAATGATTCTGATGTTGGAAATGTTAAGCTATTTTATTAGTAGGTAGCTTGAAAATTTAGGAATCTTATTAAATTCCAAAAAATGAAAAATTCTATTTCTGTTTCAGTGATATATCAATTAATCAAAAATGCAACGAGGAGACGTTATTTTCCGATTTTTTGCGCGTTGTAATAATTGGCAGTAATAGACGAAAGAAACGTGAAGTTGCAAAGAATAATAAATCTTTAAGTAAGCATTTTTAGTTTGTTATTTCAATTTTTATTTCGAAATAATTAAAATTAACTAGAATATTGAAGATTATTCTATAAGAAATTTTTTTATAATATTTTATGTAGCAAATTGTACCTTGGTAACGACAGTTTTAGAACTTGGCGAAGAAGATGCGACAAAACATTGGCAGCGATTAAATGCTAAAAAGTTCAATAGTAATAAGCAGCTGGAACAATTAAAATTACAAATCCAAAAACAGTTGGATAAATTGCATGAAAAAGGTAATATAATAAGAAAGTTAGGGTCATTCACATCGGTTAGCTAGCCAAAACCTATGATCCTGACTTGTATTAAAACAGGAACCGGGTGTCCAAAAACTAAAAAAATACCCGGAAACTTGTACTCATACAATACGCATTATTTTTAACTCAGTACATATTATATAAATTATTGCCATGAGATATGAAGTGAAAGATAATTCAAGTAAATCCCAAAAATTATCCATCATTTTAGGTTTAGCTCATTGCGACATTCATCCAGATAATATACTTCTATTTCCAAATAATGGAACTTCTATAAATGCAAAATTGATAGATTATGGCTGGTCTTGTTGTTTTAATTCTACAAAATGTGGAAAGGAGCTAAGCAAGATAGTGCCATTTTGTGAGGCAGAAGAAGCGCTTCTCGACGATAAAATAAATATGGATGGATTGGTAAATGAATTGAGAGAATTATAAATTAAAATTTTTAATTTATCATTTGATCATCATTGCATAAAAATTGGAATTTTAATTAAATTAAATAAAAATTTTAAAAATTTTCTTTAAGATAATGCACAGATTTCCATGCATTCTTTAGCAGTTTTAAATCTATTTTCATTTCCTCCACATTCCTGAGCACCAAATTCATAACATTGTCTGGTAACAGAATCGAAAAAGAAGCGATGTAGTAGTAATTTATTTTCCTCAAGTTGTTCTATTTCATTTTTGTCATTCGAGATTTTAAATTTTACTGAATCATCATTGTTAAGGCAAAGACCAGATTCTGAAATAATGACCCAGATTTTTCCCAATTTTTGTCAAGCTGTAAATAGAGTTTACCTGGAGGGAGATAGCACTTTGCTGGGTAATGTGAAATTTTCTCAAAAACGGGTGGAGCTGGGAGTGGAATAGCTAACGTATAAAATTGAATGAGGTTGATAAGGTTTAATAAAAATAAAGTTAACGAATAAATGATCATTTTAATAAACTTACTAATTTTTAAAATTAAATTAGGAAAAGAATTTTAAAATTTTGAAGGAATTGTTACTAAAATAAATTTTTTGATATACTTTTATTATTAAATTTTAACGCATTTTGGGAATTTATAGAGTTCTTTCTCTCTTTAAATCCTGCGCAATAAAGCATTTACATAAACATTGTTTGGTCCGCTTTCTCTGTTATCCGATCCAAATAATTGAAAAGGCTTTGGATCGTCCAACAATGAACTCATTCAAGCGCAAATGCACGCATTTGCGCAGCGATATTATTTACTATTTTGTTTAAATAGACATACAAAATTTTAAAAATTATTCAATGCGCAACTTTGATGTTTTAAAAATGTAATATTATACCTTGGACTTTTTAAAATAAATAGTAAGTTATAAATTGTAATTAAAAATTATAAAATAATGCTTAAACATCAAAAATTAATATTAAAAATTAAATAAAAATTAATTAAAACATCAGAATTTATTATATAAATTAAAACTTAAAATATTGCAAAATTAATATCAATCAAGAATTTTAATTAAAAATAAATTCTTATATAAAAATTTAAAATAATACCTATTTTTGAGGAATTTGAAATTTCAAGAATTCATTTATCAGTGAATACTGATCTGATAAGGATAAACATTATATCATTCGAATCAGCATTAAAAACTGTATCTAAAAATTACCGGTTAAGATTTTTTCATTGACTTACTGTAGGTCTATTATACCATAATTTAAGCACTATTATATATTTTTGGGGAATTTGAAATTTCAAAAATTCATTTATCAGTGAATACTGATCTGATAAGGATAAACATTATATCATTCGAATCAGCATTAAAAACTGTATCTAAAAATTACCGGTTAAGATTTTTTCATTGACTTACTGTAGGTCTATTATACCATAATTTAAGCACTATTATATATTTTTGGGGAATTTGAAATTTCAAAAATTCATTTATCAGTGAATACTGATCTGATAAGGATAAACATTATATCATTCGAATCAGCATTAAAAACTGTATCTAAAAATTACCGGTTAAGATTTTTTCATTGACTTACTGTAGGTCTATTATACCATAATTTAAGCACTATTATATATTTTTGGAGAATTTGAAATTTCAAAAATTCATTTATCAGTGAATACTGATCTGATAAGGATAAACATTATATCATTCGAATCAGCATTAAAAACTGTATCTAAAAATTACCGGTTAAGATTTTTTCATTGACTTACTGTAGGTCTATTATACCATAATTTAAGCACTATTATATATTTTTGGAGAATTTGAAATTTCAAAAATTCATTTATCAGTGAATACTGATCTGATAAGGATAAACATTATATCATTCGAATCAGCATTAAAAACTGTATCTAAAAATTACCGGTTAAGATTTTTTCATTGACTTACTGTAGGTCTATTATACCATAATTTAAGCACTATTATATATTTTTGGGGAATTTGAAATTTCAAAAATTCATTTATCAGTGAATACTGATCTGATAAGGATAAACATTATATCATTCGAATCAGCATTAAAAACTGTATCTAAAAATTACCGGTTAAGATTTTTTCATTGACTTACTGTAGGTCTATTATACCATAATTTAAGCACTATTATATATTTTTGGGGAATTTGAAATTTCAAAAATTCATTTATCAGTGAATACTGATCTGATAAGGATAAACATTATATCATTCGAATCAGCATTAAAAACTGTATCTAAAAATTACCGGTTAAGATTTTTTCATCGACTTACTGTAGGTCTATTATACCATAATTTAAGCACTATTATATATTTTTGGGGAATTTGAAATTTCAAAAATTCATTTATCAGTGAATACTGATCTGATAAGGATAAACATTATATCATTCGAATCAGCATTAAAAACTGTATCTAAAAATTACCGGTTAAGATTTTTTCATTGACTTACTGTAGGTCTGTTATACCATAATTTGAGCACTATTATATATTTTTGGGGAATTTGAAATTTCAAAAATTCATTTATCAGTGAATACTGATCTGATATGGATAAACATTATATCATTCGAATCAGCATTAAAAACTGTATCTAAAAATTACCGGTTAAGATTTTTTCATAAACTTACTGTAGGTCTATTATACCATAATTTAAGCACTATTATATATTTTTGGGGAATTTGAAATTTCAAAAATTCATTTATCAGTGAATACTGATCTGATAAGGATAAACATTATATCATTCGAATCAGCATTAAAAACTGTATCTAAAAATTACCGGTTAAGATTTTTTCATCGACTTACTGTACGTCTATTATACCATAATTTAAGCACTATTATATATTTTTGGGGAATTTGAAATTTCAAAAATTCATTTATCAGTGAATACTGATCTGCTAAGGATAAACATTATATCATTCGAATCAGCATTAAAAACTGTATCTAAAAATTACCGGTTAAGATTTTTTCATTGACTTACTGTAGGTCTATTATACCATAATTTAAGCACTATTATATATTTTTGGGGAATTTGAAATTTCAAAAATTCATTTATCAGTGAATACTGATCTGATAAGGATAAACATTATATCATTCGAATCAGCATTAAAAACTGTATCTAAAAATTACCGGTTAAGATTTTTTCATCGACTTACTGTAGGTCTATTATACCATAATTTAAGCACTATTATATATTTTTGGGGAATTTGAAATTTCAAAAATTCATTTATCAGTGAATACTGATCTGATAAGGATAAACATTATATCATTCGAATCAGCATTAAAAACTGTATCTAAAAATTACCGGTTAAGATTTTTTCATTGACTTACTGTAGGTCTGTTATACCATAATTTGAGCACTATTATATATTTTTGGGGAATTTGAAATTTCAAAAATTCATTTATCAGTGAATACTGATCTGATATCGATAAACATTATATCATTCGAATCAGCATTAAAAACTGTATCTAAAAATTACCGGTTAAGATTTTTTCATAAACTTACTGTAAGTCTAATATTTAAGCACTATTATATATTTTTGGGGAATTTTGATTTTTTCATAAACCTTGATTTGTAAATAAAAATAAAAAATATTCAAAATAATTAATTTAAATAGTCTTTCCCTTTCTAGAAAATTTTCTTAAATTTACTCAAGTAACCTGCAGAAATCTGATCAATTTAATGCATCGATCAAACAACTTAAAATTTATTTACTATCACCTTGTTGTGTGTTAACGAACGTGAGCGTTGATTTCTTTGATTTGTAAATAAAAATAAAAATATTTTTTTTGCTGAATTTCCTGTTAAGAGAGCAAAGAACTTATGATCTGAAACAAGGTGAAGGAAAAAGTTTTATTTTATTGTTTATTTTTATCATTCGCCAAATTATTTACTTTAAATATTAATTGGAATAAAATTATTATTTTTTATTCAACTCAAAATTTTAATTTAAAAATATTTTCCAAATATTTTTGAAATTATTTTTAATATTTCTTATCAAGTACAAACGTTTTTACAAAAATTTTCATGTACTAATGAAATCTCCCCCATAAGTGTAGTTCTACCTATAATTTTTCTCGATCACGTATTTTGTATTTTGCATGTTGAATATGCGAAGATAATTTTCGTGTAAAGTTGTGTATGTAAATCTCTAACATATGGCATTATTTTAATATTTAACCAATTATTTTGACATTCCCTAATATTTTTTAATTTTTATTTTATGTATTCCTGTTAATATTTCTAGAGTTTTCTGATCAGTTTTGGATCGTTGTCTTGAATTCTTACCCATATCTTGGATAAATATTTGTCATCCATTTATTCCTGAGACTTCGACTCGAGTCTTGAGCTCGAGACTTCGAAACAAATTCGAAAATATAAAATAAATTGAAACCTTAACTAAGAGCCTAATAACTATTAAATAAGTACATAATTTATAGAATAATCAATGTTTGAACATTTATTAAAATTAAATACAAATTTCTTTAAAATATTTACTCATCGAGAATGGGCAATAATTTCTACACTTTTAATTGCCAATTTTGTTAATACAATAACTTTCAATTGTATGGATGCTTTTTATCCAAAAGAAGTGCGGCTACCTTCGGGTTTCTTTAATAATTTTTGATCACTCTCCTTAACATTTTTTCTAAAAAATTTTTAAAATTGGGCACGCTTTTCTAATTATTTCTGATTAAATTATATAATTTATTAGGCTAATAAAAGACAAATAAATACTGGTGATATCGGTTTAATTATTGGTACATATCAATTAAGTAGATTTATAATGGCACCTTTTACTGGAAAATATGTAAATTCTTCATTAAATTTAAATTTATTTTAAAAATATTAAGATAATAATTATTGGAACATCAAAATCCTTCTTTTTTAGCCTTTTCTTAACAGCATTTACAGCCTTTGGATTTGGGTACTTTAAAATTATAAACATCCTTCTACTACTAATTTACATTATTTTTAGATTACTTACCTTATTACCAAACGGTTTATATTTCTTTTGGGCTTCCTTAGCTATTCGGATCGTTCAGGCACTTGCTAGAACTGTTTTTGTTATAAGTTCATTGACTATTATGGCACAAATTTTTCCTGCAAACATAACACTTTTGGGTGTATGTAAATCCTTGTAAAATCCTGAGACTATTTAAAATCATTTAAGGGTCTTCTTGAAGCATTTGCTGGTTTTGGATACATCTCAGGACCAGTAATAGGAAGTGTCCTGTTTGAATTTGGGGGGTTTATAACTCCAAATTTCACTTTCGGAACATTAATGGCATTGACTGGAATGGCTTTTGCCTTCTCCACAAAGTTGAAGAAAAACAAAGAAAATAAAAGAGGAAGGGAAGGAAAAAACTTCAAAAATATTTCCTTGATTTATCCACAAAAATCTGGACAATTATCTGAAGAATCTTCCAATTCCTCTGATTTTGAAGCATTATCAAAGTCTTCTAAATGCAGTTCTAATACAAAAATAAATAAAACTAGAACTGATATTACTTCATCAAATAATGGACTTCTATCAGTACTTAGACTAGACAGTACTTGGCTTATTATGTTACTGATAACTACTCGCGGGATTACTTGTTCTTTCTTTCAAGCACCATTACCAGAGCATTTAAACTCGGTAAATCATTACAAAGGCTTGCTTATACAGCTAAATCCACATTTTATAGTTAAATTCTTCCGCAGTGATCATTGGCACAATATATACAATAATGAGTGTCAGCTACTTTATGAGCGCTCCAATATGGGGATTATATATGGGATTGAATAAAAAGAAATGTCAAAATTCTGCCATAATTGTTACAATAATTGGGTCAATATTAGCCTTTCTATCAACATTTTTGATGGGGCCATTCCCTTTTTTACCAATCCAAAAGACTATTCCGCTCATTAGCGTTTCATTTGCACTGCTGGGCTGCGCATCTGCTGCTTTATATATTCCTGTCTTTCAACTTTGCTCGGATATCTCAAAATCGACGGATGAAGAATCAACCCGAATATATGCTTGTCTATTCGGATTAGTCCAATCATCCTCAACTCTAGGGTTTTTTAAACCTTTTTTTTAATAAACAGAATAATTTTAGATCATTTGCTGGTAACATACTCGGAGGGTTTGGTGCTCAAAAATTAGGTTTTGCCTGGACTTGCTCAATTATTTCTTTTTCTCATTTTGTTTTTATTTTTATTATTGTTTCTTACTCATTGTTATTTAAATTTAATGAAAATAAAACTTAGTAAAAATAGAGTAATTTTATTATTAATTGGGAAAGAACGAAAGGGAATACACCTAGGATATACCTGGAATACAATATCTCCCCACCCAGGGCGATGTTTCTATAAAAAGTTCAATGCTTAACATCCATATCAGTTTAGGTACTCAAAAATAAATAATGCGTATTTTTAATTCTTTATTAACAAAATTAAGCTAAATTTCTTGGTTATCTTGTTTATTATCCGAATCTCTTTCTTCATTCTTTTTAATAATCCAAGCCTTATTAATTGCTTCTTCTACATTTTTAATTATTCCATTCTCATTATATTTTTGTATTGTCTCATAAGCAATCTTCAAGCAATTTCTAACGTGAAAATCTATATTTGCTTTGATTTCCGTCGTGTTAACCGAGGGAGCTGAACTAAAATAGCTTCCTTTCTCGTTAAAGGCACTTTTTCCTGCATCATCAACCACATATTGTTTCAGTTCTAGAGCCTTGTTTTTATGCATTTTTTGGCATTTATTTGCATCTTCAAGAGTTTTACCTTTTCCTAAGTTGCAATAAGCAGCAGCAATTGAGTGTAGAATTATTTTTCCATACATTTTCCTATCTTCATCATTTTTATCAGGCCAAAAAACTGATAAATAATTTAGAATTTCTTTTAGGATTAATCGAGAGTGTTTGTCTATTTCCTCGATTTTAGGCTGATTTTTCCCTCGATAAATATTTTTGATATTCGTCCATTTATTTGGTTTTTTATGTAAAATCGTTTTGGCAATATCCGTCCATTTATTACTGCCGAGTTGATTAACAAAGGAATTCATATCATCAGTTTCAAGGTGAAAGAAACCTGTTTTGTTTCAAATTTATTTTTACTTTTATTTGATAACTTGCCTGAATCCGTCATGTAATCAATCTCTTCATAATTTAAAGGCCACGGATATCTTGTTAAGTTTATCCATTTGAATGAACCAAGGCCTATTTTCTCTTTCATCCGTTCGACATAACTATGAAGATGTCCAATTCTTTTATCAATATATTTATCATTTCCTTCTATTTCCCCACAATTTTCGATAAAACTCGGACCTTCTTCCTCAATTTCACAATTACTTTTCGATTTCTGTTCAATAACTATTGCTTTACCTATGGATTTAATGTCCTCCCTTTCCGGCTTTTCACCCTTTTTAAGAAAAAAGTGCTTGATTACTGGAATATTTAGATGGCCTTCAAAAAATTGAACCAAAATAGAAAATAAAGAGATATCTGCCTAAAAACTTCTTTAGAAATTTTTTATTTTTTTGATCTTACAAGACTTTGCTGATCTCCAAAAAGAAATTTTTGAGAACCAAGCATATTTACTATTTTTTGTATTATTTTTTCAAAACTTTCATAAATTTTTTCATCAGAAACTTGATCCCATGAATGATTTTGTAAGTATTCTCGAAGCTGAATATGAATGATATAATTATCAATCTTAAAATTAATCTCCCCAACCTTCCCTTCCATGCTGTTCTTTTCTTTAGTGAAATATTCTTCCAATTTAGCTTTAACAAATTTATCCATCCATTCATAAAAATATTGCCAATCATCCAAATTCCATAAATAATCATTATTTATCTCTCTATTCAAAGAATGAGAAGAACCCTCAGTCCCATCACTATAGGAATAATTAGAGCTTCCAACTCCATCACTACTCACATCACTACCTAAAATAATCACTAAATGCTTTTCCATGAAATTCAAAATTTCTTTTTCATCAATTTCTTGATTTTCTATTCCTCTTTCTATTGCAAAAAATTCATTCCAAAATTCAAAACCCATTTCAAATTTAATTTTTTTATCATTATTTAAAACAATTTCTTGCCATCTCCATTCAAAAAGTTGGGGATGTGATTGGAAAAATTGTGCACGGACGCCATTATCTTTTATTAGATAGTCTAATCCCCCCGATTTTTTGCCTCCTATTTTTCGATGCCTCGTTGTTTTATCCTTTGTTAATATTTTTAATAAATAATTTTCCGAAATTAAAATTATCTCGGCTTCCCTATCATTTTCTTGGAGTTTTTTCTTTCCTAAATGTTCAACAGCTTCTTTTATATTATCAAATCCTTCATAATATTTTCCATTGAACTGAACAAAAGGAGCTATTCCAGAATCTGGAGAGCCAAGTAAAAATTGATTTGAAATACGCTGAAATATTATTAAGGGATTTAAATATACTCCTATAAAGTACAATACATAAAATCTGATGCCCGAAAGCTTTAACCAACTCTCAATTTTCAAACACATTGTCCAATGATTCGGAGTTGTTGAAATTCTTGGGAAGATGATTAGATAAACCATATTTTGTTTCTCGTCTTCTACCAACATTTTAGATTCCCCGTTTTCGGTTGGCATTTTTAAAAGGGCTAAATATTAGAAATAATTTTTCTACTTAACACATACAATCGCTTACATGAAATAACATTTGAGCATGTTATCAAGAAAAAAATTATTAAATAGAATTTATTGTAATTCATTTAATCTAAATGTTTGTAAAAATTTTCTAGATAATGTGTCCGACCGGATAATCCCGGATTCTCACTGGATCCGTTGTGATATGGGTGGAAAATTTAAATACCCGGATCGAGATTCTGATCAATATTCCGAACGATTTGGTTTCTGAACGGTCGAGACTCTGAACGATCTCAATAAAATCGGCATTCTGATAGAAATTCACGTCGAATTAGATCATTTTATTTATTCATGAAAAGAAAATTTTTATTAATAAAATAATTAAAATAAATTATATGCTTAAAGCCTAGGGCTTAAATAATAAATTGAATAATGCAAGAATTGACTAGATTTTCGTCATCTCTTAAGGATAATCTGATAAAATTTTAAATAAAATTGCATCATTGTCTGAACTTTATCTTAATCAACGGAAATATACGATATTAATTTATTTAATAAAGTTGCAATTGATTTAATAAATCTGCACTTTAAGCATGACATTTTATTAATCTATCGTATTTACTACAGTCGGAATCTCTTATGTATATGCCCTTTGGGCTGTAAAATCGTATAATTAAAATTAAATTAAATATTACTCATACAAATTGGGATCCGACTGTAATTATAATATTTTTGTTAATGGACATTATTTTGATATTATCGAAATTAGTTTTGGAATAGAATCACATATAGTATCTTGTCACTATAGATGGAATTACAATAGTTTGAAAGGTATATCCCATTTTCAATAAAGGTAGGTTTTCCCAAAATGTTTAAAAAATATATAAAAGTTTTCTTCCAATAAACTTCGTGTAACTTCACGAATCTTATTAATTCACATTATCCTTTGAAAATCCAAAAAAATGCCCAAACTTGCTGAGAAGTTCACCAGGTTTTTTCAACAATTTTTTGAATTCATTATCACCTTTCTTTTCCTTTTTATCATCTTCATTGTTACAGTCGTTGTTTTCATCATTTCCGTCTGTGCTAGCGTTTATTGTAGTTGTATCATAACCTTAGTTGCAAAATATTTTTTTTAATTTAGGATTTTATATACTAATAGTAGTTCCATTGTCTTCGCATGGTTGTAATGAATCACTGCTATTTAGTTTCTATATTAAAAAATATAAATTAATGATAATGGATATGATAAATATTTTCTGCCATTAAAAGTTCAGGAAATTTTTTTTGTAAATTTTGAAATTTTTAATTTACATGAAGCGCCTCCCAAGAAGAGTTAGTACAAGATCCATTTTGTATCTCAGGGAGGCAATAAATTTCGTACGTGCTAATCGTCTTGCTTTAATTAAATATTAGAAATAATATTTAGTTTTGAATATTTAATTTTAAACGATTTACCTCCCAGTACAGTTTTGAAATCCCTCAATTGATAAATATTCGGGTTTCGATGCTTCAGCGGAATAACAAATTTTGGTTAACGCAAGGAAAGAAAAAGCTTGGATAAAAAATTGAGTATACTTCATTCTGGCTTGGTAATGCTTATTTCCTTTGTCTTTTTAAATTCATCCATTACTTTTCAAATAAAATCCAAGCCAAATGCAGGTGAGCAAATATTTAATAAAAATCCAGCGAAATTTTAAAAAAATTTATGACGGGACTCTTGTCCCTAAAAAGTAAAAAAAAAATTATTAGTAAAAGTATGTTTTATACATACTCTTCAAAAAATTAATTTTTCCAAAAATTCCAAAAATATTTAAATAAAATATTAAATAAAATTAAATAAAAAAAGTGCAAAGTAATAAATTAAAAAAGGAAAAATAAAATAAAAGAAAGTAAAACTTTGAACCTAATCACAAGTTCAATTAAAAACAATAACAAGGCAATTAAGCCGTGCATGTATAAGTTTAATCGTTTTAACGAGAAACCGTGAACGGCTCATAACAATGGCCAAAAATGAACACATGTTGTTTTTTGGCACTTTTTTAATGGAAAAAGTTATATTTTGATAAAAATATTTATTGTTAGCTGGCTTACCAGCTAACGGCTTGTTTGGATTAAAAAGTGGAAAAAATGGATTTTTTGCTCCTTAGCTTTAAAAATGGAGTGTATATCTGGCTGATCGCCTTTGTTTTTGATTATTGGGAAAAATAGTGAAAGAAACAAAAAATAATTGTTTCTCTCTATTCGCCCACGTTATCTAAATAGTGTGGAGAGTTAGAGCTAATACATGCACTAAAGCTTTGTCCTCAAAGAAAAAATTTGTTAGCCGTTCAATTTGGCCGACTGCCTTCAATCCCGCCCTCCCCCTTTTTAAGCTTTTTGCCGTCCCTTATTTTTTGTCAGTCTCAATTTTAAATAAAAATTTAAATAAAAATATTAAAATAAAAATTGTTTTTCTTTTGGGAAATTATTCTAGGAAATTTTTAATTGGAAAAATTCTTTAAAAAAGAAGAATTCTTTATTTGGGGAAAATATTTAAAGAAGAAAAAATTTTATTGAAGAATTGGAATTCTTCATTTATATACCAAATTTAGAGAATATTATGTGAAGAAATATACTCACAATCAGAATATCATTAGTTGTGGCGTTATGGCGCAAGGATTTTATATACTTGAACAAGCTAGATATGATTTTATATCCTTATTAAATTTTATATCCTTATTATTTTATATCCTTATTATTTTATCCTTATTAAATACTTTTCAAAATTAGAAATCAACGAGGTAAAATAATACAGGAATTTATTTAAAAATTAAACTCAAACTGTTCTGCGCCATAATTTACTGGCTAGTATTCGAATCGGTTGGAGTTTGTGTAAAACTTTAACAAACAATTTAATATAAAATACCACTCGTGATAATGTATTATACCAAATTTAGATGACTTTTCAATTTTTAATTATAAACTACGAAATATCCAATTTTGGTAATAAAATATCACCTCCAACAAAACGGAAACGAACGTCCATGTATGCTTGGAAATTTAGCATGTGAACAAAAAATTTTACTGACAGCTTGTTAGAGCAAACAAGAATTAATTTTTATGCTTTAATTTTTAAAAAACTTTTTTTTTCAGAATTTAAATTTATTTAGAAAGTCTAATTAACCAATATAAAGTATATTCTCAAATAATTTTTGATAAAAGATGATAAATCTGGATATCGAGAATAAATATGTATAGTGTTAAATCATTGAAGTCCCTCTTATTAAATTACACTCCCCTATAATGGTTAAACAGTAAGCACCTTGGGTAATTATTTGAGCTTATACTTGATCTAAAATTAGAAAAAATTAGCATTGAGTTTCTGATTCTTCACCATCAGATGCATAATTCGTCCTTCCTAAATTAGTTTTTGGTTTGTTGCCTAATATAAAGAGTCCAAAATGGCGATAACTGAATATTTTTAAAAATTTTAGCAAATTAGTAAAGATCTTAATTTAACCGGATAATTATGTCTATCCAACAAAGAGCACATGTAAATGTGTATAAATAATTGGCTGTATCTAATAGCCTTCCAATGACACCAACTAGAACAAAAAACTCGCTAGATTCAAGACTCTCGATTATACCCTAATAAAGCAATGATTAATGCCAGATATTTCAATACCTTTAAATGATGTTTTTCCGTTTCGATATAAAAATAAGTCATTGCAAAATCTGTCAAATTAAGTATTGTGCAACAAGTTGCAATAAATGGAAGAATGGCACTTAATTCTTTGAGAAAGTTATCTTTAAGTGCAATTAGTTTCATTAGGCAAAAAGCTTCAAGGAAATTTGAGGCCTGAAAATTAAATTGAAATATGGCCTGGCACGGCTAAGACAGGCTATATGCCGTTGGAGAGAACTTCTCACTCTCTAAATACTCGAAAATTAAAAACCAACCAAATTATTAACACTATAAAGAATATCAAGGATTTTAATTGCGAGATAAACACGTTTATTTCGGAAAGAAAAGAAAAGTAATTCCATAATTTCACATATACATTCAGCTGTAAGAAATAGAACAGAACCAAGTATTAATACTTTATCACCACGAGATTCAGCTTGTCTATGTAAATCAAGTAATCGAGGTGGAATTCGGCGTATCCAGATAAATAGCTATGAAAATTTATGTGAATTTAGTTCACAATTTTAAGATAAATTTCTCGGTTATTAAAATAATTATACCAAAACAAAGAAGCAAAGCTTCATTATTGAGATAAAAACTTCCACAGCATCCTGAGTAAAAACTTGAGGGCTTTCATCCAAATCATTTACATAGTTAAAAAAAGAAAGCATACAAAGAGATATTCCAGTAAATCCCAAGCATAAAGCTAATAAACGAAATATTCTTTGAATTAGGGGATTTTTTAGAAAAAGAAATTCGTTAGTAGATGTTGTATTTGAATCTAATTTTGAAAAATTTAATTAAAGTTTAACGAATAATACTGTCAAATATTATATGCCCTACCAGTTACTGTAGAGAATTTCTTCAATGAAAATTTTTTGATTGCATTAAGCGTCTTAAAATTAAATTATTAACAGATATATTTTGAAGGTTTAAAGATAGATCCTCAATTATTCAGATCCTTATGTCCGAAAGTCTCTAATAAAGAGATCTTTATTTAGAAGGCATGAATACCAGAGTTAAAAATTTAAGGTAATCTTGTAATAATCGAGATTATTTTACACTTTAAAAAACAAAAATTTTACATTAATTTTAACAGTCATTTTGCGAACTACCAATTCAGCTCTACCACATGCCAACATAAAAATTAAAATATTTTAATGAAAATTTGGGTTCTAAAATACCAATGAGCAACTAAAAGTACAGGAATAAATTCTGAAGCAGCAGTAACAACAACAGATTTGAGAAGTCCATAATGAACTCTGTACCATATCATTTGTTCTTTACGTAGAGATACAGTTGTGCAATTGAAGCCTTTCTTTCTGATATTAAATTTAGGATTAAGGTTGTACTATATTTTAAAGGTCATAGCAGCGGATTCCGATCTCTAACCCATGGATTTGTCTGGAAACAGAGGCCTTCGATTTTTTGGACCCGTAAAATCGCTGATATTTAAACCAACATATAAGGAGGGCAAAATGCTTTAACAATAGACATCATTTCGATTTGATCACGACAGAATTGTTCGATAGTAAAATAAGCCTTTAACATAACAAAGCGCATCCAAATAATGCCAAAAACACAGTTGATAAAATTTCGAGTGAGTAAATCAATTTTTGTTTTTACTGAGCCAACATGAGCTCTTTAAATTTAATTTTAAATTTTATACTATTTTCAAATCCAAACCGTTGTATTATATAAATGAAGGAGACCAAAGAATATAAAGCTATTGTTAATCTTAATATTGAATCAAGAGTCATTTGTAATGGATCTCTTGCCTCCACAGCCCTATCACATCCATACAGAGCCAATTTATAAACCTAAAATTTTGTCAGTATTTCAAGACCGTCATGCTTCAAATTGATAAAAGAATAAACTTACAAAAATATAGCCATAACCCAAGGTAACAGTCAAAGTAAGGACAAGTGTACAAATATATGTTGGGTGAGGGATAACTAAAGGATTGCTCAATTTTGGTAAAAGTCCAAAACTCATTCTACGTAGAAAATCCATAATTAATATAATTGAGAGAATCATTAAAATAATAGTTAACTGGAAATTATTTTTTATTAGCTGCGCAAAAGTTTAAGCAAACCAAGTCATAATAGATCATAAATTCAAAATCAGTTTTTATAAATAGAACTACACTGATTGATGTGAAGCACACAGAAATTAATAAATTTAAGAACCAGGGGCCTAGAATGCCCATTTTGATATTATTTTAGTTTTTAGTAGAATAATTCTAGAATACTAATACTGTTGATTTTAATTTTACTTGAATCATAAAAATTTTAAAGACGAATTTCAAGAGTTTTTCAAGTTTATTTTGCCATATACTTAATTTTCAAGTATTTTTATTATAGCTTTTGTGTTTGTTTCTTTTAATCAAGTGTAGGTGAAATATTTTAGTAGGATTAAATTCAATACTTTTTTTATTTACTTTTAATTAAAATATAGAAAAGCTAATAAATAAATTTAAAAAAGATTTAAAAGAGAAAGCAAAAATCGAATAAAATTTAAAAAAAAAAATAAAAATTTAAATCCCATTATATAAAATTTTGACAAAAATACTAAATAATTTTTAATAACCATTTACTTCAATAAATTCCCAAGATGGATCTTCTATGTACATATCTTCTTCTTTGACGATTTTACTTCGTCGCCTTCCTTTTCCTGAAATTTTTTTAAATTATTATTTTTTAGGACGTTTCTGCTTAATCCTAGGCCAAGCCAAAAATCGGCCAAGACGGACTTCAAAGGCCCGCTCTCAATTTAAATACTTATACCTGTGCTTTTTAGCGATGTAACTTCATTATTTAATTCATCAATTACCACTTTAACCCAGTCCAACAATTGATATTTTTCAAAAACTTTAATATAAAAATTGATAACTTTAATTTCTAATTGCTTAGAATCTATTTCCACTTTTTCAATAAAATACTCCTTTAAAATTTCCAAAATTCTTTCATACTCTTCTTTTAAATATTCCGATGTTGAAACAAAATTTAAAAATTCTTTTTCAAATAATCCAAATACTTTAAACTTTTCTGTATAATTTAAAGATATATTTTTGGATATTAACATAACTGAAGCAAAAATTAAAATAATTTCTTTCTGCTCCAAATTATTGTTTTTATTATTAAATTTAAATATTTTATCAAGTTGTAAAACTTCAATATAGGAAGTTGCTTTTTTGTTTGCAACAGGTAATAGATTGATAACACTTGTTTTTATGATATATTTGGCCTGATTAAAGTCGTTAAATTTTATCTAAAAAATTTTCAGGATAAAATATTAAAATAATAAAATATTAGGGAAATATATTTCCGTCTTACATGTGGATAAAACTTTAGCTCAAGTACACGAATAACATTATTTTGTAACCAATCAGCTAAAGTCATTTCAGAAATATAGCCAGGAAAACAAGCAAAAATGTCATGTTCCTGAACAAATGACATTCTTTTATCAATATCTTCGTCCAAAAATTCATTTTTGTCCAGGAATTCAATTAAATTCCAAATCCATAAATAGAAGAAATAAAATACTTTTGTTTTTGATGTGTAATTTGTTTCCTTGAATTTGAAAAAATTATTTCGCATATCATTTCTGCATCCCTATTTTATCAATTTAACTATTACCTCAACTTCATTTTTTATTTCTTCAAAACTATTTTTGATGAAGTTAAACCCGTATGTATCAAATTGCTCCAATTTACTTCCAATTTTATCAATAAAATCATCAAATGACATTCCATTTTCTTCCCCTATCAAATTAGCCAAACTTTCAATTCTTTCAACTATTTTATCAACAAGTTTATTATTAATGTTAAATTTATCTAAAGCTATTTCAACATTTTTTTCTAAACTTTGCTTTACGGAAAGTGAAGAAATTAAAGCTTCTTTAGCATCCGTTGATAAAATACTAATATCATGTTTAAATTCGGTATTTTTTATTTCCTCATACTTTTTTCTCTCGTTCTTTGGAATATCATCAAGAAATGTCGAACGGATTAAAGCACTAACTAATGTATAATGCAGGATGATTTGTAGGACTGAAAATTACATATCTATAGTAGATATCAGTTGGGATGTGTTCGGAGATTTTTTGGAAGAGCTTCTTCAGCTTCCGATGATAAAATGCCTGGTTTGTCATTTACCCTTTATCCCCTCTATCTTACGCTTATAACCTCCATAAAAATCCTCCTAGATCTTTAACTGTGAAGATAATTTATAGGTCACTAATATTCAATTAACAAGAATTCTAATATAACACTTACAAACAATTCTGCCGAGAATCATTAGCTAAATTTCATTCAAAAAAAATTAAATTAATTATTTTATAAAGTAAAAAAATTAAAAATATACATATAAAATAAATATGTATAAAGAAATAATTGATTTATTGAGCATGATTGTGAAATGCCGACATATACATAGTAATACTATTTTGTGCTTGTTAAATTAAAATTAATTGTCTAGACTTTTTTATTATGCATCAGAATAGCTCTCAAGCCCTCTTTAGCTTCAGATTCTGATCATGGCTACTCAAAATATTTTAAATGTTCTAAAGATAAGATTTGTGAAATACTAATCTATGTTGAATCTAAAACTTGGAACAAGTTTCATGCAAATTTTAACATATGTGTAATAGTTCTTCTTTCTCCAACTAGTTCAAAAGATTATTCGGCAGATGAGAATGTTGACCGGAATGATGTGTTATTGGAATTTAATAGCTACATGCTTTAGATAATCTTAAAGGATAAAACTTGAAAATCCTTTTTATTCCCTTTTGTATTTTTAGAATTTAAAATAATATTATTTTATGCTAAATTTTTTTAGTTTTATTCTCTCATAAAAATTTAGACATTTATTCAATGATATCATTAATATTTGAAAATAAAGAATGTTTACATAAATATTTATTTGATTTTTTATAATTACAACTCTCAAGCAGGATGTTTAATTTAGTTTAAGAATGAAACGTTTAGAGCTATTCCACGTGGATGATGTTTTGTTGACAAAAAAAATAATTGAAAAATAATTGTTGACAATATTTAAATATTGATAAATGTTTCCAAAGCTTCACATAATTTTTAAAATTCATTATACCTTTAAAATCAGAAATCAAGAGTAATTTACATATTTACTTGATGTATTTTGTAATTCCATCAATTTTATTCTTTTCCTTATTTTTTTACTCATCAACTTATGATCACGAAAAGCATAATACTCCTCCAACCCCTTCCCCAACTTGCCCACCAGACGGTACACCATTTGTATACAGGAATTTGGTTAGAAAATGTTTATTTAAATTTTTAAATTCAATATACTAATAGAAATATGAAAGAGTTAGTTTTGGTGATTGTTATGGTATCGGATTTCTTCCTCCAAAACATATTGAAATCGAAATTGAAAAGCACGACATGTATTTTTTAATTACTCTGTTTGGTTCGAACGAGTGGGGGTCTGAAGAGGGATACTTTTATCTTGAATTCAGCACAAACGGAAATAAGGTATAAATATTAATTACAAAATAATAGGTAGTTCTTATTAATGATAATAATTTTAAATTATTGAAACTGAATGTGAGTTTAGATAAAGTCTAGAAAACTTAACAAAATATGTTAATTTATAGATCTACGTCACACCAGGATTCGATGTTATTGATTTTAAAACCGAGAACAATTTTAAACTTGATTTCATTGCATTGCAAAATAATACAATTAAGGTACTTCGATAATAATAACAAGATATATTTTAAACTGAATTTTTATGTTGTAATTACAAATCCCAACGAAGAATCTTATGAGTACATACACTATGCTCAAAGAGATCTAAGAAATTTATCAGCAGTTCTTTATGGAGGTGATCATGTATTGAAAAAAGTTACATTGCTTAAAGACATCTATGACTCTGAATAAGGAAAATTGTTTGGATTTTTATAATGGAAAAATGTTGTTTTATTATGTATTAACAAATAAAAATGCCTTGAAAAAATAATTCATATTCTCCTTCCCCATGCATATCCGTAGCCGTAACCATTTCCAAAACCTCCTCCACCGGCCGCAACTACCACAGTACCTCCAGGGCCTGTTACCCTTTGAAATCCTGCTCCACTTCCTCCGCCTCCACCACCAGCAGTAAAAGTAGTTGAAATACCTCCATATGGAGAAACATTTACAACTGATTGAATTCCACCTCCGCCATTTCCATTAAATCCGCCACCACCACCAGAAGTAAAAGAACTTGCAGCTGGAATATATGAATAATGACAGCAATGCCAATTTGAATAATCATAACGTCTAAATCTAAGCATTCTTAATTTTTTAGAATTAGTTTAGAACTCTGTAGCATTGATTAAATAATTTTTAAAAGTTAAAAGCTTACCTCTCATTCGAAGCGGAACAGCATGAATCTAAAATAATATTGAAAAGTATGAGCAAGGAATATAGCTTAATTAAAGCATTCATAGTTAGGTGAATTTATTAATAATTAATAGAGTTAAGGTATAATTTCTGTAAAATTTCTAGTTTATAAAGACTTTATAAATTAACAAAAACTTTACTAATTTAATGAGTGTAATCAAGTTTTATTGATAAAAATATTTTTAATGAAAATAAAACTTTTTTCCTGTCTAAAAACGTAACACTATTTTGATTGAGCAAATTTCACTTTTACGTTCAAAATTCGTTCAACAAGAAATGATGGGAAAAGCATTAATTATTTATTATTTTTTAATTTTTGCTCCTTTATAAAAAATTTAATTGTAAGAATGTTACTGAATAAAGTTCTTATATGTATTTAAAAAAATTATTTTTTTCCGATGTTTTTATTTGATATTTTATAAAAATTATTTTAAAAATAATCACAATAAATCAAAATAAGTAAATGTAAAGTTTTCAAACAATACAAAATTAGTATTGGAAGAAAAAAAGAAAATTAGTATTTTTGTGAAAAAGTAGATAAGTTAACTAAAATGAAGTTATTAAATCTTGTTTGAATAAATATTTAATTAATAAAAATTATAGCTTATTCAACAATTATAAAAATTATTTGGAAATAACTATTCGAGAAAAAGAGAAAGAGATTAATGGCAATAAAATAGAAAAAAACTTCTCTTCTAAAAATGTGAATCTGATCTCCTTCAAGATATAATGTTGATTATCCTTGTACATATAACTTTTTATTCTAATATTTTATTAAAGTATTTTTGAAAAATGTCAATCCTTAAAATATTTCTTTTCCATATCATGTGAATATTTTTTAGCGTTATAAATTTGAAAGAATTTATGTACAAAACAAACATTTTTTAAGCACAAAGAAGAAATAAAATATCACAAAATACAATTTAATGCACAAATTACTTATAAAAATTAACAAAAAATTTCTTTAGATAGTATATTTACCAATATTTGTAATTTTTTATAAAAATATTTTTTGCATCTAACCAAAAAGTAAGATTAATAGAAGATTAAAATTAATCCTTAAATAATTTTTTAAATAATTATTTCATTTTTTTCTAAATTTTTATTTTTTAATTTTTGATTTTTTTAAAGTTTTAATCCTATAAATAACCTCTCTTATTCTCTAACTTTTTTCTCTGATTTTTCTCAGTTCCGTTTATATTTTTGTTGGCTCCCCAATAAAATGCCAAATCCAAATAATGCTTATTCTTAACAATAGGTAACCCTATTGGAATTAGCAAGATGCTTATGCAACTTAATTTAATTTTTTTCAGACACTTTCTATTTAAAATTTTTCAATTTAAAATTGTTTAACTATTTTCTTTCCTCTTTTTTTACTCTTTCATTCTCCTCTCCCACCCAAATTATCGTTGCAGGTGAACTAGCTATTTGTGTATAAAATTGGTCGAGATCTTTATAGACTACAAAAACATGCATTTTTTATTTTTTGTTTTTATTTATTATCGAAAAAAATTTTCTTCTGTTACTTATTTCCTTTTTTAATTTTTTTCCGGATTAAAATCACAAAATTCAAAAAAAAACAAAATAATATTTATTTTGTTTTATCTACCAAATTAAGAGTCTTACGTAACCTTGGCTATGAAAAAAACAAAATTCCCCCGAATCTGAAGTCCCCCCCCCTTCACTTTTTAAATCAATCATTCAAAATTTTGAAAGGTTTTTTAATTAAAATTAAAAAGAAATTTTAAATAGAAACATTTTTTAAAAAATCCAAACATTAGCAAGCGCCAACATGTTTAATGACAGCTAAAAAGCTAAAACAAATATTGTTTCGTGGTTCTTTTTATTAGAAAAGATCACACATCAGTATCGTTTTAGTTCACATTATTACCTCTCTCTCCCTTTTTTATTTATGAAGGATCCTGGGCATTTAATAAATTTTTTTAATTAATGTCAATGCTTCACACATTCCCCTCTCACAAAATTCTCTCTCCATTTCTATTTTAAATTATTGTTTGAGTAATAGCAGTAATATTTATTTAAGGTTTTTTTTAATTTAAAATCTTGTTGGAAAAAATATTATTGCTAAATATCATTCAAAATATTATTGCTAAATATCTTTATTTAGTTGGGATATGGATATATCAAACTTGGTTCCAAATGGGATATCGAAATTTATTCCGCCTAGGGAGCGTTTGGTTAAGTCAATATGATGCTAAAGTCTGCGGCTTTAAAGTTGTCCTAGGGTGTGTTTCAAAAATACAAACTTATAATGCAGCACATATTTTCATTTGACCCCCCTCCCACCCCTCAAATTTTAACAGTGAATTTTGAAATTAAAAAACACTTTCAAAAAACATTTTTTAAAAAGATCTAAACTTTACCAATCGCCAAAATAAAATTTAATTTAAGTTAAAAGAGATATTACTATATTTCATGGTTTATTTTATTTAAAGAGATCACACATCAGATCATTTTAGTTCAATTTTTTAAATGCTATATACTTACCTCTCCATCTTTTTTTATTTGAGAAGAATCCTGGGCATTGAATAAAAATTTATTTAATTATAGTCAATGCTTCACATTCACCTTCCCTCAAAAAATTCTCTCCCTTTTTATTTAAAATTATCGTTTAAGTCATTTTACTAAATAAAACTTTGTCTAAATAAATCTCGCAACTGTTTTAAATAGATAGATAAAATCTATCTTCTTATTAGATAGATAAATCTATCTAACTTTTCAGCTTCGAATCGCTCAAGCCGTGAGCTATCCTCTTTTTGTAATTTAAACATTTTTATTGGCCAACATAAATTTCCAATGATGACTCACTTTTCAATAAAAAATAAAAATCCTATTAAACATCACTCTAAAACGAAAAACTAATTGACCAAACATGCATCTTCTGATCGGGCTTCGGATCGAAAAAAGTGCGGGTTTCAATTCTCATGTTGTCTCCCTCATTTGTATGTATTATATAACTTTTAAATCTTGATATTTTTTTTATCTGTTTATTATCAAAAAATTAAATTTAAAATTATTTTTTGTTAATTATTGTACATAAACAATTTTTTAAAATTATATCAATTTATACTTAACAAACTACAAACTTTTATACCAAATAATAAATAAATATTTGCATAAATGAACCAAGAAAATTTTTTTGGATTATTTCATTTAATGTAAATATTTAAATAAAATATAAAAATGTTTAATATTTTATAAATAAGAATTCTTATCGTTCTTAAATTTTGTTTTAAAAAAATTATTTTTAGCTCATAATATCACAAAAATGTTTTTAAAATTTTTTTTGGATTTTTGTATGCTTAGCTTTATAATTTAATAAAATGTTGAGCATTTTTGATTAATATTCCCCCATATTTACTTCGATAAATATTTATTTTATTGCTTAATATCTAATAAATCCAAATAAAAATTTAATTTCCATACAAATTTAATATTAAAATTTAATTAATTTTTAGAAGTATTTTTTGAAATTAATTCCAATTTTTCCTCACAATGTTATTAGCTTCATCTTCCCATGTATATCCTCAAGCCCTATATCCCCCAAACAACCCTTCCACATTTCAAAATAATTCAAAAGATTTAAACAACAATTCCCAATTAACTCAAGAATCTAATCAAATAGAATGTAATCAAGTAGAAGCTAATCAAGGAGAGAAACCAAAAGAAAAGTTGAATGAAAAGAGGAATCCAAAATCATTTTTTTCTGACTGCAGGGTTTGTGGCCAGCAGGCAAAGTGCCACAATTTTGGAGTTAAATGTTGCCATGGTAAAATTATTAAAAATAAAATGAGTTAACTTGGAGGAATATTAATAGAACTTAAGCCTTAAAATGGATTTAAAAAGTATTTTAATTTTAGGCCTGGGATCTAAAAAATTTTAAAATTAAAGTTTTTTTAAATTAAAAATTTTTTTAAGTTTGAAATTCAAGTAAATTCTTAATTTAATTTTTAATTAACAAAAGACACTCTCAAACTTATCCAAGTAACCTAAATTTGATTGTAGTTAGCTAAACATGGATAAAATTATTTTTAAAAAATTTAATAATTATTTTTTTTTCAAGCCTGCCGAATGTTTTTCCGTCGATCAGTTTTGAGCCTAAAGGAATTTAGATGTAAATCTGGCGGAAAATGTCAAACGCGCAAAGGTGATTTCCATAAAAAAATTTTCATTCTAAATTTTTTAAAGGAGAAAAATGCCGTTCCTGTCGACTTGATACTTGTATTAAAGAAAATTTAGACATTTCTTTAATTCAATTTCCTTCAAGTTATAATTTTAAAAAAATGAAGGATTGGTTATCTAAGAAAAGACGAGAATTAATGCCCAATAATTTTGTTAAACATTTGAGTGGACAACAAAATATGATGAAAAATTTAAAATTAATTAGCAACTGTAACAATAATGGAAATACTATTGATAATAATAATGGGAATATAATTAAAACAAATGTATCTATTAATTTATTAAAATAAAATAATTTTTTTAAAGCAATAAAAAGCTTCCTAATTAACCTTCATGACATTAGCATGCCTTTTTCCTAAGTAACCTTTAAGGCTTTATCTTTACTTTATGGCTTTAAAGTGGTCATGTGTTGGCTGAATACCCTTCTTTCAATGGTGATAAAAATTTTTGAGGCTTATATCTAAAGTTATCCCTTTATACAAACGACATTATGGCACTATAATCGTTCGACTGACATTGACTTTCTTTTTATTGAAATTATTTAAATATAGGCAGAGTTAAATATATTTTAAAATTTTAGTTACCTCAATTATTGCCAAATAATATAATTGAAATAATTAATGTTGATTTGGAAATGTTGTTATCAACAGAAAATAAAGCTTTAAAATTACGTCAATCTCCACATAATTTATTATTAGAATATTTATTTACAAAAAATTTGGAAAATTTAATTGAAAGTAAAACGGATGTATTGGATTTTATTGAACTTTTTGGAATGGTAGAAAATTTAAATTTTTTATAAATTTTAAAAATTATTATTTTAAGAATGGCAAACAGTTGATTATAAATGAAAATTTATTTAAAGAAGGAAAAAATCTCCCAACTATTGGAAATTATCAAAATTTGGATTTTCTATTGGAAATTGAAATTATGAGGAAATTACCTATTTTTGATAAAATTCCCTTTGAAGATAAGGTAAAGACTTGAACTTTTTTTAAATTTTTATTAACTTCCTCCATTTCTAAAAAGTAAAATTTAAAGATTTGTCTCTTCCGCTCAAATATCCATCGTCTAGTAACTCTTTCAAATTGTTTTCAATCTGTACAAATGGGAGAATCATCAGTTACATATCCAAATGGTTTATGTCTTGGCGATTTCTGTAAAAATTTGTTTGAAAGAATATTTTCTGGAAAAGATCTGAATAGGTATTTTTTGAACCTAATGAGGTTTGTGTCCCTAAATCAATAACAGCTTTGTATCAGTATCTATATTTATTTGTAGACTTATCCCTAGTATCAGTGACTATATTAATTATATCTAATCTAATTTATAGATATCAAGTTTTGAGAAGAAGAGCATTTACTGATATAATATCAGAATTTAAGCCCTATAATCTAACACAACAAGAATATGTTTTACTCAAAACAATATTATTTTGTAATTCAATACCAGAAAATATCAGCCAAAATTCCAAAAATTTATTAAAATTAGAGGCAGAACGTTATGGACAAATATTAATGAAATATTTACAAAATTTATTGGGGAATTTTAAAGGAGCAATGAGACATGCAGACTGTTTATTATTTATTGGAAAAATATTTGAATATAATATGCAACAAAATATATTTTATAAAATGGTGGATGAAAAAATATTTGGTAATAATGTAAGAAGTTCTCGTTTAATTATGGAAAGACCAATATTCGTTGAACAATGCTTATTTAAATTTCCAAACTAATTTCAAATTTTTCTTAAAATACATACATAGCAGGGATCCCAGCCGTTTTTTGGATCGGGTTCCAAATTTCCTAAATCGAGAATTTAGCTTTTTGTCAGTCGAATAAGTAGAGTCCCTGTACATACGTACATTACTATTTGTTTTTATTTTTTGTGCTTATTATTATTGTAATTTAATTTATTTTTTTTCACTTTGCTTTATTTATTTATTTTTATAAGAATAAAAAACTAAGATTATTAACTCAATAATTTTTTATTAAATCGGTATTGGATATACTTTGTATTTGTGACAAGCAGCTTCATTGGAAGTCCTAGTTTCGTAGCTCTCAAAACTTGTGTTGTCGAATCGGAAATTTTGGGTTCGGATATTGGTTCGGATATCTGATCCTATATTAGTATGAATTTCTCAGCACCCTTGCCTCTTCTCACACGAAGTATTTTTTTTCTTTTTAGTTGTCTTCAGATAAAAAAATATAATACATGCACAAATAAATATTTAAAAAAATGGTATATGAAAATAATTATTGCAAAAACGGATTATAGGCCATTTTATTGTACATAAATGTAAGAGATAAAAATTCTAAAATTGTTTCTAATCACAAACTGGGGATTATTATTGCAAAAATATATTTATTCTTTCTTTTTTTTATGATTTTGTGTTCTGATTTTTGATTTTATAATCCTACCAAAATTTTGAAATTTTTATTTATGAATTATACGCATTATATTTATTTTTTAATTCAATATTATTTCCTTCCCATTCTCTTTCATTGCCAAAACTTGACTTTTCTTGCATCAAGATTAAAGATAAAAAAAGATTTAAAGTTTATGGTAATAAAAAGTTTATGGTAATAATTTCAAGAATCTTTTAAATCTCTATCTCTTCATTTGTTAAATCTGTATTTAATCAGTAATATTTTAAAAAAAATAGATTATTAGAAATACGATTAAAATTTAAGTTGTAGTTACTTATTTTCTAAACTATGTGCTACCGAAAATTCTTTGGATGAAATTGTCTTTTAATAGGGGATTTTCGTTAATATAAAGAGTGAATTCGTTTAAATTTAATTTTAAAAATTTAATTTTAAAATTAAATTTAATTTTTAAAATTTAATTTTAAAATTAAATTAAAATTAATTTTGTTTAATTGTTTGTATAAAGTACGAAAGCAAATTCGAAATTTCGAAATAATGATCACTTTTAAGGAATTTCGGTCCCCCTTAAAAATTTATTTCGTCTAAGATAGACATTTAAGATCATTTTCAATTACCCAAATTTGTCTATTTTCTCTCTTCTCTCCCTTTATCTCCTTCTCTCTTTTTTTATTTCCATTCCTTTAATCCAGCTATATACATATAAAATTTTATACATATAGGTAATATTAACATCAGATTCAAATTTTATTTCTCAAGCATGCATATATATGTAAATGTATTTTTATTTAATTAAAAAATTTTGTTTAAAGAATTTTATTAAAAATTGTCTTATGAATTTAAAAATTTTATACAAGTTTCTCTATTAATTCCCCACCCTCGAAAAATCCCCACTCACGATTATGCCATGGATGAGTTGGAACAATATCCTACCAAATACCCTACTGGGTGTCAAATTCCAGAACTCGATTATTCTCTTCACGCGAATAATTCCCCATACCACTGTTGGGTTTAAATATTAATTCCCCATGGGATTAATCGAGATCTAATCCAGATTAACACCGCTAACAGCTCTGATATCTATAGAAGCATTAGAGATTTATCTTAATTTAATAATTAATTTTTATAAAATTAATTTTTCAGTTTTAAAAATCAGATTTAAACTTATTTTAGAATTATTTATCCTAAAAATTTTTTTAAATGTCAACTTCCCCACCGTGTGTAATACTATCTTCATGCTATTCATCCCCTCCATATTCCCCATCTTCTCAATTAGCCAAAACTTCAACATCATTAACCAAAGTAACAAATTTAGATAATAATGAAATTCAAAACAACAACTCAAAATGTTTAAATGAACATTTGAAAGTAGGAAAGATTATAAGGAAAGAATTTTCAGACTGCCGGGTTTGTGGTCAAGAGGCAAAATGTCACAATTTTGGAGTTAAATGTTGTCACGGTAGATTTTAATGTTTGAATTGAAATTGTGAACAATCCTAATTTTAAAGAATAGTTTGACTGAAAATTTAATTTTTTACAAAAATAAATTATTTTATATTTAATTGTAAATTGTTTATTAAGCCTGTCGAATGTTCTTCCGCCGATCAGTTTTGAGTCTAAAAGTGTTTCGTTGCAAATCTCAAGGAAAATGCCAAACAAAAAAAGGTATGTTCTAAAAAATGTTTATATTACAAAGTCATTGCTATTTATGAATTAATGAACATTCTTTATAATTACAAACCCCCCGAACATATAAATTTTCTTCATACATCACGTAGGAATCCATTTAGATCCATTGGTACTCCTTTTTATTCACTCTTACAATATTTCCCTGATAGGCCGAACATTTTAGCAAAATTCGGTCCCAATGTAAATATTGTATGAGGGGATCTAATTGTTGCATTAGAGAGACTTATAAATTTTTAGGAGAAAAGTGCCGTTCCTGTCGCTTTGATACGTGTGTAAAAGAAAATATGGATATTTCTTTAATTCAATTTCCGGCTGGTTATAATTTTCAAAAAATGAAAGAATGGTTATCTAAGAAAAGAAAAGAATTAATGGCTAATAATATTGCAAGAAATTTAAAGGGGCATCAAAATAATTTGACAGATGTTCGTAATAGCATTATCTATAATGCAAATGATAATATAATCAAAACTAATGTTTGTTTTCAATAAATTAGTATAAGCTGAAATAATTATCCTGGGTAATTATTGTTTTTACCATCGGAAGAGGGGGTAATTAAAAGGGAGGAGGTGGGACAGGGTATTTATTGTTACGTTATTTTTTGACTACGTAATATGCTACAATATGATTATTTTTTAATATTTCCTAATAATAAAGGGTAATTATTTAAGAGAAGGTTTCAGCATTTACTGTATATGTAAATATTCATAGAATATTATTAATATTTTCAAAGGTTCCTCAGAATGTAAATGTACTTGATGTTGATTTGGAAATGTTGTTATCAACAGAAAATAAAGCTTTAAAATTACGTCAATCTCCAAATAATTTATTATTAGAATATTTATTTACAAAAAATTTGGAAAATTTAATTGAAAGTAAAACGAATGTATTGGATTTTATTGAACTTTTTGGAATGGTAGAAAATTTAAATTTTTTATAAATTTTAAAAATTATTATTTTAAGAATGGCAAACAGTTGATTATAAATGAAAATTTATTTAAAGAAGGAAAAAATCTCCCAACTATTGGAAATTATCAAAATTTGGATTTTCTATTGGAAATTGAAATTATGAGGAAATTACCTATTTTTGATAAAATTCCCTTTGAAGATAAGGTAAAGATTAATTATTGTTTTTGAATTTTATCAACCTTCCTCCATTTTTAAAAAATTTTAAAACTTAAAATTTCAAGATTTGTCTCTTCCGCTCAAATATTCATCGTCTAGTAACTCTTTCAAATTGTTTTCAATCTGTACAAATAGGAGAATCATCAGTTACATATCCAAACGGATTGCATCCTGGCGATTTTTGTAAAAATTTTTTTGAGAAAATATTTTCTGGAGAAGATCTGAAGAGGTAATTTTCCTTGATTTCTAAGGAATTTCTCTGATGAGGCGTGTGTCCCTAAATCCGGATCTTCCTTATAGTATCCGTATCTATATTCATCTGAGCCATTTCCCTAATATCGGTGACTCTATATTAATTATATCTTTAATCTAATTTATAGATATCAAGTTTTGAGAAGACGAGCATTTACTGATATAATATCAGAATTTAAGCCCTATAATCTAACACAACAAGAATATGTTTTACTCAAAACAATATTATTTTGTAATTCAATACCAGAAAATATCAGCCAAAATTCCAAAAATTTATTAAAATTAGAGGCAGAACGTTATGGACAAATATTAATGAAATATTTACAAAATTTATTGGGGAATTTTAAAGGAGCTATGAGACATGCAGAATGTCTATTATCTATTGGAAAAATATTCGACTATAATAGACAGCAAAATATATTCTATAAAATGGTTGATGAAAAAATATTTGAAAATAATACAGGAAATTCTAGGTCAATTACAGAAAGGATCTTTATTTTCTCAACAAAATTCTAGATATAATAGGATTCATCATGTAAATAGTAGCTTAATTTTTAATTTATTTTCATTTTTAAATTATTTTTGCATTTTTCTTTTATCGGTGTACATAATATTTTTATAAAAACAAATTCTTAAAAAAATTATATATTGAAAATATTTCTTTAATTTCTATAATCCTTCACTGCTAGACGGTCCACCAGCTGTTAGGTATTGTTGGTGCTGTGTTGGAGGTTGAATTGCTCTGAAATGATATGAAAAATTTTTAATATTTAAATTTTTTAACAGATAAATTTTTATTTCCTTAGAAATAAAATTCTTCATAAATTTGTAAAATTATAAACTTTCACCTTCTCATGCTTGGCGTTCTACGCCAAACAGCACTGGATTCGCGGCTTGCTCTTTGAGAAGAATATTCACCTATTATATCTCCTTCAGCTGCAGTATGCCCACCAATATTTCCACGAAATTCGATTTCGAACTTAAAAATTTTTATTGAAAATGTAGTGCTATACTTTGAAAATATTCCATTATGTGGAATTTTAAGATTAAAAAAATTCATTTCATGATAGATATCTTTAAAAAATACCTTAGTTGCACATACAAAACAGGCAGTAACAAGTTTGGCTATTTCATTCATTAATCTTTTTGTCTCTGAAATGACAGCATCAACCTTAAATGAAAAATTCTTTTTATTTTAAATTCAATTATGTACTTTATTAAAAGTTGCCGTCTTCCCGACAGTCGGACTTTTAACTAAAACTTGTAATTGCTGACAATGAACAGGGATTTTTTCTAATATTTGTAATAAATCATTCTTTTCTGCACTTCCAGGAACCTTTAAAATTATATTATTTTGTTCGTTACTTTTTCAATAAAACTTCAAAAGCAAATTCCTTGACAGTTTTATGCATTTTATTAGCTTGTTCAGCAAAAAATTCTGCTTGCGTGAACAAATCGTGCGTTGTTTTTAATGGACCATCTCCTTTGGTGAATAAATACATGTTGTAGGACATAGCTGACATTGTCTGAGAAGATTATTAAATAAATTTATTAAGCAAAATCCGAACATAAGACCACCTTTGCTCTTTTAACAATATCATTCTCTGCATATTTATCCCAATTTTCAGCTTCAGCTTCCATTTCATCTGTTAATAACTTCATTTCTAAACCGACTTTAGCAATTTTTTGGTGATCTTCCAGGTCGAGAGTTATTGGTTTTGTAGGTTTGAATGTTGTTCCATGCCTCTGAACCGTTTAGTTATATTTTATCAGGTAAAGCGGGCTTTAATTTCAACTATCCTCCAAAGGGAAGGGTCTATTATAGAATAGGGCTTTATTTCAGCGTGGAGTTTTAGCTTAGGAAACAATTCAATTCACTTCTACATATCTCTTAGATTAGAAAAACCAAATTTGAAATAAAATTAACACAAACACAAGAAAACTTAAAGTAATATACAATATTTAATACAAAATTATACTTAAGTTATAAATAAAACAAAAGATAAAGCCAGACCAACAAAACATGTTTAAAACTAAAATAGATCAAAACTCAAATTATGAGTTTGATCACACACCCAAAACTAAAATTAGAAATAAATTAAACACATTAAACTTAAATTTATATTAATAAAACACAAAAGATTAAGTTCAGAACAAATAAAACTACAATACATACACAAAATAAAAATACAAAAATAATTAAAATTATTGCTTTTCTTGTTGTTTTTGTATTTTCTGTAATTGAATTAAACTTTCTGCTTCAGCTTGCAGACTTTCTAAAATTTGGCTAATTCGTTTCTCGAATTTATTATTGCAATTTTGCTGTTTATTTGAAGGATCAACTTTTGCCGCTTTTTTCTCTCTCATTCGAACAACAAAGTTACTTTTATTATTACTCTCATTTTTATTATTTTCTTCCAAACTTGTCCCATCATTTTCTTCTTCATATTCAATATCTTCTTCTTCTTCATCATCATCTACTTCATCACACTTGGCTAATGGAGCTATTATTGGTTTCTTCTTATTTACGGAAGCATAATTGTTGTTTTCCTCTATTTGACTTAAATTTTGGTGATTAGAATTATGTAGATATTCAGTTACATAGCCACTTGTATTGGAAGAATCCTTAACAAAAAAAATTCTATGGAAATTTTCTAAGACAACAATTTAAAGTCTATAGACCATCTTAGGATTTAATAAACCCCAGGATTTAAATTAAAGAATCCCAAACCGGCCCTGTTCATATCAAAGCATAAATATTTATTTTCTACCTGTGTACTCGCTGTAGTTGTATCAGAATCTTCCCATTGTCGTAAAATTACAGGTTCATCAAATCCAATTCCAGTACGATTAAATTTTACTATTCCATTTACAGATTTTGATTTCTTTAAATCTTTTTTATTTTCCAAATTTTGTCTTCTAATTGGCGGGGAAGTATAAACAAATATTTGTGGTGATTTTGAAGAAATTGATGAGGTTTTCGGTTGTTCCTGTTGTTGATTGATAAACTTTTCGTAAGGCGTAAATGCTGAATTTGGACATAATTTTGGTGCGCTTCCATCTTTGGTTTCAGACTTAAAACAATTTTTAGTTTCACTATTTTAGTTTTAATAAACATGGGTCTCTAGTTATATCGAAATTTCCTACCTTTTCAACATTTTCCTGTGTCTCAAGTGATGGGCGTTTCACAATCTCTGCATAAAGAGGTGAATGTGATCTAATATTAGTTTCTTTATTATACGTAATATCTTCCTCAATAATATCATTATCTTGGTTATTTTGATCGTCATTATTTAAAATTCTTATTTGAAGTGATTTACTTGATTCTGAAAAATCTTCATTTTCTTCTTTAGAAGGAGGTTTAATGTCTTTCAAATTATCTTCATTAACACATTCGTTGTCATTAAAAATTTTAATATCTTCATTTTTCTCAAATTTTCCAGCATCCACTAAATATTCTCCATCCGATTTTACTTCTTTTTCAATATTCAACTTTTCCTTTTTATCCTTAACTTTTTTAGTTTCCTCTTCATTACCTCCTTTAATTCTCCTAAAAATAGCAGAAATACTCATTAAATTAATTCCACTTTTATTCTTCTTTTTTAATTCTTCCAAACTTCCATCTTGACTGACATTTTTAGGTGAAAAATGTTCTTTATCTAGTTGCCGATTCTTTGAAGATTCCAATGACAAATTTCTTTCTTTTTTCTTCTTCACTTTCGCATCCTTTTTTGACATTCTACTTGTACAAATATTTGTTTCTTTATTATTTTGTTCTGATTTTGGTGTTTCAGAAGGTTTTATTTCAACAATAGAGGGTTGGAATAATTCCGAAGTAGTTGTTGTATTTGAAATAAAACCAGAATTATCAGAATTGTTTTGTTGAGGCATAAAAGGCAAAACAGAATTTTGTTGAAACTGAGGACAAACACCACCACTAACACTAACACAACTATTTAAATTATTAACAAAACCACTGCAAAAAATATTATTAGAAGCAAAATTAGCAGTTGTAGATGAACGTGTTGAAGAAGATAATAATGGACTACTCCCAGGAGTATTATAGTTATTAGACCACCACATAAAATTACTCACTCCTGGCCTGGGAAGTGACATATAAGCCTGTTTTTCAGCTGCTAGACGACCGGAACAGGCCGCATCTATTTCCTTAGTGAGACGAGCCAAATCGTTAACCTTTTAATTTTTTATTTTAGGAATCATTTCATTTCAGTTACATTAGTTGCCCATGTATCGCAGAACACCTCCAAATTTTCTCGAGCAATTCTTGAGGAAGGATGAACGCATAAGATGCGGCCAGATAATAATGTCTAAATAATCCTTTTAGAATTATCTAATCAAAGGATATTTTTACCAAAGGAGCCAATGATCGAAGATTCCTCTCAGCATGTCCAGTAAAAACATGGAGTGCATCAGTAATCGAAATATGATGAAGAAGACGACATACCTAAAAGATTAAGTCTTAAATATTTTTGGTGATTTTCTAATAAAATACTTCTTGTAAATGTTCAGAATGTATACGAAATTGTTCCAAGAAACGTTCAACACCGTCTATATCACCAGAGATTGAACAAGTCTTTAATGATGATAAAAGCGTCTGATCTTCGTTCTGACGAAATACTGAAGCTATCTGTAAAAATATTGCGATAAAATTAAAAAAATTTGTTTTTCATTCCAAGGGCGTATCCCAGGGGGCATGAAAACGTGTCTTAGCCCCCGTCCCCCAAATGCGACCCTCGTTCGGTTTTACTTCATTCTAACCTGTTCTAATGCCACTAGTTGTAATTGTTTACGTAAATCTTTTAATCTTCTATTCAATCTTTCAACAGTTACTTGAATACTTTCATTTCTCAATCTTTCATCATTTCCTATTTCCGATGTTGGAGGATTAACTAAATTTCCCATTTCAAATCTACACTCTTCCAATAAATCCAAAATTTGTTCTCTTTGTTGATTTGGTGTCCACGAAGAATCAGTAAAGTCTGTGCTCATTTCGCAAAGAGCGCTTAAAGCAGATATTAAACGTTCTCGGACACCCGCTCCAATTAAAGACATCATTCGACACATATCCAGCTTTAAAAATAAAGGTGACATGATAAAAATTGTTATTCTTATGCTTACCATTTCACACAATTGTCTAATCGCAACTGAAGCTGTCAATTGTATTCCAATATCCAGGGGGCCATCCTAATATTTTACAGAATTAATCTTAAATTTATCCTATAAGCAATAACCGTTGCAAGTGATAATTCATCTAAAGGAGAGGAATAAGCAGACATCGCATCAAAGGCCATTACACCATCAGTTACACATATAGCTATTAATTGTAATGCAGAACGGATTTGGTGAAAGACACCATCTCGGCATTGCCTTAAAATAATTTGAAGTACCATAGAAAAATAAATCCTAATTTTTTACCTAGCAGCAGGATCATCAGGATGTCTCAAAAGTGTTTTAGCAGATGTCAATAAAAGCATTGTAAGCCTTTCTAATTGTGCTCTAGCAACTTGCATTTGTGCTTGCCTTTTTTCACTTTTCAGATCTTGTTGTCTATCACCAGAACGGTGTGCCAGATCCACCATTTGACCACCAAATTCAGTAAATATTTGGACAAATTCAGTAAAATTAGAAGTATGTTCTAATTTTGTAAGAGAATAGGCTATTTTATCTTCAGCTCGGAGAATGTGTTTAACAAGTACACGATCAGCCAAGAGTAAAACACTAAAAGTGATTTGTATTTTAAAATACCTACTTTACTAAAAAGAGGTTATTTTTTTAACAGGACCTCCAAATTTTGATAGCTCAGCTTAACACCGCTTTAGATTAAGTTAAAGATCCTTTTTTAAGTTAAGGATATAGGTGTCTTAAAGCTCAAGGCTACAATCCTTAACAATATTTAGCCTAATAATTATACAAATTATTTCAAAAAATCAAAAATAAAAACCGTGTAACAGAAGAAAGTAACTGCCTAGCTGCTCTAACTAATTGTGTTGTATTAACATTTGGGAAGATTGCAGTACCCCCATTTTCTACGGGAAAATTAGATGAATCTTGCAATGGTTCTGCCAACATCGAACCATGCAAATTTGCAATAGAAGAACCTTTAAAAATTTTTAAATACTTTTAAAAGGTTAAAAACCAGCAATTCTAGCTTCATGACAAGCATCATAAAGCTCTGGTTGAATGTCTGGGTTTTCATCTGCAATGGTTTCTCCAACAGCAACAAAGCGTTCAACAGCTGCTTCTACTGCTGTTCCTATCTTTAAATAGGGAAATTACTTTTAAGTCAATTTAAATTTAGTGCAAACCTTAAGAGCTGCTCGAAGTGCTCTATCTGACTTTGGTCTTCCTCCAGTCAAAATAGTTTCTTTAAAATTAACCAAAGTTGAGATCTTTAAAATTTAATTTTTATTTTCTTCAAAACTAAGTTTAAACCTGTTGAACAAGAGGTAGTAAAGTTTGTTCAACTGAATGGGTTTTTATTTCTAAATTTCGAGGATCAAAACTGGCAGATGTTTGTTGTTTTTGTTGGATAGAAGTAGATGGAACTGGATTTTGCTGTGGAAAGTTGGGTCCGTAAAATGGAGAAATATGCAGGGGATGACCTTGAAATGATTTTTAAAATATTTCCCATTATTTTACTTTTAAACTATTTTTTCAATTATTTAAAAATTTTATTAATTAACCATCATTCGAAGCTATTGTTTGCTGAGCAATCGATCCATGCTGTGAGGTGGACATAGCGGAAGCGGAGATAGAATGTTGGTGTTGCCGAAGCATAGATGCATTGTTCATTGTGGTGTGTATTAAAGGACAGAGCATAAAAAATATTTTTACATACTATTTATATTTATGCAGCTGGTAATTAATTTTTTGTTGAAGAATGTTTTTTAAAGAATTCAGAAAATTGTTTAGAAAAATAAATATTTTTATTAAATTTTATTTAAAAATTTTGTGATAATTAAATTAGAAAAAGGAAGCTTCAAATGACTTTAGAAAACACATAAAACATAAAATAGTGTTGTTAATGATTGGCCAACATCAACTAACTACTAGAAAATTTGCTATTTTTACACTAAAAGGTAGAAGTGTAAAGTAAGAAAAAGTGAAGGTAAAATGGTTGGACAGAGGAAATGGGTCGATTTTGTCGCAACAACCCCTAAATGTACTCTAGAAAAAAATAAATTTGGAGGATGGGTTCCGCATTAAAATTAAAAAATTATATGTATTATAGATCGAGGCCAATATATTTAGTTTTTGAAGGAATAGAGGCATTATTAATGTATAAAAAACAGCCTCTCAATTGCTATAACAATTCTTAAATGGATTTGCATATTAGGTATTTCATTTGTGATTTAAAAAAATGCACACGCTAGTTCTTGTCTTTTTTATTAAATTTTTGAATAATTTATAAAAATTTACAGTTTCATAGGATCGAATTATTACAATTTGTAAAAATTATTTGTAAAAAAGATAAAGATTGATAATTGTAAGTTACTAAAATTTGTAAAAATAATATGTTGGAATTTTTATTTTGATGAACAGAGAGTGAATTTTTGTGAAAAAATCCTTGTGTATAAGAGAAAAGCAAATAGAGGCTAGCTAGTATGATAGATCCGCGCAGCGAATAAATTAATTTGTGTGATGTTTGTTTTTGTATCCCGACGATTAATCAATTTATTTTTTTGATTGTTCAGGTATGATGGAAAACAATTAGAGTTAAGAGTAAATTATTGGAAAACAAATTTGAAAAATAAATTGATATTGAAGCTTTTTAGTGATGTTTTTTTAATTAATTTTAGATTGGTATTTGAGAAATATTGCCTAACTAAAATTTCCCATAGCTTATCTTAATTTATAATCTTATTACTATTATTATTAATATTATATTTCCCATAAAATCGTTCCAAACATTTCCAAAGCTTTATTATTTGGCTTACATATTTCTTTTCAATTTTTTTGCTTTCCATCTGCCCCCGATCAATCAAAAAAACTAACAGCCAGCCTGCAGCCATTTACATGCTATTTAGTTAAAAGTCAACTCTGACTGATTGTTGACAAAAAAACTTTAGGCTTTTAATTATTTTAAGTTGCCTATAGCAATATTTCTCTCAAATAGAAAATTCCCCTCACTCCTGCTCAAATAATTATTTAATAGCCCTTCATCATTTATAGGTAACTAAACCCTTCCATTAAATACCCTAAAATATTGTTTATTCTCTAGTATATTATTTTTAGCCAAATCCACGTTATCGATTATCTGTTTTATTTTTCGTCAAATGTTGATTATTTTAAGTAAAGGCTAATGATCGAAAATTTAAACTGACACTAAATTTGATCACTCTTTTGCTTCTCTCTCTTTGACATGTTTTAAAATAGGTATAAATCATTAAAACATTTATTTTTAATTACCTTATTTCCTCCAATCGAATGCCATGGCATCCCCTAACTCAGATATCTCTCTAAATCCCCTTACAACTTCCAAATCCACCGTTATCCTTTCTGGAAGAAGAACATTGCCTATTGTCTTTAGGGATCGAAAATTTTCGGAAAATTTCGGCATTCTAAAGAGGATGGGATCTATTTTTCAATCCCCTTCCAAAGTGGCATTTTATTAGAGAGGTGCATTCAACTGGATGAAATAAGGACTTACTAAATTGAAAATTTAAAATTAAAATAAAGACAAATAAATATTTTCATAAAAGATTGTTTATTTTGAAAGAAGGCTATAATCTTTCTCGCGCTTTAAATCTACTTAAAAATACTTTTAAAATCAAAGTAGATATTTAAAATTAAAAACTTTTTTTAATTTCTCTAAGCTTGGAGTGGTAATGCTTATTTGTATTTATATAAATGTTTGCATTCCTTTAATCGACCATTCATCAAATTTTTAGTGATATTTAATAAACGTCATTTCCTTCGTGGAAAATCCTGTCAATTTAACTTTAGATTGTTTCCATTATCGAATTTTTAAAATACATATTTTTTAACATCTAAAAAAATAAATCTGGCTATTTGCCAAATCTGCATAATTTGTAATTTTAAACGACATTATTAAACTCCAAAACACCTAAATCCTTTGCCATATTTTAATCTAAAAATTACGGCTAATTAATTTTTTATTAAACAAAAAATGATCTCAACTTTCGCTTGTCTTCTTTTGGCATGGTTAATCAATTTACTTAATTACTTATTCCTACATATATAAGAATTAAATTTTAAAAATTAATTTATTAGTTTTGCTGATTTGTCGCAACAAAAGTCCCAACATTTGCCAACAGTCCTTTTACCTTCAATTTTTCGTTGGCATGCAAGCAATTTTATTTACGTCACTCCTACACGGTCGACCTTGAGCGAGAAAGTTGGTTTAAAATTAGAGAAAAATTCATAGATTTATCAAAAATTTAAAATAACAGTAATTTCCAGTCTGTAGATATCAATTTACGAATTGAAGGCGAAAGTATTCATGGAAATAAAACACTGATTTTTAGCGAGACAATTCGCCAGAAGGGTGGGTGATTGATTTACAATAAATATTTTTAAACTAGAAAAGTTCTAATTATATCTTAAACTCTAATAATTACAATAATTTAGAAGGAATACAACAACAATTTAAAATTAATATACCTAGACTCGACACATCAAAAAATTTATTTAAAAATTTCTACGTCACTATAAAAATTGATGATCATTCTCCTTTTTCTACGGTTTTGGCTGGTACACCTGATATAAATCTGATAAATATACAAACTGATAAATTATTTTATAGGCCAAATGAGAGAAGTAAATTTAAGAATTTTTATTTTTTAAATTAATTCATATAGTTAATATAAGGGCACTGCCATTGACAAATAATAGACAGATTTATAAAGGTCCTGTTCAATTCCATTTACTGGTTGGTATTCTTTAGTTATCTTTTGTGTGATCGAGTACTTAAGTTTTCTTCTAGTAATCAACTTTTCACTCATAGACAATAGCAATTAGTGATTTGTTGACATAATTATGGTGAATGGATACTAGATTTTTTTACTTAAGTAAAAAAATGTATCCCATCATTAATAAACTTTAAAAATCCAATCTGAATTTCCTTATGAATTCCTTTCAAATTTTGAGGAGTGCTTCTATAATATTACACGTTATAGTACTTGATCAAATTTTATTACGATATAGATCAATGTAACTCAAAGTTATTTTCAGGATCCTAATGGATTTCGTATTTTCAACAAAACTAACAATGGAAATTTACATTATGATAAGGATGACAGTCTAGAATTGCAGGAGAATGATGAAGTTAATAGCTTGTCTGATAATAAAGAAAATGAAGGCGAAACTGCTGGATTTCTAAGAGAATATTTTGATCTGCCAAAAGTAAAAAATTTCACTTTAAAGCTTTAAATTTAAATAAAATTATTTTTAAAGTTTCTTCGTTACGGTAATTGGAAAGTGGTAGCTTTTGCTGGAGATTACGAACATGGCTCTTCTAGCCGTTTTCATACTACAATTCGTGTGGAAGAATATGGCTAGTCAATTTAATTTTTCAACCTAAATTTAAATAATATTTTTAGAACTCCCAAAGTTTCATGTTTTTATGACCTTGGAAGAAGTATCTGATTCACCATTTTCCTTGAATTTAGATATATTTGCTAGGTACTCTAAATAAAAGATAATTTCTATAATTAATTTTTGTAAATTAGATTTGCCCATGGAATGAAAGTAAAAGGTGAATTAACGCTTCGTTGTCTACCTGTAGATAAAGAAACTTACAACGAAAATGATGATAAGGAAGCATCTTCGACTGCAAGAAAAATACTTTCCACTCAAGTATTAGCCTAAAGTAGCCAGCCATGTTTTAAAAATTCTTTTTAGCTGCTAGAAGGCCATTGGTCAGGCAAACTAAATCTTAAAGTCTGTGGTGTGACAGAAGAAAAACATCAAAAAATTAAATTAATTGCTGAGGTTACTGAACGTGGATCTTTTTTGTCAGCGAAAACTGTTAAAGAATGGGATTTGTTTAATCCAGGCTTTGAACTGGTAAATTTCCCAACCAATACTTGAACCTTTTTTCAGATTCCTTTGAGACCAGCTTTCACTCGAAATACACGTAAAATGCTCATTTATGTACGTTTTTATAAATTTAGGTTAAAATTTAAAGAGATTTTTATCATATTTTATTACAGTTACGTCGCCGTTTTTTAATAGAAGGCGATGCGGAATTAACCACACAATGTATTTCTGAAGAACGCTCATTAAACGGACTTAACCATTCTTTAATTCAACGTTTGGGTACTATTGCTGAAATTAAAATTGACATTAGATGCATAGCCTATATTATTAAGGTATTTATCTATATCCGCTTTCTTTTATCACGTTCTCATATCCTGTTTTTATCAGGCCCGACGTAAACTAATTAATGGAGGTTTTAGCACTTCTGAAACTTTAGTACTTCCTTTACTTGATGGATTCGATAAATTTGATCTTTCTTTAATCGAGATAGATCAAAACAAAGTGGAATATGTTGAAGGTGAATTTATTGAGGCAATAATTCATAATGTTACTGGGCGTAACTTCAACTATGCGGTAAAAGTTGATATAAATTTGTTGAAGAGATCAATTTAGTTAATTTGTGGGAATGGCCGAGAATTGGCATCTGTTGGTCCTATTAAAGATGGCCGTGTCAGAATCCAAATAACTGAACAAATGGGAACTGGTGCTTGTGTTCTCTACGTTTACGGTAGCAATGGGAAAACTTCAGAAATGGTTGTGGATATGCACCTTATTTTTAAAAAGCCTGGATATTGTCCTAAGGTCGGTTTCCAATTTTTGAATAAAAATGAAAAAAATAGCTAATATTTTACTTCTAAAATTTAACTAAATGATTTATTTTCTTTTTTCTTTTCCCTCCAGCTGATTTAAAAGTCCCCCTCTTTCAATTCTTTTTATTCCTTCAATTTTTTCGTTTTCATCCTCCTCAATCTGCCCGTAAAACAATTCCTGCTTATTACATCTACTCCAGTCTGTATTTAATAGTTCTGTCCCAATCAAAGGATTTTTCCAATATCCAAAACGAGTTAGATAATCAAGCACTTCTTCGCGATATTGAATATTAAATCTATTCAAATTTGGTTTATTATTATTATTTTTGAATCAATTTACTCCTCTGGATCTCTTGCTAAAACTATTGTTGGTTGTTTTAACGCCTGGGTTAATACCAAATATTTATAGTTTTCATTCTTGTCTGATAGTGACTGTCCAACTTTCACTGGGAAATCTTTTAAAAAATTAATTAGCTTTATGTTTGTTATCTTTAAAAACAAACATGGGCATGGTTCATTCGCTTGTCCCATTGTGATCAACATAGAGAAAGGATCTGGGCCATATTTTCGACCAATTCCATGCGATATTCTAATTGACCCATCACTTGCGCGGATTGAATGTCTTATCGTTGAGAATGATGCAAAATTAGGGCTTTGGTCAAGTAATTTAACTTTGAAATTTTCTGGATTGACAAACAAGCTTGCTAACTTACATTCTGTTCTAATACACTGGTCCTGCTCAACTCTAGGATCATAAATCATCTTAAAAATTTATCCATCTCCTTTGGGTTTTTATTTTTGTGTAAACCAACCGTGTACCATTTCCCTGTCATTTTTTCAACATCCAAATCATCAACAGCAACATATAAGTTTCTTTGTAATTTTTCTGCTACCTGATCGGCATTTACTTGTTTTATCAACTTTTAATTGAAGAATATTTTTTTAACCCTATGAAGGAAACTTAAAAAATAATAATTCTTGCCTTATGTAATTTATCCAGAGTAGGAGATGATCGGCAGAGGTTAAGAAAAAGTTCAAAGGAACGAATAGCTGGAACACTCCTGCCAGGGACAATAACACCGCCATAATAATTAATAGAAAGTACATCTAGATTAGAAATTTTATTCGTAAAAATTTATTGTCCTGCCTTTATCAAGCAAAAACAGCATAAAAACGAATTTTAATATAACTGCCGAAATTCTTTCCCTGATTTTTGATGACATTTTATTATCAAAATCTAGTTTAGCTAAAATATAGATTGGGAGTTTTTTTCACTAATTCAATAAATATTTCCCCAATTCCGATTAATTCCACATGTCTGGGATGATTCCCTTCCCCAAGTGCTGTCGTACAGTTGGGTTTGATCGAGCTGTATATATTTATTTTTCCCTTTAAAGCTTTATATATATTTAAATCCTGGGGAGTGATGAGAGTATCTTCTGGAATGAAGGAATAAATGGAATGAATATGCATTTACGTTGATTGTTTTTTTATTGTCGATGTTGATCGGGAAAGAGAAGGAATAAATCCTTTTTGTTGCGCGAAATGGATAAAAGGGAATATTTGTATTAAGGGATTTATTAAATAACGACCCAAATTTACTTGAAATTTCTCTCTAAATATTTTATTTATTATAAATCACATGATTTGAATATTTTAAAAATTAAATAACGAATAATTATTAGATTAATGAAATTTAATTATTTAGGATTATGGAATAATTATTCCCAACGAAAACGTGACTGTTGGAGTTCCTATTAACATCACACTACGATCACAACCAAATTCTTTAGCTACATTGCATATTTATGGTTTCTTTAAAGTACCCAAAAGAATTCTTAAAAAATATTTAGATAGTCGTCTGGATGCATTAATTAAACAATCTGTCTCTTCTAACTCAAATAACCAATTATGGACTTTCTCAGAATTTCTCAACCCGGAACCTGGGGAACACTATTTTGAAAATTTTATTTGGTTTTCTAATGTTTTGGAATTGTCTAAATTATTTGCAAAAAGAAAAGAAATATGCCAGAATGCTGGAAAACTTGCTCCTCAATGTCCGATTGGTACTGAGCAGATATCAAACGAACATATCCAACCATCAAGTAAAACAAGAATACCAATTTCGGCTTCTAGCTTTTCTACTGAATGTTTGCGCGAAATACAGGTTGATTTGAGAAAATTGATTAATAACACGGACTAAGAACTTTTTTTAACCAACCAAGATGAAATTAACAATTTATTCAATACATTTATTTATTAGGGAGAGTGTGAACGTCAAAAAACAATTCGAGAATCGGCTAATGGATTTTTAACAGAAAAAAGCCAAAATAATCAACAACAAAATGCCTGGCCGATAAAAACCTCTGGAAATGATAATCAACTTATGTGGATGTTAAATAAAAAGAGCTATGTCCAAAATGTTCAAGAAACATCAAATAATGTTGAAATGGATGATTTGAAGGCAATTTGAATTTTTAAAGTTTAATATTAAAAAAATATCTTTGAAGGCATTAAGAAATGGCAACCAACAAACATCAAGTAGTAACGATGATGTTTTGTGGCGCTACTTTTTCCCTGATGTTTGGATGTTTAATGATTTCTTTATTGGTCAAACAGGAGAATTGGAATTAAATCTAAAAACACCACATACCGTAACTGAATGGTTATTTATTCCTAAATTTTGGACGGAGGGACGTAGGGATGTTTGTCAACTGTTTAATAAACATGTTTTGTTTGTCCAGAAAGATGGTAAGAAAAAGTTTTATAAATCCTAAAATAATACTTATCTCTAAATTTACAGTTTTTATGGATGTTGACGTACCTTCGCATATTTATGTTAATGAAACTATTTCAGTAAAGGTACTAAATTAATTTAAGGATGATAATTATTTTATTTTGATTTTTGAATTATTTAAATAATTTAATAGGTAACTATTACAGCAGAAAATCTAAATAAAAATGGAGAAGGCAAAAGAATGGCAGTTTGTTTTAAAGGCCTTTCACCTTCTGTTTGTGGAGATGTTGGAAGGGATGGTGTTGCTGGAGAGATAGATTTTACTCGTATAGAATTAACAGAAGAAAAGCCAGTACAACAAAAACAATTTTTTGTTCGTTTCCTCCGTCCAGGACTTCACAATCTTACTTTTGAGTTGAGAAATGAGGAGGTATTGAAAGGCCATGGTTGGCATTGTCGTGATGGGAATATACACGTTTTTGACCGCATAGTAAAGCAAATAAGTGTAACCAATCGTGTCGATATAGAAGAACATTTTCGCCAAATTGTTGTTTACCAGCGTCAAAGCTTACCCCCAAGAACTGTTACACTTGAAGAAGTTTTGGGAGGAGAGAAATCGAGTACGCGTGCAACAACTGATCATTCTTCTCAAAATTATTTAACTTTACGTTCAACACAAGATGTTATTAGTTATAGTCAACAACAACCTTTAAAAGTGGATGAAAGTCAAGAAGAACAAGACGATGATACAACTATTATTGACACTGAACATGTTAAGAATCATCTGATTACTCAGGTAAATTACTTTCTGGAGCGGGGTACAACCCTACTTAACGGATCAATGTCTTAAAATTTTCAGATTCAAATAAACCCTGGAGGTCTCAGAATTTTTAGCATTGGAGTAGAATTCTCTAAATTCGTTGCCTCCTTTCCTCCAGCACTTTCTACTGAATTGATAGCTGCCTCTTCACCTCTTTCACTCAATTCTGACCAATTTCTACAGCGTGTGCGCAATCGTTCTCCAACAAATTTATTGTCACCATCAATTGCTGAAAATTTACAAACCCGTCGAAAACGTTCAAAAGCCAAAAAAGGAGGAAGAATCCAAAATAAAGAATTGCCTATAAGAAAAATATTGCCTAATATAGCGCTAATTAAAGGAGTAGATTTGGATAATAGTAAAGAAATTGATAGACCTCTTCAAGGTTAAGCCTTATTTTGCTTTTATTTATTTTTTAAAAATAATTTAAGGCTATTCCCTGCCTAATTTGCTCAAGGAATTAGCTCAAGCCAGTTATGAATTTAAATCTTTGCGTGCTTTAATAGCGGGAATAGAAAATAATGATGGTTCCAAAGAAAGTTTCTGGAATAATCCAATAGAAAAAGAATGGTTAGAACAACGGGAACGCAGATTGGGCAATTTATTATCAGAATTGCTCACTTTTTCTGATTGTCAAGGAAAGAAGTTATGTGCTTTTGGGGAATTTGGTAAGCCAAATAAACCTGAAGAACGCAATTTGGTTGGTAGTCTTTGATTTGATCATAAAATTAATCTTAAACAATTACTAAGGTTTTAACATCACTAGCAACCTCCCTACTTTGTGAACAAAGAACGCCGGATGAATATGTAAAATTAAAAAATAGTTAATAAAAATATCTTTATTAGATATGTGCTCCAATTCAATTTCTTGCTCAATCAGTTCTAAAAATATTAAATGGCGAAGAAGAAAAAGAGGAAATTATAGCAGGACTTGATGCTTTTGCTAAATTTGTAAATAAATTTAAATTAGCATAATGATTTTTATAAATCCATGAGTTGGGTACGGTCTGAACTCCTTGGATTCTTAATTTTAGGAATACTTTATAATTTTAATAATTGAGTTTTAGAATGACAAGAAAAGCAAATGGTTATTTTTACAAGCATTAATAGTCCAAGTTGTTCTGGATTGTTCAGCATATGCATGTGCAGCAGTAAGTTAATTTTAGATTGGAGAATAATTAAAATTGTTAAAATAATTATTTAATTTTATTTATTTATTATTAATTAATATATAATAAATGAAAAAAAGAAAAAAATAGCCATTAATGAATGATCAGTCTTCTTTGGCCAAGGAAGCATGGATGAAACTGCACAGTTCTTTTTATCGTTCTGTTGATCTGAGTGTAGACTATGATGTGAAAGTAATTGCTGCTCTTGCTTATATGTCTACACCAGCTATTAGGTAATTTTTTGATGGGAGATTATTTGATTAGAGATTATTTTTAGAAGTGAGATGCGTGCAAAACTTGCTGGTAAAACTGCCAATGATAACCATATTCCATATTGGAGTGTGAATGAGGGTTTTTCGAATAGATCAGTCAAAGTGCAAAATTTATTAGAAAGGAGTTTGCAAAAAGTGAATTTATTTGGTCTACCTATTTAATTAAAAGGAATATTTTTTAGAGTTCAATTGTTCTTGTAAATGCTTTAGCTTTACTAGCATATACACAAAACCAAAGTATTTATAAATTTTGGAGGAATGAATTTAATTTGGAGGCTATGAGTAATTGGTTAATTGAGCAACAAGATAGTAATAGACAATATGAGAATGCTTTGGTGATTCTTATGAAAATGTTTTAAAATTTTTACAATCTAGGACACTTTCTTTGCTACTCGTGCATTGCATCAATTTGCTGTTGTTAATGCGCAAAGGCAAATGCGTCAAGCTTTGACAGGAACACTTAATGTATTTTTTAAATATTTGTATATTTATAGAGTTAAAATTCTTGTAACTATTACAAATTTAACCAAGGCATATGGTCCTTATGTATCAGAGATATAGCCTACAAAAAATATTCACGATTTCGTGAAGTTGGGGTACGGAGTTAAAAAGCGAAGGGAATTCCATATTTTCGGGAATCAGGTCGGCTAGATCCTGTTGTGTATATAATTCCCACTTCAAGGGAATAATAGATGGATAATAATAATTGTGTAGGGAGTAGATACCATCCATCTGCGGTTATAACGAGATTAAACCTTATTTAACCTTTTTAGGCAAATTTCACAGTATATTCAACATCATCAAATAGTAGCAGATTATTTAAAGATCATGATTTGCCTTTTGGTATATTTGTAGAACCCACAGTCCGTCAAATGGAGCTTAAATCTCGAGGAGATTCACAACTCTTATTAGGCGTTAAAGTTCAAATAGAAAAGAGAAAACGTTCTCGACGTGATCCAAGTGATGGTGAACCAATAGTTTTAAGCTTAGAACAAAAAAGGATACAAGCTAGATTTATAAATCAAACAGTTACAATTCGGTAAATTAATTAAAGTTGTTAAATAATTATCTAATACATGTAGTTGTAATTCACATTTACTCAATTCAATTCAAATTGAACATGGCATATTTACTGGATTCAGTACTTATCCACATTTTGTCAATATTCTGGTTAATTTTTAAAATTTTTCTTAGAAATTTAAATTAAGCATTTGATAGAGAGGCCCAGCAAATTTCCAAGTGGAACCTCGCATCAGTGCTACAGCTGTCCATTTTGTTCTGACTAATTTAATTAAAGAAGTTAATGTTGTTTATACAAGTAAATATTTTTCTGATAACATATATACATCAGGAGTGGGCTCATCCATATTTTAAAAACGGGAGGCGGAAGAAAACGGAAGAGTATAAAAAAGAGAAGACGAAATGGAAGCGGAAGGTTCAAAAAAGACGGAAGCGGAAGAAAAATATTTTTTTAATTCATAATAGAACCAAGGAAGGCCCTGCAGTATTTTACGGAAGAAAGTAAAAACAGAAGATTGAAGCGGAAGGGCCAAAAAAACCTAATTCAAATCAACCGATCGCTCTAATATTTTTTCATTCAAGTTGCATTAATCGAACCTAATGGAGGCTATTTACCCGAGAATTTGGCACCCATCTCCATTAGTGCAATGCATCATCGTTAGTCCTTTTTTAGCTGAAAATTTTAATCAAATTAATTTTCTTTTTAATAAGATTTATCACTTGCTCAACTTATTGTTTTGCCACAGGACTTTGACTTTCTTGAAGACTTAACAACGTCATCTAGGAGACGACGTTCAGTATTAACTAATTCTGAGAGGGATATTCTTCCTCCAGCAATATTTCCAGTTGCCACTTCTTTTCTGAGTCCATTGGCAACACCCGAAAAAGATAATGAGGAAATTAATGTTTTAAATGTAAATTTAATTTAATTTGAAATATTTTACTTCTTTTACATAAATCCTTTAAGTCAACAACAAAATCAAATCAACAGCATCAATTTTTAAATTTGATCACAGAAAAGAGCGATAAGCCTCAATCTGAGGTAATCTCATTATTTATTTATTTTTGGAGTCAGATTTACCAGATGTCGGAAATTTTAAAATATCTTGACCTTGATTTTTATTTTGGTTGGGGACCTTAACCAGATTCTTCACGTTGAGTCAAGGAAAAATCAAGGGACACTTGAAAATGCACTGATCTTGACTCATGATCCAGGAAAAATTAAGGGCTGCATCCAGATCCAGGCAAATCTAATATTTAAGCATCTAATAATTAAGCTAACTTCGATTTGTTAATATTTTTTTCTATAGATTGTTGAAACAATTTGTCTGCAAAATGGAGCTTGTACTTGCGCGGAGCTAAGCTGTACAGTCAAATGTTCCTCTTGTGCCAGGTTGTCGTTTTATACAAATATGAAATTCAAGGCATATGTATTTTTTAGGCTTACATTTGGTGAGCTTTGTGAGAATATCAACGCTCCGGAAGGACGTAAATTTGGTGGGTCAATTAGTAATCTTTAACATAGTTTTTAAGTACGACCTTTAGCTCTTTTATGCTAAAATGAGCCCTTCGGGTATTCCCATAATTAACTATTAATTCTTTTTTAATTATCGAATAGTCTATTTTCATTTTTAAGTTTTCTACAAAATGATTACTAATTAGATTATTGAATCATTTTATAATAATAATCTCTCTTGTATACATATATTTTTTAATTTTTTTATTAACCTATATTTTCGAAAAATAATTCTTAAGTACCTATTTTTCTTCCTATTTATCAAAAAAATTTCAATATTTAAAAAAATTTTCTTCCTTAATAAATAATCTGCTTTATGTAACACGCTTTTCTTGCATGTTAAACTTTGATTTTATGCTTTTTTCAAAAAAATTTTCATTAAATATTTACTTCCTGATCGTTGGTGATTTTTTATATAAAAATTAGTTAGAAATTTTCCAGAAAAATAATTTTTCCTGAATCTTCTTAAGTTCTATTACCTCTTAAATTTTTTACCGTTAAATTTTTACCTCTAATTATATTGTCTAATTGTCTAAATTAATTATAAACGCCTTATTGTCTGATTTATCAATTTTCAATCTTTCACCTTTCTTTTAATTTATTATCAGTCTAGTTATCATATCTCAGGTTATTTTTTACAAATATTTTTGTCCGCAATTTTAGTCATTTTTTACTCATTTCACCTTTTGCACTTGACTTCCCTTTTTTCAAAAAGTCATACGACCTCTTCAAAAGTCAGACAAATAATTTAGGTATTTATTTATTAAAATAAATATAAATAAATATTTGTACTTTATATAAACACATTTTATTTAAAAAAGTCTCGAAAAATAATTTTGGAAAAGGGCGGCTGTTGATAACAAAATTTGAGATTTTTTGTTAATACTTGGTTGTTGTTTACACTTTTTAATTGTTTTCAATCAAAAGGGATTAAATACCTATATAATACATAAGCAGATATGTTTTTAAATAAAATAGGTATTAACGATTATTTACCTATTTATGGAGATAACAATAAATTGAAAAATAGAGATTTTTTTGCCTGATTTTCGCCTGAGGCGCAAAAAATGAAAGAAATCTGGCTTGAGGACTTCAAAAATTCTCAAAATTATTTATTAACTAATTATCATACTTTATTAATTATTTAACAAATAGGTAAATATGTAATTAATTCAAACAATAATTAAATATTCCCTTTTAATCATTTTTCAAAATTTTTTTCTTTTTTTTTAAATGTGTTTTGAAAATGTCAGAATATTCTAGTATTTATGCTTTCAATATTTAAATACATAATTCTTTTAATAACACTTTATTTGAAAAAAGTGTGAATAACTTGTTAATATTTTTATTTTATAATTTACTATTTTTCTTTTAAAGTACACTTTTTATTTTAAATATCTCAAAACTTAATCATTTTGTCTTTTAAACAAATATAAGTATTTAAATAAATTAAATTTATTCAATAATTTAGCAGCTTTAAAGTTGCTTTATTTAAATATGGGATGAGCAACAAAATTTAAAAAAAATAATTATTGGGAGAATAGCATGATTTTTGGGTTATTGTTGGGTACAAAATAAAAATGCTAAAGTAAAAATGTGTAAAAAATAGAAAAGTCTAAAATTAAACTTCTTTCGACGTTTGATCCTAGGGCCTGCTCAGTCGTCTTTTTCCTTTGGCCATGAGTCCACAATTTTTTTGCGGGGCCGGACTTCGGATAGAGCCCTCCAGAATCAATACTGATCGAATTTTGAAGAGTTTTTGTAGAGTAAAATGAAGAAGAATTTTTGGAAGAGCAGTGTTATTGTTAGTCTGAAAAATAAAAATTAAATAATTTTTATTTTTGATCATTCCTATTTTACCTTTAAAATTAAAGACCAAATATTTTGCTGTCATTTTCTGGGTGCTAAGAGTTTTTTTTTGTTGAAATGAACAAAAATAATTTTTAATAAAGCTAAGGATAATAGAAGAATTTTAGTTGATAAAGAAAAATTTTTTAAATTTTGTAAATTTCGGAAGCTGAAGCGTAAGTAGGGAGGGAAGAAAAATAATTGACCGGTTTTTGCATCGTTGTTGTTTTGTATTCTCGCAATTTTTTAAAAATATTTTGAAGTATTTCAATATTATTTTTTGTTGAGCGTATTTGCGAGAATGCAAAATTGGTTTTTGTTGTGGTGGTAATTCTAGTGGAGGAAAATATTTTTTATTTACATAAGAAACTGGAGATCATTTAGTTGTGGAATTCCTTTATTTGCTGGAATTTTTACATCTGATAAAGAATATTTTTAGTTCGTTAAGAATTAATAAATGAGAAGGAATTAATATATTTTTAATCAGTAAAAATTTTTTATCAATAATAAGCTAAGAATTAGAGATCGGCTCCCTCTAGTAGATGTCCCTTTGGAGCGAGCATTCTATTAGAAATTTCAGGTGAAATTTTTATCATTAATAAGCTAGTGATGTTGGCTTTTAGCTTCTAAATTTGGAAATAAAGTATATATTCTTCCAATAATTTAATAGAATTCTTATTACCTTTATTTGAAAAAAGTGAGAAATATAAATTTAAAATTAAATAAAAATTTAAATTCTGTAAATGTGTATGTTCTTCTCTTTTGGATTGAGTCTTTTATTTGGCCAAAAATGGGCGGGTCGGTTGTCAGGAATGGAATCGAGAGTAAAGCGAGATAAGAGAAGGAAGAGGGAGAAAGGAATATTTAAAAAACTATTTTATTATTTAAATGACGCAAAACTGCAAAACAAGCAATGGACCTGTGACTAATCTAGCCACGTTTCTTTACCTCGCGTTTTAGAGAAATTTCAAGAAAATTTTTGAATTTTTTGTATTTCTAAATTAAGATTTTATTTTAAATATTTCTGTGGCTTACTTTTAAATTTTTGAAATATTTTATTTATAATTAATTTATATTGAGTAGAAGCATACACCCTTAAGAACTATTGAAAGACTACTACTACCTAACTACCTAAACCTGAATTCCTATTTCCCTGACGACCAACTCCAGTTTTATAAAGACCATTTTTATTTTTTATCTCTTCACAAGCTTAATCGGGGAACTGAAGAGGTTAAAGGGGGTAAATGTGGATTTGGGAGGATTTCGAGGGATTAAGGAGGGTTGAGGTCGTTTTGACAGGGCTAAGCAAGGAATGTTGTTTCAATACATTCAAATACAACTTAAATTTGCATAAACCACAAAAATCCATTCGATTATATTTTCCAAATATAGAAATATTTGGTATTTTAATTTTTACATAAAAAGCTTTATTCTTTGCAAGAATATTTTCTATCTATTTTTTATTTATAATTTTAAATTGATTAATAATTTAGTTTTTGGTTTTATTTGAACAGTGACTATTTTTCTCTCAATAATTCTCTCAATCCTTCCAAATCTTTTCAAACAGTACATAAGACCACAGCAGTTATGTGTGTGTTTATTAAAATTTTTTATAATCATGTAAAGTTCAAAAATATTTTTTATTAGATTTGCTTAAAATTTTGTTTTGCAAAGCTAATTCGGAATCTCTAAAACTTTTTTCATTCAAAAATATTTTTATATTTTATTAATTTACAATTATTGAGCTTTCATTCCATTTGTCTTTCATTACTATTAAAATTTATCTTATTAAATCACCTTAAATATATTAGTTTTGTAGGATTCTTTAGATACTTCAGAACTCTAGATACAATTTCCTTCCTTATATTCTAGGTTGATTATTCTACTCGATTGATACTCATTCGACTGATCAATTAAACTTTTTTTATATTTATTTGATACTTATTTCGATAGATTTTGTCTAAACTTTCACAATTTAATTCGTAATAATTTTAGTTTTCTGACTCATTTCTATTTTTACCTAGCGTCATACGACAACATTTTAGTACATATTATTTTTAACTCAATTCTTGTCGATTTATTGTTATTCAAATTCTTCTTTTTATTACTTGAACATTTTTGACATTCAAAACTAAGAAATGTTTGTTATTTATTATACTAAAATTAGTCACATTTTTAAACGTGACTATGTCCGCTTCACTTTTTATATTTCGATAACTTTGTATTCATAATTTAATTTTTAGAATGATTATACATAAAGCTTTTGTATCGAAGTTGAGATTTTTAGCATTTTAGTTTTTTAAATTTTACAAGATTTAACATTTGACTAAAAAAATAAAAGCTGACTTAGAGCATAAATTTAAAAATTTCACTTAAATTATAAATCGAAAGCAAAATCGAATGATTCCGATGAAAAACTAAATAGTATATTTTTTTAAATACATATATATTTTTGAAATACATACATATACTATATAGTACCAAGGTTACCAAAATAACAATGAAAGTTTATAAAATAACAATGGAAGTTTTTATAAATAACGAATAACTTCTTAAGGCTATCAAACATTCAAATTTAATCACAAACTTTTTTATAGTGCAACATCATATTTTTAAACATATTATATAAGATATAAATAAAATTTACATAACAAACAAAAAATTATAAAAACAAATTAATCAAAAAGTATCTATAGTAGTGCAAAGACAAAAAAATATTACAAATATTTGGGATAATAGGTAAGGGATAAAAGTTGACTAGGGGTGATTATGGAGGTGAAATTGATGATGAAAAATATCGAGATGAATAGTAAAGTATTTTTACATGTTCAATTGAATTCTTTCGACGTTTGATCCTAGAGCTAGCTCATCCGTTTTTATCCATTGGCCATGAATCCGTCAATTTTTATGGCGGGGCCGGAAGTCAGGTAGAGTCTTCTAGAATCAATACTGATCGAATTTGTTTCTTTTAGATTTCAAATTTCTCTCTCTAGATCGTTTGATTATTAGTAGGTTAAGCTAACAAAATTAGAGGATTGAAGTCTTCATATTTACAGATTTCTAATTAGTTCTAGGAATTCTTTCCTTATTGTGTTTTTGTTGAAACTGCATTTAATTTTCCCATTGGGGATTAAAAATATTGTTGCTAATTTGTATATTAATTCTATTTATAAAAATTATTTACAAGGAGCAATAAGCTCTTTTATGTAGTGCTACATCTGAAAGTTTTTAAGTTTTATTCGAGAAACTTCTTTTAATTTAGAACTTAAAATTTGTCAAAAAAGCTTATATTTTATAATTTATATTTTATAAGTGTGAAATTTTATATTAAATTCATCAAATTCACCGGCCTTTTATTTGACCTTTTGAGGGCAAAATTCCAGCCATGGGGATGTAAACAAAAAAGCCAACTTGGCTATAATAAATTCTTTTTCTTCTCTTATTTCTCTCTTCTTACTCTTCTCTCTCCTTAAATTTCCACGCAATCACAAGATTTTCAAATTCGTAAACAAATTAAAAAAACTTTTTTAATATTCAAATCTTTTTGTTTGTATAACAAATATAAAACAAACCACATGGCCGGGGCATTTAGAGAATTAAATTTATGTTTAACAATTTATTGAGTGTATTTATTTTTACGTTTTTATTGTTTTCCATCTTATTTTATATTTTTGCATATTTATAAATATTTATTTCCTCACATGTTACTTTTTATTATTTGAATTGAAAATTTATATTAAGAAAATTTATGTGTTTATCTGTTTGTACATAAAATAGTAGTATTTCTTCCTTAATAATGAAAAGTTTAATAATAAGATTCCTTGTTTGTAAAATAAATATCGTTATCTATCTTCATTTTTTAACTTTTAAATTTTTTAAAATTATTGCCAATTTCAAATATATTCAAAAAATTATTCTAAAGTGTATGTACTTTATTATTAATATGTATATTTTCTGATAAATGAATATATTCCCGGCTAAAAATATGCTCCCTCTTCACAATAACTTTTGTTACACTATAATTGATGCTTAAAGGCCTCAACATATTTTTTGTAATACATATCTCCTCTTTAAGCTTTATTCTTCCGAATCTCTTCTAAAAATATCGCTACCATCCAAATTGGCGACAGTTCAACAGAATATACTGTTTTAAAAGATGTGCGCATTATGGAGTGGAAGAGTAATGAAATTGAACAACCAGGTATTTTCTCAAGGAAAATAAAAGTTTGAAGAAAAATTTTTTAGAGCAGATAACAATTTGGATTAGAAGTTGTAATCTGAATTGTTTGAGGATGGTCAATGAAAGAAAAGATGGAGAATTGCCTCGATTTTTACTTATAGGTGATCCTAGGTAAAATACGAATTATTCCCACCAAGATAAAAATAATTCCAAAATTTTCTTAGGGGTCTGTTTGATGAAAGTGACTTAGTAGAAACAAAATCAAGATATGCAAATTTTGAGAAGCTTGAAGGACAAAAATCAACAAAAATGCTTCTTCAGACACATTATTTAATGGTATGTAAATGTATATATTATTTAGAACATGTAGGACCACAAAAACAATGAATCTTTGTTTTAATTGTCTTTCTATAAAGGTATTTCCAGAAATTCCTTTTGTTGCATGTAAAAAATAGCTAAAAAACTAAAATTTTCACTTAAAAGAGAGACAACGACCGATTGTTGAAAAGTACAGACTGTTACGAATTATTTGGAAGAGTAGAAGATGAAAGTTGCTTTATATGAAAAAGCTGCTGCTTTAAAAAGAGATAAAACCCAAATATAATTTTATACATAATTTTATCTTACAGAATTTGTATTATAAAATTAATAATTATTCGATTTTTTGGTCGCCTACGGCGCCAAAAATTCTAATTTAATAAGATTTAAAAGGATTAAGAGCGATACTGGGGATTCTGAAGTATTAAATTTAATATCAAAGAACTTGAGCGTGGCATCGAGGGATCAAGAAGATATCGTTGGATTTGGAGGTTATTTAAAGGTTATTATTTAAAGCCGATCAAATTCGGCTGACACTCAGTTTGTGGGCAACCGATAAGTACCATTATTAATCTATTTAAATTTCAAGATCACCCACATGTTTCATTTTCTATTTTTTTGTAAGGTTGAAAATCTATATAAAAGGAGTATATTGATAAGGAGTAAATAGTGGGATATCATGTATTAAGAGAGATATCGGTGGATTAGGAGGACATGGAGATATTGAGTGAGTTGAGATATTGGATGATTAACACTATTTTCTTTTTATTCTCCTTTTTATTACTAGATTATGTATAACAAAAAATGCGCAACTTTTCACCATTAATTTTGGAGGATAATATAATTTTTTATTAAGAGATAGAGAATGATTCAAACATAAATGATCTTTGAAAATTTTCAAATTTGTTTGGTAAAATATATTTCTTTAATGATTGGTGCGGAAACGTGCCTTCTATAACTGGCGCTGAACAATGTGCGCGAAACTGAGCGCGGAAACGTGGGCGCCGAATTGTCCCTAACCGGAAAGAGTAAGAAGTGGGAAAGTGTGATGAGAAAATCTAGTTTCATATTGTTAACTACAAGACAGTTAGAGTGTTATTGATTTTTTGCATTTTCACAGAGTATCAATTTTTTACTTGTTACATATTTTCATTTCTTTTGCTTATTTTTTATTTTTTGATTCCTTTCTTATTGCTTCCACTCTACTTCCCTAAGCAGATTCGTGAATAGTCTTCAAGGCAGATATTGGATGATTAACACTGTATTTTCTTTTTATTCTCCTTTTTATTACCAGATTATGTATAACAATTTTTTTCGGATCCTGTTTCGGTCCTGTTTTTTTAATCCTGTTACGAATCCTAGAACCCTGAGTTCAAGGGTTTTTGTCAAGAACGAAATTCGTTCTTTGAGTTAACGAATTTTCCGTTTCAAAAGACCGAAATAAATTGTTATCAATTTTTCTGGCATTAGCTTAAAATTTTTTAAAATTTTCTGTCGAAAATTCGCGAATATAATGAAATTTGCGCCGTAAGCTATGCGCCGAATTTTAATATTTTTGCTTTTATTTTTCATCGTATTTATTAAACACTGGTCTGATTCTTAAAAGATTTAAGATTATTTTGTTTGGGTGTCAAAGGGTAAAATTGTCGTCTACGGCTCACCCTTTTCCACTTCAATTCCACTCTACATCCCTATGGGATGTTCATGGGTCGACATTAATAAAATCTGAGGAATAAAGCCCGACCAAAAAACTTGAGAAAAAAGGTGAGCTTAAACGGCAATTTTACCTGTTAAAGTTTTAATATTTCTCGTTTTTTATTTTAGAAAATTTATTCTTTATCGAAAAATAAGCGATTATTGTATGACTGAAGACAAACAACTTTTCCTATTCGGACATACGCTTCCGGGCAACGAGAATCTTTTGCTTGAAAGGTTAAATAATTTTGATTTACTTGTATTATTTTGATATTTTCAGGATTAAAGAATGTGCGGAGAAACGAAATAAAGGCTCTTGCTCTACGTCGCCTGGATGTACTGTTCTCCGAAAAATTCCAGCTGAAGATGTTTTGCAAGTTACTGCTGCGCATAATTATGTTGCCTTCTTACTCAAGGTTTTATTGCACAGTAGTGTTATGGGTCAGGTCTTTGGTTCGGTTACGGGTATCCGAAATTTAGAGTATTCGAATCCGGATTTCATTTCGGTTATGGATCTCAAAGATTTTCTAAGAGCCAACAACCGAGTTCACAGTATCCCCACCTCTATTTATACATTTTTAGGATCATCGAGTCGCTCGTCTTCGCTATGAGATTGTTGCCAACACTATTGAATCTACCGCCCCAACAGACAAAAGTATTTTTTAGTCTTTAAATATTTAAAACGTTTCTTTGTTTGAGATGAATCCGGCCCTGGTTCATCAACAGCTCCAGCTACCACCACTGCTTGTTCGACTTATCCAGCGTCAGCTTCTGCAAATGCTGCTGCAAACGCCGCAAATCGGATTGCAAAAATTCGGGTTTATTTCTTTGCTTTTTTTCAGACAAAATTTAAATTTATTTCTAGCGAATTGTGATGACACGCCCAGGGACTCGTTCTGACGGCTTTTGCCGCACTGGAGTTGTGATTGATAGAAACCGTTCTCGACCAATGATTCCTGCCTCTTCAGTTCCAGAAGATTTAATCATGCAATGCCAGGTTTTTTCTATCTTTTCCATGGCTTTATGGCTTATCTTTTTTGGCTTATCTTTTTAGGTTTCCTACAAGGAAAATCTCGTGATGTGATTGTTCATGAATTACAACGCACTAATTTAAATGTCAACGAGGCAGTTAACAATTTACTTTCTCGCGATGCTGATGAAATGGATGATTTGGATGACACAAGTGAGGCCTATCTGCATGAAGAGTTGCCGCTTTACTTGACAGTGACAGCATTTATTCTGCTGGAGATGGCTACGAATACTTGATTTCACGTGATTTGGCTAGACGCAAGGGTGAAGGTTTAAATTTGAAAATTTTTTCTATTTTTAACATTTCAATTCAAAAGACAAAACAAGGAAAATGCGGACATTTCCTCGACAATCCAGGAACATTTCTTTCTCGGTGAGCGCTTTACTTACTGGGGCTTAAATGGCAATGATGCTGCTGATGGTTCAACAAAATTCCAATTTCCTGATGACGTTACAAAATTTGTGAAAATTGTCTCTATGCAAAATTGTCTCTATGACGTTACAAAATTTGTGAAAATTGTCTCTATGCTTCTATGAATTATTTTGAATTTTTATTTAGATATAGAAGGAGAAGGCGAAGTTGACTCCATTTCTAATATCGAATCTTGTGGACTTCGCGCAGCTGTGCTTTCCAAAAGTGCCTTGTTGGATCATTTGTTGACATCTCATGTGGCAATAGACTTGGCCGTATACTTTCTGAAACGCCTATTGAGATGCCTGAACCAGTCGACAAGTTGCTCTGCTGCACGCTTTATAGTGCTGATTTAACAAAAAATGGAAATATATTTTGGAGGTTGTTTCTTTAATAATTTACTTCTCAAAAATTTTTAATTTAAGAGGAATTTACCCATTTAATGAGCGCAGGAAGATATGGGAAAAGATACGCGCCCGCAAAAAAACAAGTAACTTTTGAAGCGTGTGGTTCAGAGATTGTTGTTGGAAGCGAGGTTTATATTCAATTTATCTTGTCTAATTCAATCTTTCTTTTTTAAGGTGCGAACAAAATCTACTCCAATTTACTCATTTGGTTCTATCGCTGTCAACTTCAGTCAAGGAATTCCAATGGTTTTTCTATGCTGTTTTTTTGATTTAACTGATCTTTCAGATTGATGTTTTGTACGAGGATGCATGGACTTTGAATGAGACTTGTCTTTTCCGTGTCTTTAGGTTATTCAAATTAAAACATTTTTAATTTCAATGTTTTTTAGAAGTGCGAATGCTTATGACAACTATAATGGTGAGAAACTTCAACAACAAAAGGAGAAACGTGTTTCATTCAATTGTAAATTTTGCCATTTGTAGTCAATTTTTGGACGATTTCCTCTTACTTTTTCCCTTAGTCATTTAGAATTTTAACCTTTTTTTTCAATTTTAGGTATTTTATGGGTCTCCAACTTGAGTGGTTTTCTTTGTTTTTTTGTTGTTGATTTTCGGAAATTTTTAGAAATATTTTTGGGTTTAACTTTGGCAAAATTTTAAAATTCTGAAACATTATACGATAGTCTCATGGTGTAGGTCCAAATATTTTAGTAGCTGGCAATCGTAAAAGAAATGCTCCTTCAGCGCAAGCCGAGAACGAACAACGACAATCATCAATAACTGCTCAACCCTTATCCGGTTCTGGTTCAACCTCTGCAAATAATAATTCTGATTTTGCTGGAAAAGAAAGTGCATGGAACCTGAAAGATTGTATATTTATTCATGAAGAGGCTGTTAATGATACAAGCATCGTTAAAATTGTAATTTTTCAAAATTTTTTCTTAACAAATGTATGGGAATGTCTTTAATTTGTATTTAGAGATTAAGCTGGGTCCAGACTTTGATTTTTCCTGTGTTTAGAATCAGGATCGTTTTTTTAGGATTCCTTAATTTTTCCTTGACTCATGTTCAGGGATCAGGATCAAACTTTTCTTTCAAAATTTCGAGCTTTACTTATAATTATTCTTTTCTCAGGTCGATGGTGCTTATTGTGGAATTGTTTTCAAATCTACAATGGAAAAACTTGAATCTGAACCATCAACAGATTTAAGCAAAATGGGCATTGGACTCATGCGCAAAGATGATTTAGTTCTAGTTTCTTCCTCATCGCGTGGTTCAAGATCTCCAGAAAATTTTCAAATACATTTCAAACAAATTCGTCTACCATCATCTGTTAAACAAGTTTCATCTGTTGCGGTTGATTTGACAGGTTTTTAATTTAAATTTAAAAATTCTAATTAAAAAAATTTTAGGATTTCGTGTTTTATGCGAAAAACAATCACGAATCCATCTACTGCGGATTAGTTGTGTTGGAAAACTATTAAGTGATCATCCAATACCAGTCAATTTTGGAGCTTTAACACAAAATAAAAAAAGATGATTCTTATGAGTATGACTACAGTTCAAAATTTTGGTGATGTAAGTTTTGACATTTTTAAAGTTTTATCATCCTTTATTTTAAGGAAGCAATTTTACTGTTGAATGATGGCTTTGGTGGAGACTTCAACCACTTTTACGGAACATATCTGGTGGATATAAACAATTATCTTATACTGGTTTAGACCGAATTCTTCAATATGGAATGGGTATAAGATATTTTGCATCATCTGGTGAAATTAAGAGTGCTAGTATATGTTCAGGTAATTTGAATAAAAATCTGGATTTTGGGTTATTTAATTTTTCAGAACAAATTGGCATTGACAAGAAGAACAACAGCTTGAATAAAAATGCCAATCATATTCTACTTATAGTTGCTTTAGTTTCTCCGAGCCCTGAGTGTGCGCTTCTTGATCATGGATCGCTTATGCAAGCCATCCTTTTCTGGTTTATTCAAGCTGATCTTGATGCTACGGATTCACGTTTATCAACAGCTTCGCAAAAATCCGACACTGTTGAGGCGGATGCTTTTAAGACACGGTTTCTTTAGTTTTTTGTTTCTGTATATTCATTAATTATTTTTAAGCTACGAACGCAAATGGCAAGAAATGATCAGTTCCGCTCCAACAACAAGAGCAAAAGCACATCAACAGCAGCAACTTCTAAACGAACTAACTTCTGAAATTTCTAAAAAAGGTTTTTTTAATATTTTAAATAACTTTTTAACCCGTATTTTTATGTTAGATTCTTCTCCTTACCAGGCAAAGATGAACCGGAAAGTGCTGACTCATCTGATCTTATCAATAAAAGGATTTCTATAGCTGCCAATGAAAGACAAGTTTCTTAAATTTAAATTATTCTGTCCTCATAAATATAATTTAAGCCAATTCAATTGAAATAATTCGTGAATTGTGCAAAAACTCCGTAGTACGTGAATATTTTATTGATTTATGCGACAACGTGACATCAATGGCCATAGTCCATTTGAGACCGCGATATATCAGCGTGCATATTCAGCTGATCAATTGATGTGGCAAACTGCAATTGATGTGGCAAACTGCAATTGATGTTAAAGACTGGAGTCAAGGTTATTTTTGATAGTTTAAAGTGATTCTATAAATTTTTAGATGTTGTTGTTATATTAATGCCAAGCGTTGGATCTGACGATACAAATGAAGATTCTTCACTTTTTATTCTTTGTGCTAATGATACATGCAGTATATTTTTCAAAAATTATTTCTTATTTTTAACTCACATAATTTAAAGGTTACACTTGGACAGGCGAAGAGCATACACCTAAAAAAATTTATGAATGCAAAACTTGTGGACTTGTAGGGACTCTTTGTTGTTGTACTGAATGCGGTAATATTTATTCTTTTTATTTTTAATTGAATTATTGCTTTTAGCCCTCCTTTGTCATAGAAATCATGACTGCAAGTGAGTAATTTTATTTTTTCCCGAAATAAAAAAATCTTGTAAAACTTTATTTTTAGACTTAAGAAAACATCTCCAACCGCTTATTGTGACTGCTGGGAGAAATGTGAATGTAAAGCATTGGTTACTGGAAATAATGCAAAGAGGGAACAATTGCTTTCTGGTTTTTTAAAAATTTTCTTTAGATAATTAATATCTAAATTTAATAGGAATGTTACAATGCCCTGCATTGATTGATGGCCTTAGTTCTACCGAGCTGCTGCTATTTCTGGTGTACTTTCATTAGTTCGGGCTAGTCTACCTGCCGCTCTTTCACTCAATTCATCGCTCGAGAAAAGGGATCAAAAGAAGCATAAAGTTATTGCTTTTGTAGCAAAATGTCGACGAGTGTTTCAGGTTATTTTTAAAAAAACTTTTCTTTTTTTTAACAGAAATTTTTAGGCATTAATTAGTTATTCATTGCTTGAATTGATTGGAATTACTGATGCGTTAATTTCTCCAATTCGTCTTGGAATCGTTAAACCTTCAGCCAGCATTGTCTCAAATGAAGATGTTTTGGAAGTTTTACAGCAACACTTGACCAACGAGCAAGATTTGTACTGATTAATTCGGATCTCGATGCAAGGTGGTGATCGCAACGAAACATCGACTGGTGTACCCAACAATGCACGTATTATACAGTTGGCTGATTTACGACGTGGTGACACAAGTCAAGCGACAGACATGGCATTGGAACGGGCTAGCGATGATGATATGTCAAGTATATATTTTTTATCAGCTTATGTCTTTTAATTTTTTTTAAATTAGATGAAGATGAGGACGATGAAGAAGATTTGGATGCGCCTGCAACAATTTCTAGGACTAGAGAAAACAGCAATACTTCATTTAGTGCTCGTGAAAGAACAATCTCTGAGCAAAGCCGACGTCGTCAAGAAAATGCTACTGGTTTAGATGAGAGTTTGGATGAACATGAGGGGGTTTGTTTAGTCGGGAAATTTTTTAAAAATATTTTTTATCGTTAGGAAGATGCTTATGGAAGTGATCACGATGACATTGTTGATGATGACGACGATGATGAAGTTGAGCCATATTTTGACATCCATGACGATGATGATGGCGAAGGTGAAGTGCACGGTGGTTCTGATGTAAATGCGCTAGATGGTGAAGGAGATTCGAATGATACTGCAACAGTGACTATTGGTGCCCCAGCAGCAACATCCTCTACGACTGCGGAAACTTCAAATAGTGTTGAGGGCAGCAACAAATTGATGATGAATTACAAAGACGAGAGAAGCTAAAAAATGTGGCAAAGATGCTACTGCCACATTTAAAGGTCTAAAAGATATTTAAATGAAATATGTTTTTATTATTTTTTAGTGCTTTTCCGTTTGTGTAGATTTTTTGTTTTATTTTTTTTTTTCAAGAAAAAAATGTTATCAAAACAGCAGATTTTTAGATGGAAAAACGGAAAAGCACTATTAAGCCACTTGTAAAAAAAGGATTTTTGCGGATTCGTTTAGAAGAAAGCAAAAAGGCCTTTTCTTTACAAGTGGTATTTTTATCACATAATTTTTTTGTTGGTTAAAAATGGGTTTGGGGTTCCCCCATCAGCCCAGGGTCTTCCCAACATCCAACTCTTCCAAGCTCCGAGAGCTTCAGACAATCCATAATCTTCAAAAACGATCCAACCTGACGACCTACGTTTTTCGTAAAAATTCGAACTTTTACTATTATGAAACTCCCAAATGAAACCAGCACTCACTCCAAACTGATTTATCAAAAACTCTAAATAGATTCAGGCTTTCATACCTCCGAGTTATATCCAAAGGCAGGGGTTGTTATTCAATAGGTGTAGACAGTAGGGCACTTAGACCTTAGATTTGATTAGAACCCCCCCCCCCCTTCCCTCACTTCAACGGTCCTTCTACAACTTCAACTGCTCCTGCCAGACGTCTACAACTTCAACTGCTCCTGCCAGCCGTCTACAACTTCAACAGATCCTGCCAGACGTCTACAACTTCTCCTGCACCGGCTCTAATGGTCCCTCGGCCCCGACTCGGTACTCTAATGAACCCCCGGGCCCAACATGGTACTCTACTGTCCATACCTATTTTATAAGACCCACCTTTCTTCCCCACATCCATGTCTGACCCAAATTTACTCCCCAAAATGCCCCGGACAAAACGTCACTCCCCAAAATGCCCCGGACAAAACGTCACTCCCCAAAATGCCCCGGATAAAACGTCGCTTCCCAAAACGCCCCGGACAAAACGTCACTCCCCAATTCGCCCCGGACAAAACGTCACTCCCCAAATTGACCCGAAAATAACCCGCACTGAAAATCCGGCACTGAACTGACCGACCCCCCCTTTTCAAAAAATATCTCTCCATAGGTTCAGGCTTTCATACCTCCGAGTTATATCCAAAGGCACGGGTTGTTATTCAATAGGTGTAGACAGTAGGGCACTTAGACCTTAGATTTGATTAGAACCCCCCCTTCCCTCACTTCAACGGTCCTTCTACAACTTCAACTGCTCCTGCCAGACGTCTACAACTTCAACTGCTCCTGCCAGCCGTCTACAACTTCAACAGATCCTGCCAGACGTCTACAACTTCTCCTGCACCGGCTCTAATGGTCCCTCGGCCCCGACTCGGTACTCTAATGAACCCCCGGGCCCAACATGGTACTCTACTGTCCATACCTATTTTATAAGACCCACCTTTCTTCCCCACATCCATGTCTGACCCAAATTTACTCCCCAAAATGCCCCGGACAAAACGTCACTCCCCAAAATGCCCCGGACAAAACGTCACTCCCCAAAATGCCCCGGATAAAACGTCGCTTCCCAAAACGCCCCGGACAAAACGTCACTCCCCAATTCGCCCCGGACAAAACGTCACTCCCCAAATTGACCCGAAAATAACCCGCACTGAAAATCCGGCACTGAACTGACCGACCCCCTTTTCAAAAAATATCTCTCCATAGGTTCAGGCTTTCATACCTCCGAGTTATATCCAAAGGCACGGGTTGTTATTCAATAGGTGTAGACAGTAGGGCACTTAGACCTTAGATTTGATTAGAACCCCACCCCCCTTCCCTCACTTCAACGGTCCTTCTACAACTTCAACTGCTCCTGCCAGACGTCTACAACTTCAACTGCTCCTGCCAGCCGTCTACAACTTCAACAGATCCTGCCAGACGTCTACAACTTCTCCTGCACCGGCTCTAATGGTCCCTCGGCCCCGACTCGGTACTCTAATGAACCCCCGGGCCCAACATGGTACTCTACTGTCCATACCTATTTTATAAGACCCACCTTTCTTCCCCACATCCATGTCTGACCCAAATTTACTCCCCAAAATGCCCCGGACAAAACGTCACTCCCCAAAATGCCCCGGACAAAACGTCACTCCCCAAAATGCCCCGGATAAAACGTCGCTTCCCAAAACGCCCCGGACAAAACGTCACTCCCCAATTCGCCCCGGACAAAACGTCACTCCCCAAATTGACCCGAAAATAACCCGCACTGAAAATCCGGCACTGAACTGACCGACCCCCCCTTTTCAAAAAATATCTCTCCATAGGTTCAGGCTTTCATACCTCCGAGTTATATCCAAAGGCAGGGGTTGTTATTCAATAGGTGTAGACAGTAGGGCACTTAGACCTTAGATTTGATTAGAACCCCCCCCACCTTCCCTCACTTCAACGGTCCTTCTACAACTTCAACTGCTCCTGCCAGACGTCTACAACTTCAACTGCTCCTGCCAGCCGTCTACAACTTCAACAGATCCTGCCAGACGTCTACAACTTCTCCTGCACCGGCTCTAATGGTCCCTCGGCCCCGACTCGGTACTCTAATGAACCCCCGGGCCCAACATGGTACTCTACTGTCCATACCTATTTTATAAGACCCACCTTTCTTCCCCACATCCATGTCTGACCCAAATTTACTCCCCAAAATGCCCCGGACAAAACGTCACTCCCCAAAATGCCCCGGACAAAACGTCACTCCCCAAAATGCCCCGGATAAAACGTCGCTTCCCAAAACGCCCCGGACAAAACGTCACTCCCCAATTCGCCCCGGACAAAACGTCACTCCCCAAATTGACCCGAAAATAACCCGCACTGAAAATCCGGCACTGAACTGACCGACCCCCCCTTTTCAAAAAATATCTCTCCATAGGTTCAGGCTTTCATACCTCCGAGTTATATCCAAAGGCACGGGTTGTTATTCAATAGGTGTAGACAGTAGGGCACTTAGACCTTAGATTTGATTAGAACCCCCCCCCCCTTCCCTCACTTCAACGGTCCTTCTACAACTTCAACTGCTCCTGCCAGACGTCTACAACTTCAACTGCTCCTGCCAGCCGTCTACAACTTCAACAGATCCTGCCAGACGTCTACAACTTCTCCTGCACCGGCTCTAATGGTCCCTCGGCCCCGACTCGGTACTCTAATGAACCCCCGGGCCCAACATGGTACTCTACTGTCCATACCTATTTTATAAGACCCACCTTTCTTCCCCACATCCATGTCTGACCCAAATTTACTCCCCAAAATGCCCCGGACAAAACGTCACTCCCCAAAATGCCCCGGACAAAACGTCACTCCCCAAAATGCCCCGGATAAAACGTCGCTTCCCAAAACGCCCCGGACAAAACGTCACTCCCCAATTCGCCCCGGACAAAACGTCACTCCCCAAATTGACCCGAAAATAACCCGCACTGAAAATCCGGCACTGAACTGACCGACCCCCCCTTTTCAAAAAATATCTCTCCATAGGTTCAGGCTTTCATACCTCCGAGTTATATCCAAAGGCAGGGGTTGTTATTCAATAGGTGTAGACAGTAGGGCACTTAGACCTTAGATTTGATTAGAACCCCCCCCCCCCCTTCCCTCACTTCAACGGTCCTTCTACAACTTCAACTGCTCCTGCCAGACGTCTACAACTTCAACTGCTCCTGCCAGCCGTCTACAACTTCAACAGATCCTGCCAGACGTCTACAACTTCTCCTGCACCGGCTCTAATGGTCCCTCGGCCCCGACTCGGTACTCTAATGAACCCCCGGGCCCAACATGGTACTCTACTGTCCATACCTATTTTATAAGACCCACCTTTCTTCCCCACATCCATGTCTGACCCAAATTTACTCCCCAAAATGCCCCGGACAAAACGTCACTCCCCAAAATGCCCCGGACAAAACGTCACTCCCCAAAATGCCCCGGATAAAACGTCGCTTCCCAAAACGCCCCGGACAAAACGTCACTCCCCAATTCGCCCCGGACAAAACGTCACTCCCCAAATTGACCCGAAAATAACCCGCACTGAAAATCCGGCACTGAACTGACCGACCCCCCCTTTTCAAAAAATATCTCTCCATAGGTTCAGGCTTTCATACCTCCGAGTTATATCCAAAGGCAGGGGTTGTTATTCAATAGGTGTAGACAGTAGGGCACTTAGACCTTAGATTTGATTAGAACCCCCCCCTTCCCTCACTTCAACGGTCCTTCTACAACTTCAACTGCTCCTGCCAGACGTCTACAACTTCAACTGCTCCTGCCAGCCGTCTACAACTTCAACAGATCCTGCCAGACGTCTACAACTTCTCCTGCACCGGCTCTAATGGTCCCTCGGCCCCGACTCGGTACTCTAATGAACCCCCGGGCCCAACATGGTACTCTACTGTCCATACCTATTTTATAAGACCCACCTTTCTTCCCCACATCCATGTCTGACCCAAATTTACTCCCCAAAATGCCCCGGACAAAACGTCACTCCCCAAAATGCCCCGGACAAAACGTCACTCCCCAAAATGCCCCGGATAAAACGTCGCTTCCCAAAACGCCCCGGACAAAACGTCACTCCCCAATTCGCCCCGGACAAAACGTCACTCCCCAAATTGACCCGAAAATAACCCGCACTGAAAATCCGGCACTGAACTGACCGACCCCCCCTTTTCAAAAAATATCTCTCCATAGGTTCAGGCTTTCATACCTCCGAGTTATATCCAAAGGCAGGGGTTGTTATTCAATAGGTGTAGACAGTAGGGCACTTAGACCTTAGATTTGATTAGAACCCCCCCCCTTCCCTCACTTCAACGGTCCTTCTACAACTTCAACTGCTCCTGCCAGACGTCTACAACTTCAACTGCTCCTGCCAGCCGTCTACAACTTCAACAGATCCTGCCAGACGTCTACAACTTCTCCTGCACCGGCTCTAATGGTCCCTCGGCCCCGACTCGGTACTCTAATGAACCCCCGGGCCCAACATGGTACTCTACTGTCCATACCTATTTTATAAGACCCACCTTTCTTCCCCACATCCATGTCTGACCCAAATTTACTCCCCAAAATGCCCCGGACAAAACGTCACTCCCCAAAATGCCCCGGACAAAACGTCACTCCCCAAAATGCCCCGGATAAAACGTCGCTTCCCAAAACGCCCCGGACAAAACGTCACTCCCCAATTCGCCCCGGACAAAACGTCACTCCCCAAATTGACCCGAAAATAACCCGCACTGAAAATCCGGCACTGAACTGACCGACCCCCCCTTTTCAAAAAATATCTCTCCATAGGTTCAGGCTTTCATACCTCCGAGTTATATCCAAAGGCACGGGTTGTTATTCAATAGGTGTAGACAGTAGGGGAAACTAGACCCCCCAAATGACCCCCCAACCCCCCCCCCCCCCCCCCCCCCAGTTGTTCCCAAGAAGTGGGGTATCCCCCAGTATCCCCCCAATTAAAGACCCCCCACCCAGTAGACCCCCCAATTACCCCCCAAATTACACCAAATCTCCCAGTAGACCCCCCAATTCTCCAGTATACCCCCCAGTAGACCCCCCAAATGACCCCCACCCCCAGACAAAATATGTCACTCCCCAATTCGTCCATAGGTTCAGGCTTTCATACCTCCGAGTTATATCCAAAGGCACGGGTTGTTATTCAATAGGTGTAGACAGTAGGGGAAACTAGACCCCCCAAATGACCCCCCAACCCCCCCAGTTGTTCCCAAGAAGTGGGGTAACCCCCAGTATCCCCCCAATTAAAGACCCCCACCCAGTAGACCCCCCAATTCCCCCCCAAATTACACCAAATCTCCCAGTAGACCCCCCAATTCTCCAGTATACCCCCCAGTAGACCCCCCAAATGACCCCCCAGACAAAATATGTCACTCCCCAATTCGTCCATAGGTTCAGGCTTTCATACCTCCGAGTTATATCCAAAGGCACGGGTTGTTATTCAATAGGTGTAGACAGTAGGGGAAACTAGACCCCCCAAAGGACCCCCCAACCCCCCCCCCCCCCAGTTGTTCCCAAGAAGTGGGGTAACCCCCAGTATCCCCCCAATTAAAGACCCCCCTCCCAGTAGACCCCCCAATTACCCCCCAAATTACACCAAATCTCCCAGTAGACCCCCCAATTCTCCAGTATACCCCCAGTAGACCCCCCAAATGACCCCCCCAGCCACAATACGTCCCTCCCCAATTCGTCCATAGGTTCAGGCTTTCATACCTCCGAGTTATATCCAAAGGCACGGGTTGTTATTCAATAGGTGTAGACAGTAGGGAAACTAGACCCCCAAATGACCCCCCACCCCCCCCCCCCCCCCGCCGTCCCCAAGAACCGGGGTACCCCCCCAGTACCCCCCCCACGAAAGACCCCCCCCCCCGTCGACCCCCCAATCCCCCCCCCACTTACACCAAATCTCCCAGTAGACCCCCCCATTCTCCAGTATACCCCCCAGTAGACCCCCAAATGACCCCCCCAGACAAAATATGTCACTCCCCAATTCGTCCATAGGTTCAGGCTTTCATACCGCCGAGTTATATCCACCGGCCCGGGTTGTTACTCGATAGGTGTCGGCAGTAGGGGAAACTAGACCCCCCAAATGCCCCCCCAACCCCCCCAGTTGTTCCCAAGAAGTGGGGTAACCCCCAGTATCCCCCCAATTAAAGACCCCCCACCCAGTAGACCCCCCAATTACCCCCCAAATTACACCAAATCTCCCAGTAGACCCCCCCAATTCTCCAGTATACCCCCCAGTAGACCCCCCAAATGACCCCCCCCCAGACAAAATATGTCACTCCCCAATTCGTCCATAGGTTCAGGCTTTCATACCTCCGAGTTATATCCAAAGGCACGGGTTGTTATTCAATAGGTGTAGACAGTAGGGGAAACTAGACCCCCCAAATGACCCCCCAACCCCCCTCAGTTGTTCCCAAGAAGTGGGGTAACCCCCAGTATCCCCCCAATTAAAGACCCCCACCCAGTAGACCCCCCAATTACCCCCCAAATTACACCAAATCTCCCAGTAGACCCCCCAATTCTCCAGTATACCCCCCAGTAGACCCCCCAAATGACCCCCCCCCAGACAAAATATGTCACTCCCCAATTCGTCCATCGGTTCAGGCTTTCCTTCCGCCGAGTTATATCCAAAGGCACGGGTTGTTATTCAATAGGTGTAGACAGTAGGGGAAACTAGACCCCCCAAATGACCCCCCAACCCCCCCCCAGTTGTTCCCAAGAAGTGGGGTAACCCCCAGTATCCCCCCAATTAAAGACCCCCACCCAGTAGACCCCCCAATTACCCCCCAAATTACACCAAATCTCCCAGTAGACCCCCCAATTCTCCAGTATACCCCCAGTAGACCCCCCAAATGACCCCCCCCCAGACAAAATATGTCACTCCCCAATTCGTCCATAGGTTCAGGCTTTCATACCTCCGAGTTATATCCAAAGGCACGGGTTGTTATTCAATAGGTGTAGACAGTAGGGGAAACTAGACCCCCCAAATGACCCCCCAACCCCCCCCCCAGTTGTTCCCAAGAAGTGGGGTAACCCCCAGTATCCCCCCAATTAAAGACCCCCACCCAGTAGACCCCCCAATTACCCCCAAATTACACCAAATCTCCCAGTAGACCCCCAATTCTCCAGTATACCCCCCAGTAGACCCCCCAAATGACCCCCCCAGACAAAATATGTCACTCCCCAATTCGTCCATAGGTTCAGGCTTTCATACCTCCGAGTTATATCCAAAGGCACGGGTTGTTATTCAATAGGTGTAGACAGTAGGGGAAACTAGACCCCCAAATGACCCCCCAACCCCCCCCCCCCAGTTGTTCCCAAGAAGTGGGGTAACCCCCAGTATCCCCCCAATTAAAGACCCCCACCCAGTAGACCCCCCAATTACCCCCAAATTACACCAAATCTCCCAGTAGACCCCCCAATTCTCCAGTATACCCCCCAGTAGACCCCCCAAATGCCCCCCCCAGACAAAATATGTCACTCCCCAATTCGTCCATAGGTTCAGGCTTTCATACCTCCGAGTTATATCCAAAGGCACGGGTTGTTATTCAATAGGTGTAGACAGTAGGGGAAACTAGACCCCCAAATGACCCCCCAACCCCCCCCCAGTTGTTCCCAAGAAGTGGGGTAACCCCCCAGTATCCCCCCAATTAAAGACCCCCCACCCAGTAGACCCCCCAATTACCCCCCAAATTACACCAAATCTCCCAGTAGACCCCCCAATTCTCCAGTATACCCCCCAGTAGACCCCCCAAATGACCCCCCCCCAGCCAAAATACGTCCCTCCACAACTCGTCCACAGGTTCAGGCTTTCATACCTCCGCGTTATATCCAAAGGCACGGGTTGTTATTCAATAGGTGTAGACAGTAGGGGCAACTAGACCCCCCAAATGACCCCCCAACCCCCCCCCCAGTTGTTCCCAAGAAGTGGGGTAACCCCCCAGTATCCCCCCAATTAAAGACCCCCACCCAGTAGACCCCCCAATTACCCCCCAAATTACACCAAATCTCCCAGTAGACCCCCCAATTCTCCAGTATACCCCCCAGTAGACCCCCCAAATGACCCCCCCCCAGACAAAATATGTCACTCCCCAATTCGTCCATAGGTTCAGGCTTTCATACCTCCGAGTTATATCCAAAGGCACGGGTTGTTATTCAATAGGTGTAGACAGTAGGGGAAACTAGACCCCCCAAATGACCCCCAACCCCCCCCAGTTGTTCCCAAGAAGTGGGGTAACCCCCAGTATCCCCCCAATTAAAGACCCCCACCCAGTAGACCCCCCAATTACCCCCCAAATTACACCAAATCTCCCAGTAGACCCCCCAATTCTCCAGTATACCCCCCAGTAGACCCCCAAATGACCCCCCCAGACAAAATATGTCACTCCCCAATTCGTCCATAGGTTCAGGCTTTCATACCTCCGAGTTATATCCAAAGGCACGGGTTGTTATTCAATAGGTGTAGACAGTAGGGGAAACTAGACCCCCCAAATGACCCCCCGCCCCCCCCCCCCCCCCCCCAGTTGTTCACAAGAAGTGGGGTAACCCCCAGTATCCCCCCAATTAAAGACCCCCACCCAGTAGACCCCCCAATTACCCCCCAACTAACACCAAATCTCCCAGGAGACCCCCCAATTCTCCAGTATACCCCCCAGTAGACCCCCCAAATGACCCCCCCCAGACAAAATATGTCACTCCCCAATTCGTCCATAGGTTCAGGCTTTCATACCTCCGAGTTATATCCAAAGGCACGGGTTGTTATTCAATAGGTGTAGACAGTAGGGGAAACTAGACCCCCCAAATGACCCCCCAACCCCCCCCCCCCCAGTTGTTCCCAAGAAGTGGGGTAACCCCCCAGTATCCCCCCAATTAAAGACCCCCCCCCCAGTAGCCCCCCCAATTACCCCCCAAATTACACCAAATCTCCCAGTAGACCCCCCAATTCTCCAGTATACCCCCCAGTAGACCCCCAAATGACCCCCCCCAGACAAAATATGTCACTCCCCAATTCGTCCATAGGTTCAGGCTTTCATACCTCCGAGTTATATCCAAAGGCACGGGTTGTTATTCAATAGGTGTAGACAGTAGGGGAAACTAGACCCCCCAACCCCCCTCAGTTGTTCCCAAGAAGTGGGGTAACCCCCCAGTATCCCCCCAATTAAAGACCCCCCACCCAGTAGACCCCCCAATTACCCCCCAAATTACACCAAATCTCCCAGTAGACCCCCCAATTCTCCAGTATACCCCCCAGTAGACCCCCCAAATGACCCCCCCAGACAAAATATGTCACTCCCCAATTCGTCCATAGGTTCAGGCTTTCATACCTCCGAGTTATATCCAAAGGCACGGGTTGTTATTCAATAGGTGTAGACAGTAGGGGAAACTAGACCCCCCCACCCCCCCCCCCCCCCAGTTGTTCCCAAGAAGTGGGGTAACCCCCCAGTATCCCCCCAATTAAAGACCCCCCACCCAGCAGACCCCCCAATTACCCCCCAATTTACACCAAATCGCCCAGTAGACCCCCCAATTCCCCAGTATACCCCCCAGTAGACCCCCCAAATGACCCCCCCCAGACAAAATATGTCACTCCCCAATTCGTCCATAGGTTCAGGCTTTCATACCTCCGAGTTATATCCAAAGGCACGGGTTGTTATTCAATAGGTGTAGACAGTAGGGGAAACTAGACGCCCCAAATGACCCCCAACCCCCCCCCCCCAGTTGTTCCCAAGAAGTGGGGTAACCCCAGTATCCCCCAATTAAAGACCCCCCACCCAGTAGACCCCCCAATTACCCCCCAAATTACACCAAATCTCCCAGTAGACCCCCCAATTCTCCAGTATACCCCCAGTAGACCCCCCAAATGACCCCCCCCCCAGACAAAATATGTCACGCCCCAATTCGTCCATAGGTTCAGGCTTTCATACCTCTGAGTTATATCCAAAGGCACGGGTTGTTATTCAATAGAGTGTAGACAGTAGGAAACTAGACCCCCCAAATGACCCCCCAACCCCCCCCCCAGTTGTTCCCAAGAAGTGGGGTAACCCCCCAGTATCCCCCCAATTAAAGACCCCCCACCCAGTAGACCCCCCAATTACCCCCCCAAATTACACCAAATCTCCCAGTAGACCCCCAATTCTCCAGTATACCCCCCAGTAGACCCCCCAAATGACCCCCCCCCCAGACAAAATATGTCACTCCCCAATTCGTCCATAGGTTCAGGCTTTCATACCTCCGAGTTATATCCAAAGGCACGGGTTGTTATTCAATAGGTGTAGACAGTAGGGGAAACTAGACCCCCAAATGACCCCCCAACCCCCCCCAGTTGTTCCCAAGAAGTGGGGTAACCCCCCAGTATCCCCCCAATTAAAGACCCCCACCCAGTAGACCCCCCAATTACCCCCAAATTACACCAAATCTCCCAGTAGACCCCCCAATTCTCCAGTATACCCCAGTAGACCCCCCAAATGACCCCCCCCCCAGACAAAATATGTCACTCCCCAATTCGTCCATAGGTTCAGGCTTTCATACCTCGAGTTATATCCAAGGCACGGGTTGTTATTTCAAATAGATGTAGACAGTGAGGGAAACTAGACCCTGACCATTTATTTTGAGTTGTTCCCGAAAGTAGGATATTCTAATCATCCCCTAATTCAAAGCCCCCACAAATGACCCCCCAATTACCCCCCCCCCCAAATTACACCAAATCCCCCAGTAGACCCCCAGAACATAAATGCCATACCCTGACAGGCCCCCAAATGACCCCCAGGCAAATAACTGTCACTCCCAATTCATCTCCACAGTTCAGGCTTTTCTTACCTCCAGTTATATCCAAAGGCACAGGTTGTTATTCAATAGAGTGTGAGACAATGGAGAAGCTAAAGACCCACAATGACATTTATTTGGTTGTTCCCAAGAAGTGAGGGTAACCCCCAGTATCCCCCCAATTAAAGACCCCCCACCCAGTAGACCCCCCAATTACCCCCCCAAAATTACACCAAATCTTCCCAGTACAGACCCCCCAATTCTCCAGTATACCCCCCAGTAGACCCCCCAAATGACCCCCCCAGACAAAATATGTCACTCCCCAATAGGTCGTCCATAGGTTCAGAAGCTTTCCATACCTCCAAGAGTTATATCCAAAAGGCACGGGTTGTTATTCAATAGGTGTAGACAGTAGGAAACTAGACCCCCCCCAAATGACCCCCAACCCCCCCCCCAGTTGTTCCCAAGAAGTGAGGAAGTAACCCCTTTGTATCCCCCCAATTAAAGACCCCCACCCAGTAGACCCCCAATTACCCCCCCAAATTACACCAAATCTCCCAGTAGGAGCCCCCAACTTCTCCAGTATACCCCCAGTAGACCCCCCAAATGACCCCCCCAGACAAAATATGTCACTCCCCCAGAATTCGTCCATAGAGTTCCAGGCTTTCACTACCTCCGAGTTATATCCAAAGAGCACGGGTTGTTATTCAATAGAGTGTAGACAGTAGGAAACTAGACCCCCCAAATGACCCCCAACCACCCCCCCCCCCCCCCAGTTGTTCCCAAGAAGTGGGGTAACCCCACCAGTATCCCCCCAATTAAAGACCCCCCACCCAGTAGACCCCCCAATTACCCCAAATTTTCAAATCTCCCAGTGAACCCCCAATTCTCATTACCCCAGTAGACCCCAAAATGTTTGAATAAAATATGTATCACAATTCGTCCATAGGTTCAGGCTTTCATACCTCCAGGACATATCCAAGAGCACGGGTTGTTATTCAATAGTGTAGACAGTAGGGAAACTAGACCCCAAATGACCCCCAACCCCCCACGGTTGTTCCCAGAGGCAGGGTAACCCCCAATGTCTGATTAAAGACCCCCATAAGCCCATTTTAATTGCCACCAAATTACACCAAATCTCCCAGTAGACACCCCCAGACCTTCTCCAGTATACCCCCCCAGTAGACCCCCCAAATGACCCCCCCCCCCCCAGACAAAATCATGTCACTCCCCAATTCGTCCATAGGTTCAGGCTTTCACTACCTCCGAGTTATATCCAAAGGCACAGGTTGTTATTCAATAGGTGTAGACAGTAGGGGGAAACTAGACCCCCCAAACTGACCCCAACCCCCCCCCCAGTTGTTCCCAAGAAGTGAGGTAACCCCCCAGTATCCTCCCCAATTAAAGACCCCCACCCAGTTAGACCACCCCAATTACCCCCCAAATTACACAAAATCTCCCAGTAGACCCCCCAATTCTCCAGTATACCCCAGTAGACCCCAAATAGACCCCCCAGACAAAATATGTCACTCCCAGTTCAATCTCGTCCATAGGTTCAGAGCTTTCATACCTCCGAGTTATATCCAAAGAGCACAGGTTGTTATTGTCAATGAGAGTCACTTTGTAGACAGTAGGGGGAAACTAGACACAAATGACCCCCCAACCCCCCCCCCCCAGTTGTTCCCAAGAAAGTGGGGTAACCCCCATGTATCCCCCCAATTAAAGACCCCCCACCCAGTACAGTGACCCCCCAATTACCCCCCCAAATTACACCAATATCTCCCAGTAGACCCCCCAATTCCTCCAGTATACCCCCCAGTAGACCCCCCAAATGACCCCCCCCCCCAGACAAAATATGTGCACTCCCCAATTCGTCCATAGGTTCAGGCTTTCATACCTCCGAGTTATATCCAAAAGGCACGGGTTGCGTTATTCAATAAGGTGTAGACCAGTAGGGGAAACTAAGACCCCCCAAATGACGCCCAAACCCCCCCCCAGTTGTTACCCAAAGGCAGTGGGGTAACCCCCAGTATCCCCCAATTAAAGACCCCCCACCCAGTAGACCCCCCCCAATTACCCCCCAAATTACACCAAATCTCCCAGTAGACCCCCCAATTCTCCAGTATACCCCCCAGTAGACCCCCAAATGACCCCCCCCCCCCAGACAAAATATGTCACTCCCCAGATTCGTCCATAGGTTCAGGCTTTCATACCTCCGAGTTATATCCACAAGGCACGGGTTGTTATTCAATAGAGTGTAGACAGTAGGGAAACTAGACCCCCCAAATGACCCCCCAACCCCCCCCCCCCCCCAGTTGTTCCCAAGAAGTGGGGTAACCCCCAGTATCCCCCCAATTAAAGACCCCCACCCAGTAGACCCCCCAATTACCCCCCAAATTACACCAAATCTCCCAGTAGACGCCCCAATTCTCCAGTATACCCCCCAGTAGACCCCCCAAATGACCCCCCCCCCCAGACAAAATATGTCACTCCCAATTCGTCCATAGGTTCAGGCTTTTACCCTTTTGCACTCCAGAGTTACTATCCAAAGGCACAGGTTGTTCCATTCTAATAGGTGTAGACAGTGAGTGGGAAACTCAGAACCCCCAAATGACCCCCAACCCCCCCCCCAGTTGTTCCCAAGAAGTGGGGTAACCCCCAGTATCCCCCAATTAAAGACCCCCCCACCCAGTAGACCCCCCAATTACCCCCCAAATTACACCAAATCTCCCAGTAGACCCCCCAATTCTCCAGTATACCCCCCAGTAGACCCCCCAAATGACCCCCCCCCCAGACAAAATATGTCACTCCCCAATTCGTCCATAGGTTCAGGCTTTCATACCTCCGAGTTATATCCAAAGAGCACAGGTTGTTATTCAATAGGTGTAGACAGTAAGGGAAACTAGACCCCCAAATGACCCCCAACCCCCCCCCAGGTTGTTCCCAAAGGAGAGTGGGGTAACCCCCAGTATCCCCCCAATTAAAGACCCCCCACCCAGTAGACCCCCCCAATTACCCCCCAAATTACACCAAATCTCCCAGTAGACCCCCCAATTCTCCAGTATACCCCCAGTAGACCCCAAATGACCCCCCCCCCCCAGACAAAATATGTCACTCCCCAATTCGTCCATAGGTTCAGGCTTTCATACCTCCAGAGTTATATCCAAAGGCACGGGTTGTTATTCAATAGGTGTAGACAGTAGGGGAAACTAGACCCCCCAAATGACCCCCCAACCCCCCCCCCACCCCCAGTTGTTCCCAAGAAGTGGGGGTAACCCCCCAGTATCCCCCAATTAAAGACCCCCACCCAGTAGACCCCCCCCAATTACCCCCCAAATTACACCAAATCTCCCAGTAGACCCCCCAATTTCTCCAGTATATACCCCCCCAGTAGACCCCCCAAATGACCCCCCCCCCAGACAAAATATGCTGTGCTCTACATCCCAGAACAATTCACGTCCATAGGTTCAGGCTTTCATACCTCCAGAGTTATATCCAAAGGCACGGGTTGTTATTCAATAGGTGTAGAGCAGTAGGGGAAACTAGACCCCCCAACCTGATGACCCCCCAACCCCCCCCCCCCCAGTTGTTCCCAAGAAGTGGGGTAACCCCCAGTATCCCCCAATTAAAGACCCCCCACCCAGTAAGAACCCCCAATTTACCCCCCAAATTACACCAAATCTCCCAGTAGACCCCCAATTCTCCAGTATACCCCCCAGTAGACCCCCCAAATGACCCCCCCCCCCAGACAAAATATGTCACTCCCCAATTCGTCATTCATAGGTTCAGGCTTTCATACCTCCGGAAGTTATATATCCAAAGGCACGGGTTGTTATTCAATAGGTGTAGACAGTAGGGGAAACTGGACCCCCCAAATGACCCCCCCGCCCCCCCCCCCCCCCCCCCGTTGTTCCCAAGAAGTGGGGTAACCCCCCCTTATCCCCCAAATTAAAGACCCCCCACCCAGTAGACCCCCCAATTACCCCCCAAATTACACCAAATCTCCCAGTAGACCCCCCAATTCATACCCCCCAGTAGAAATGACCCCCCCCCCAGACAAAATATGTCACTCCCCAATTCGTCCATAGGTTCAGGCTTTCATACCTCCGAGTTATATCCAAAGGCACGGGTTGTTATTCAATAGGTGTAGACAGTAGGGGAAACTAGACCCCCCAAATGACCCCCCAACCCCCCCGGTTATTTAGAAGTAGGGTAACCCCCCAGTATCACCCCAGGTAAAGACCCCCCACCCAGTAAAGACCCCCCAATTACCCCCAGAATTCACACCAAATCTCCCAGTGGGCCACCCAGACTGCCAGTATACCCCCCAGTAGACCCCCCAAATGACCCCCCCCCCCAGACAAAATATGTCACTCCCCAACCCAATTCGTCCATAGGTTCAGGCTTTCATACCTCCGAGTTATATCCAAGAGAGCACGGGTTGTTATTCAATAAGGGTGTAGACAGTAGGGGAAACTAGACCCCCCAAATGACCCCCCAACCCCCCCCCACCCAGTTGTTCCCAAGAAATTACAGGAGGTAACCCCCTATTATCCCCCCAATTAAAGACCCCCCACCCAGTAGACCCCCCAATTACCCCCCAAATTACACCAAATCTCCCAGTAGACCCCCAGATTCTCCAGTATACCCCCCAGTAGAGCCCCCAAATGACCCCCCCAGACAAAATATGTCACTCCCCCAATTCGTCCATAGGACTGAGCTTTCATACTTTCGAGTTTATATCCAAAGGCACGGGTTGTTGTTCAATAGGAGTGTAGACAGTAGGGGAAACTAGACCCCCCAAATGACCCCCCCAACCCCCCCCCCAGTTGTTCCCAAGAAGTGGGGTAACCCCCCCAGTATCCCCCCAATTAAAGACCCCCCACCCAGTAGACCCCCCAATTACCCCCCAAAGACACCACAGTCCCAGTGAACCCCACAATTCTCCAAGTATACCCCCCAGTAGACCCCCCAAATGACCCCCAATTCCCCCAGACAAAATATGTCACTCCCCAATTCGTCCATAGGTTCAGGCTTTCATACCTCCGAGTTATATCCAAAGGCACCCCGAGTTGTTATTCAATAAGTCTAGGTGGTAGGGGAAACTAGATGACCCCAAATGACCCCCCAACCCCCCCCCCCCCCCAGTTGTTCCCAAGAAGTGGGGTAACCCCCTAGTATCTCCCCAATTAAAGACCCCCCCCCACCCAGTAGACCCCCCAATTACCCCCCAAAGTACTACAAATCTCCCAGTGGGCCCCCCAATTCTCCAGTATACCCCCCAGTAGACCCCAAATGACCCCCAGACAAAATATGTCACTCCCCAATTCGTCCATAGGTTCGGGCTTTCATACCTCCGAGTTATATCCAAAGGCACAGTTGTTATTCAATAGGTGTAGACAGTGAAGGAGGAAACTAGACCCCCCAAATGACCCCCCAACCCCCCCCCCACAGGTGTTTCCCAAGAAGGGAGGTAACCCCCCAGTATCCCCCCAATTAAAGACCCCCCACCCAGTAGACCCCCCAATTACCCCCCAAGGTACACCAAATCTCCCAGTAGACCCCCCAATTTCTCCAGTATACCCCCCAGTAGACCCCCAAATGACCCCCCCCCCCCCCAGACAAAATATGTCACTCCCCCAATTCGTCCATAGGTTCAGGCTTTCATACCTCCAGAGGTTCTGTCCAGAGGCACGGGTTGTTATTCAATAGGTGTAGACAGTAGGGGAAACTAGACCCCCCAAATGACCCCCCAACCCCCCCCCCCCAGTTGTTCCCAAGAAGTGGGGTAACCCCCCAATGTCCCCCCAATTAAAGACCCCCCACCCAGTAGACCCCCCAATTACCCCCCAAATTGCACCAAATCTCCAATGCAGACCCCCCAATTCTCCATTGCCACAGTAGACCCCCCAAATGACCCCCCCCCCCCAGACAAAATATGTCACTCCCCAATTCGTCCAGAGGTTCAGGCTTTCCTTACCTCCGAGTTATATCCAAAGGCACGGGTTGTTATTCAATAGGTGTAGACAGTAAGGGAAACTAAGACCCCCCAAATGACCCCCCATCCCCCCCCCCCCCCAGTTGTTCCCAAGAAGTGGGGTAACCCCCCACTACCCCCCCCATTCAAGCCCCCGCACCCAGGAGACCCCCCAATTGCCCCCCAACTTTCACCATATCTCCCTGTAGACCCCCCAATTCTCCAGTATACCCCCCAGTAGACCCCCCAAATGCCCCCCCCCCCCCCCAGACAAAATATGTCACTCCCCAATTCGTCCATAGGTTCGAGCTTTCCCTTACCTCCGAGTTATATCCAAAGGCACAGGTTGTTATTCAGCCAGGTGTAGACAGTAGGGGAAACTAGACCCCCCAAATGATATTTTAACCCCCCCCCCTCAGTTTTTGCCAAGACGTGGGGTAACCCCCCAATATCCCACCAATCAGAGGCCCACCACCCCGCAGACCCCCCAATCCCCACCCAAATGACTCCTAACCTCCCAGTAGACCCCCCGATTCTCAAGTATACCCCCCAGTAGACCCCCCAAATGACCCCCCCCCCCCAGACAAACTATGGCACTCCCCAATTCGGCCATGGGTTCAGGCTTTCCCCCCTCCGAGTTATATCCAAAGGCACGGGTTGTTATTCAATAGGTGTAGACAGTAGGGGAAACTAGACCCCCCAAATGCCCCCCCAACCCCCCCCCCCCCCCCCCCCCCAGTTGTTCCCAAGAAGTGAGGTACCAACCCTAATCTCCCCCCAATTAAAAGACCCCCCACCCAGTAGACCCCCCAATTACCCCCCAAATTACCACCAAATCTCCCAGTAAGACCCCACCTATTCTCCAGTATACCCCCCAGTAGACCCCCCAAATGACCCCCCCCCCAGACAAAATATGTCACTCCCCAATTCGTCCATGGGTTCAGGCTTTCATACCCCCCCGTTATATCCCAAGGCACCTGGGTTGTTATTCAATAGGTGTAGACAGTAGGGGAAACTAGACCCCCCCCCCGCCCCCCCCCCCCCCCCAGGTGTTCCCCAGAAGTGGGGTAACCCCCCAGTATCCCCCCAATTAAAGACCCCCCACCCAGTAGACCCCCCAATTACCCCCCAAATTTACCAAATCTCCCAGTAGACCCCCCAATTCTCCAGTATACCCCCCAGTAGACCCCCAAATGACCCCCCCAGACAAAGCATGTCACTCCACAATTCGTCCATAGGTTCAGGCTTTCATACACATCCAGAGTTCTATCCAAAGGCACGGGTTGTTATTCAATAGGTGTAGACAGTAAGGGAAACTAGACCCCCCCAAATGACCCCCAACCCCCCCCCCCCCCCCCAGTTGTTTAAGAAGTGGGGGTAACCCCCCAGTATCCCCCCAGTTAAGAGACACCCCACCCAGTAGACCCCCCAATTACCCCCCAAATTACACCAAATCTCCCCAGTAGACCCCCAATTCTCCAGTATACCCCCCAGTAGACCCCCCAAATGACCCCCCCCCCAGACAAAATATGTCCACTCCCCAATTCGTCCATAGGTTCAGGCTTTCATGCCTCCGAGTTACTGTCAGAGGCACAGGTTGTTATTCAGCAGGTGTAGACAGTGAGGGAAACTAGACCCCCCAAATGACCCCCCAACCCCCCCCCCCCCAGTTGTTCCCAAGAAGTGGGGTAACCCCCCAGTATCCCCCCAATTAAAGACCCCCCACCCAGTAGACCCCCCTATTACCCCCCAAATTACACCAAATCTCCCAGTAGACCCCCCAATTCTCCAGTATACCCCCCAGTAGGACCCCCAAATGACCCCCCCCCCAGACAAAATATATGTCACTCCCCAATTCGTCCATAGGTTCAAGGCTTTCATACCTCCAGGTTCTCTCCAAAGGCACGGGTTGTTATTCAATAGGTGTAGACAGTAGGGGAAACTAAGACCCCCCAAATGACCCCCAACCCCCCCCCCAGTTGTTCCCAAGAAGTGGGGTAACCCCAATATCCCCCCAATTAAAGACCCCCACCCAGTAGACCCCCCAATTACCCCCCAAATTACACCAAATCTCCCAGTAGACCCCCCAATTCTCCAGTATACCCCCAGTAGACCCCCAAATGACCCCCCCCCCCAGACCAAATATCTCACTCCCCAATTCGTCCATAGGTTCAGGCTTTCATACCTCCGAGTTATATCCAAAGGCACGGGTTGTTATTCAATAGGTGTGGGCAGTAGGGGAAACTTGACCCCCCAAATGACCCCCCACCCCCCCCCGCCCCCAGTTGTTTAAGTGGGAGTAACCCCCAGTATCCCCCCAATTAAAGACCCCCACCCAGTAGACCCCCAATTACCCCCCAAATTACACCAAATCTCCCAGTAGACCCCCCAATTCTCCAGTATACCCCCCAGTAGAGTACCCCCCAAATGACCCCCCCCCAGACAAAATATGTCCACTCCCCAAAATTCGTCCATAGGTTCAGGCTTTCATACCTCCGAGTTATATCCAAAAGGCACGGGTTGTTATTCAGCTTAGGTGTAGACAGTAGGGGGAAACTAGACCCCCCTGATGACTTTAACACCCACCCCCCCCCCCAGTTGTTCCCAAGAAGTGGGGTAACCCCCAGTATCCCCCCAATTAAAGACCCCCCACCCAGTAGACCCCCCAATTACCCCCCAAATTACACCAAATCTCCCAGTAGACCCCCCAATTCTCCAGTATACCCCCCAGTAGACCCCCCAAATGACCCCCCCCCCCAGACAAAATATGTCACTCCCCAATTCGTCCATAGGTTCAGGCTTTCATACCTCCGAGTTATATCCAAAGGCACGGGTTGTTATTCAATAGGTGTAGACAGTAGGGGAAACTAGACCCCCCAAATGCCCCCCCCACCCCCCCCCCCCCCAGTTGTTCCCAAGAAGTGGGGTATCCCCCAGTATCCCCCCAATTAAAGACCCCCCACCCAGTAGACCCCCCAATTACCCCCCCAATTACACCAAATCTCCCAGTAGACCCCCCAATTCTCCAGTATACCCCCCAGTAGACCCCCCAAATGACCCGCCCCCAGACAAAATATGTCACTCCCCAATTCGTCCATAGGTTCAGGCTTTCATACCTCCGAGTTATATCCAAAGGCACGGGTTGTTATTCAATAGGTGTAGACAGTAGGGGAAACTAGACCCCCCCAACGCCCCCCCCCCCCCCCCCCCCCCCAGTTGTTCCCAAGAAGTGGGGTAACCCCCAGTATCCCCCCAATTAAAGACCCCCACCCAGTAGACCCCCCAATTACCCCCCAAATTACACCAAATCTCCCAGTAGACCCCCAATTCTCCAGTATACCCCCAGTAGACCCCACAAATGACCCACCCCCCCAGACAAAATATGTCACTCCCCAATTCGTCCATAGGTTCAGGCTTTCATACCTCCGAGTTATATCCAAAGGCACGGGTTGTTATTCAATAGGTGTAGACAGTAGGGGAAACTAGACCCCCCAAATGACCCCCCAACCCCCCCCCCCCCCAGTTGTTCCCAAGAAGTGGGGTAACCCCCCAGTATCCCCCCAATTAAAGACCCCCCACCCAGTAGACCCCCCAATTACCCCCCAAATTACACCAAATCTCCCAGTAGACCCCCCAATTCTCCAGTATACCCCCCAGTAGACCCCCAAATGACCCCCCCCAGACAAAATATGTCACTCCCCAATTCGTCCATAGGTTCAGGCTTTCATACCTCCGCGTTATATCCAAAGGCCCGGGTTGTTATTCAACAGGTCTAGACAGTAGGGGACACTAGACCCCCCAAATGACCCCCAACCCCCCCCCCCAGTTGTTCCCAAGAAGTGGGGTAACCCCCCAGTATCCCCCCAATTAAAGACCCCCACCCAGTAGACCCCCCAATTACCCCCCAAATTACACCAAATCTCCCAGTAGACCCCCCAATTCTCCAGTATACCCCCCAGTAGACCCCCCAAATGACCCCCCCAGACAAAATATGTCACTCCCCAATTCGTCCATAGGTTCAGGCTTTCATACCTCCGAGTTATATCCAAAGGCACGGGTTGTTATTCAATAGGTGTAGACAGTAGGGGAAACTAGACCCCCCAAATGCCCCCCCCACCCCCCCCCCCCCCAGTTGTTCCCAAGAAGTGGGGTAACCCCCCAGTATCCCCCCCATTAAAGACCCCCCACCCAGTAGACCCCCCAATTACCCCCCAAATTACACCAAATCTCCCAGTAGACCCCCCAATTCTCCAGTATCCCCCCCAGTAGACCCCCCAAATGACCCCCCCCCCCAGACAAAATATGTCACTCCCCAATTCGTCCATAGGTTCAGGCTTTCATACCTCCGAGTTATATCCAAAGGCACGGGTTGTTATTCAATAGGTGTAGACAGTAGGGGAAACTAGACCCCCCAAATGACCCCCCAACCCCCCCCCCCCAGTTGTTCCCAAGAAGTGGGGTAACCCCCAGTATCCCCCAATTAAAGACCCCCACCCAGTAGACCCCCCAATTCCCCCCCCAATCCCACCACATCTCCCAGGAGACCCCCCACTTCTCCAGTATACCCCCCAGTAGACCCCCCAAATGACCCCCCCCAGACAAAATATGTCACTCCCCAATTCGTCCATAGGTTCAGGCTTTCATACCTCCGAGTTATATCCAAAGGCACGGGTTGTTATTCAATAGGTGTAGACAGTAGGGGAAACTAGACCCCCCAACCCCCCCCCCCCCAGTTGTTCCCAAGAAGTGGGGTAACCCCCCAGTATCCCCCCAATTAAAGACCCCCCACCCAGTAGACCCCCCAATTACCCCCCAAATTACACCAAATCTCCCAGTAGCCCCCCCAATTCCCCAGTATCCCCCCCCGTAGCCCCCCCAAAGGCCCCCCCCCCCCCAGACAAAATATGTCACTCCCCAATTCGTCCATAGGTTCAGGCTTTCATACCTCCGAGTTATATCCAAAGGCACGGGTTGTTATTCAATAGGTGTAGACAGTAGGGGAAACTAGACCCCCCAAATGCCCCCCCCACCCCCCCAGTTGTTCCCAAGAAGTGGGGTAACCCCCCAGTATCCCCCCAATTAAAGACCCCCCACCCAGTAGACCCCCAATTACCCCCCAAATTACACCAAATCTCCCAGGAGACCCCCCAATTCTCCAGTGTACCCCCCACTAGACCCCCCAAATGACCCCCCCCAGACAAAATATGTCACTCCCCAATTCGTCCATAGGTTCAGGCTTTCATACCTCCGAGTTATATCCAAAGGCACGGGTTGTTATTCAATAGGTGTAGACAGTAGGGGAAACTACACCCCCCAAATGACCCCCCAACCCCCCCAGTTGTTCCCAAGAAGTGGGGTAACCCCCCAGTATCCCCCCAATTAAAGACCCCCCACCCCAGTAGCCCCCCCAATTACCCCCCAAATTACACCCAATCTCCCAGTAGACCCCCCCATTCTCCAGGATACCCCCCAGTAGACCCCCCAAATGACCCCCCCCCAGACAAAATATGTCACTCCCCAATTCGTCCATAGGTTCAGGCTTTCATACCTCCGAGTTATATCCAAAGGCACGGGTTGTTATTCAATAGGTGTAGACAGTAGGGGAAACTAGACCCCCAAATGACCCCCAACCCCCCCCCCCAGTTGTTCCCAAGAAGTGGGGTAACCCCCAGTATCCCCCCAATTAAAGACCCCCACCCAGTAGACCCCCCAATTACCCCCAAATTACACCAAATCTCCCAGTAGACCCCCC